>WNWU01013456.1:1156184-1206773 GCA_012654045.1 Ptyas mucosa
AGAATAGAATAGAATAGAATAGAATAGAATAGAATAGAATAGAATAGTTGGAAGGGGCCTTGGAGGTCTTCTAGTCCAACCCCCTGCTTAGGCAGGGAACTCTACACCACTTCAGACAAATGGTTATCCAGCATCTTCTTAAAAATTTCCAGTGTTGGGGCATTCACAACTTCTGCAGGCAAGTTGTTCCACTGATTAATTGTTCTAATGGTCAAGAAATTTCTCCTTAGTTCTAAGTTGCTTCTCTCCTTGATTAGTTTCTACCCTCAGGTGCTTTGGAGAATAGTTTGACTCCCTCTTCTTTGTGTTTTAGCTTCCAGTCCCCTAATCATCTTTGTTGCTCTTCTCTGCACTCTTTCTATAGTCTCAACACCTTTTTTACATTGTGGCAACCAAAACTGAATGCAGTATTCCAAGTGTGGCCTTACCAAGTGGTAAAAAAGTGATATTTAACACTTCACGTGATCTTGATTCTATCCCTCTGTTTCAGGGGTGGGTTCTTAATTTTTTTTACTACCGGTTCTGTGGCCGTGGCTTATTTTGTGTGCGTGGCTTGATGATCAAGTGACAATTATTTAGGATTGGTCTACCCATTTATTTTTGCAGGCACTGATCTACTCATGTATTTTTGCAGGCACTGATCTACTCATGTATTTTTGCAGGCACTGGTCTACTCATTTGTTTTCTTTTAACACTGATCAACTGTAGGGCGGCCCTTTGAAGCCCCACGGCAAGAGTTTAAACAGTTTTTTTCTCTCTAGCCATCAGCTGGGACTCAGGAGGCAGCAATAGATGGGGGTGGGGCCAAATAAAAGGTAAGAATAACGCGGGGGATGGGGGGGCAGAACTGGTTCAGTGATGTCATATTGTCACCGCTACCGGCTCGGGAGAACCGGGCCGAACCAGGAGGAACCCACCACTGCTCTGTTTATGCAGCCTAGATCTGTGTTGGCTTTTTTGGCAGCTGCTGTACACTGCTGGCTCATATCTAAATGGTTGTCCACTAGGACTCCAAGATCCCTCTCACAGTTACTACTATTGAGCAAGGTACCACATATACTGTACCTGTGCATTTTGTTTTTCTTGCCTAAATGTAGAACTTATTTTTTTCACTGTTGAATCTCATTTTGTTAGCTAGTGCTCAATGTTCAAGTCTGTCAAGATCCTTCTGTATCTTGAGCCTATCTTCTGGAATGTTGGCTAGGCCTGCCAGTTTGGTGTCATCTGCAAATTTGATGAGTTCCCCATCTATCCCCTCGTCCAAGTCATTGATGAAGATGTTGAAGAGTACTGGGCCTAAAACAGAGTCTTGGGGTACTCCACTGCATATTTCCCTCCATGTAGATGCAGTTCCATTGAGGACTCCACATTGAGTGCAGTTGGTCAGCCAGTTACAAATCCATCTGGTGGTGATGCTATCTAACCCACATTTTTCTACTTTATCTAGTAGTAGGTTATGGTCTACTTTATCAAATGCAACATTTGTAAGTAACATTGTGCAAAGATAAGGAGCAACAAAAAGACATTTAAAACGTTTAAAGAAAAGGAAAGAAAATATTCCTAAAACTAGTTTTTATTCACACTATTTATTATATATCTCCATACGTTTCTATCCATACAAACATTTCCTTTTGCCAAGAACTAAACAAAGATTAGAAATTAACAGATTATGCAGTCATTTAAAATATTTTTACTTAACATTGTCATAATCTCTCTATATATCAATCTTTTGGTTTATATTCCTTAACACAAAGCAGCTCTTCTTTTTCACTCAATATATTTCTTGGGAACTGGAACACTGAAAGAATTTTATAAATACATGATGAGAAATACAGTATGTTTGTATCTGCTATGTATACTTACGTATGAAAAAAAACTTGAGAAAGAAGTAAAAGACCAATCTGATATAAAGGGAAGTGCCTAGGTTCATGGTCTAGAATACAATATGCATAAAATAACTTGCAATGAAAAGCTTTAATACAGTAGTCAAGAAGTTTTGGCATAAAGCTTAGTATAGCAGTTAAGCATTCCCTTAAGCTTCTGAACTTGTATAAGTGATTGCATCTGAAATATCAGGGCTAGCCTGAGCTTTAGCAAAGTTGATGAAAACCTAAAATGAAACAAAACATATTACATGAAATTAAACATATTTTGTTTTCAGAGAGTTTCTAAATAGACTTATTACACCTAGTTTAAGTATGAAATTAAAGCATTCATGTTGTAGTTACTAAACTAAAACAGATGCTTATCAAAAATGAAGAAATCAGCAGGTACGGCTAAGACATCTCTTATCTGACAGCTCTTACTTTACCAAATTTGTTACATTCAACCTAAATGAATTTTAGACAAAGCCAATTACTGTAACTCATTTGTCTCTTGTTGATATTAATAGCTGATTCCCCTCTTCTTTGGGGCAGCCTCTCAAATATTAGACTATTGCTATTATGTCACCCCTAGTTCTTTTCTCTAGACTAGCCAAACCCAAATCCTGCACCCATTCTTCATACATTTTAGTCTCCAGGCCGTTGATCATCTTAGTTGCTCTTCTCTTACATTTTTCCAAAGACTCAACACTTTGTAGTGTGATGACTAAAATTGGTTACGGTATTCCAGGTGTGGCCTTACTAAGGCTTTATAAGTGGTACTAATATTTCACATGATTTTGATTCTATACCTCTTTTTATACAACCAAGGATTGTATTAGTTTTTTAGGCTGCTGCCGCATACTGCTGGCTCATGTTCAATGATCATCTACTTTGACTCCAAGTCCCTCTCACAGTTACTGTTTTTGAGCCAGGTCTTGCCTAATCTGTACTTATATCCTTGATTTTTTCCTCCCTAAATATCTGTGGAGATTCTCAGTCATCCAGGTCATGGTTGTCCCAAAGGTGCTTTTTTCAGGAGGCAACTGGACTTTTTGGGTTTTCGTTGAAGATGTTTTGCTTCTCATCCAAGAAGCTTCTTCAGCTCTGACTGGATGGTGGGAAATGGAAGGATTTATACTCCTTGCAGACAGTTGGTCATTTGCATTCTTTTAGTGACTTGCTAAGACCACCTGGAGGTTTATCTGTGTTGTCAGGGTCACCTGAGTATTGCAAATGGGTGTATAGATAGATGATGTCGTATCCTCCCCCTCTGTTGAGAGAGGGCTGTTCAATTTTGACATAGATTGCCTCTTTAACCTCTATCTCAAAGCAGCGATCCTCTCTGTCCAAAATATGGACTTTGTTGTTTTCAAAAGAGTAGCCTATGTCTTTTAAATGCAGATGGATTGCTGAATCTAGTCCTGAGGTGTTTGTTCTATATTGTGCCATGCATTTATGAAGTGGTTGTTTTCTTTCCCCAATGTACAGATCTGCACATGGCATTGTACTGCATATATGACATTGCTCAGCTTGTGTCTGGGTGTTTTATCCTTAGGGTGGTCAAGCTTCTGCCTTTGTGTATTCTTGGGATTGAAGTGTGCATATAAATTAATGTTGGTTGAAGATCCTCCTGAGCTTTTCCAATATGTCTGTAACGTTCAGAATGACAATGTTGCTTCGTTTATTGTTCTCGTCATTGTCTGTTACAGAGGAGCTCCTGTAGGATCTTTTTTGAGATTTGATGAAGGCCCACTTGGGATAGCCACACATTCTCAGGGCTTCCTTGATGTGTTTACATTCTTTTTCTTTCCCATCTTTGCTGGTAGGCAGGCCTTCAGCTTGGTGATGTAAGGTTCTGATGACTCCCATTTTGTTCTCCAGTGGGTGGTGAGAATCAAAATGTAAATGTTGATCTGTGTGAGTGGGTTTTCTGTAAACTTCAATGTTAAGGCTTCTGCTTTCCTTAATGTGTACTGCACAGTCCAGGAAGGCTACACTATTTTCCTTAACATCTTCCTGTGTGAATTTGTTGTATCTGTGGACAGACCCTACAGGAGCCTCTCTGTAACAGGCAATGATGAGAACAATAAAGGAAGCAACGTTGTCATTCCATACATTGCAGACATATCAGAAAAGCTCAGGAGGCTCTTCAGCCAACATACATGCACACTTCAAACCTAAAAATACACTAAGGCAGAAGCTTTTCCACCCCAAGGATAAAACACCCAGACACAAACCGAGCAATGACATATATGCAGTAGAATGCAGTGAGCCATATGCAGATCTGTAAATTGGGGAAATGAAACAACCACTTCATAAATGAATGGCACAACATAGGAGAACAAACACATCAGGACTAGATTCAGCAGTCCATCTGCATTTAAAAGACACAGGCCACTCTTTTGAAGACAATGAAGTCCATATTTTGGGCAGAGAAGATTGCTGCTTTGAGAGAGGGGTTAAAGAGGCTATCTATGTCAAAATTGAACAGCTCTCTCTCAACAGAAGAGGAGGGATATGACATCATCTATCTCCAATCTCCAATACAGTCCTTTCAATAGTTCCAAGAAGACTCCACACCAATTTGCACCACTCAGCTGACCTTGATGACACAGATAAACCTCCAGGTGACCTTAACGACCCACTAAAAGAATGCAAATGACCAACTGTCTGCAAGGAGTATAAATCCTTCTATTTCCTACCATACATTCAGAGCTGAAGAAGCTTCTTGGATGAGAAGTGAAAACCAGAAAGTCCAGTTGCCTCTTGAAAAAAGCACCTTTGGGACATCCTCCCTAAATGTAAAACTTTGCTTTCTTGACATTAAAATTCATTTTCTTAGATAGGGCCCATTGTTCAAGTTTGTAGAGATTTTTTTGGAATCTGAGTTTGTCTTCCGGGGTGTTGACTATTCCTGCCAGCTTAGTGTCATCTGCAGATTTGATGAGTTCCCCTTATATTCTCTCATCTAAGCCATTTATGAAGATATTGAAAAGTACTGGGCCTAAGATGGAACCTTGTGGTATCTCACTGCTTATTTCCCTCCATGTATATGTAGTACCATTAAGGACTACTCATTGAGTAGTTTGTCAACCAGCTACTAATCCATCTGGTGGTGATATTGTTTATTCCATATTTTTCTAGGTTACCAAGAAGTAGGCTGTGGTCTACTTTGTCGAATGCCTTACTGAAATCTAAGTATAGTATGTCCACAGATTTCACTGGTCTACTAATTTAGTCGCTTTATCAAAGAATGAAATAAGATTGGTTTGGCATGATCTGTTTTTAACAAACCTGTACGGCTACTAGTTATAATGTTACTTGTTTCTAGATATTCACAGATCTGGTTTTTTATTATCTTTTCCAGGATTTTTCCAGGTATTGATGTTAGACTGGCTGGTCTATACTTTCCTAGGACAGTTTTTTTTCCCCCTTTCTTGAGGATGGGAACCACATCAGCTCTTTTCCAATCCTCAGGTACTTCCCCAGTGCTCCAGGATTTTTGAAAGATATTGTACAATGGTTCTGAGATAACATTTGCCAGCTCCTTCAGAACTCTGGGATGTACTGTAATCTACCGTGTCCCAGTGATATATATTCATCAAGATCAGATAGGTGTCTCTTACCATTTTCTTTCTTATTTTAATTTTTAATTCTAGTCTATCTTTTACAGTAGGGTGGGGTTTTTTTATATATTGGACTATAGTTTCTTTTTGCGTGAAGACTGATGCAAAGAATGAGTTAAGCAGCTCTGTTTTCTCCCTACTGCCTGTTATTTCCTTGCCATCTTCTCTCTTTAGTGGACCAACTGTTTCCTTTACTTTTTTCTTGTTATTAATACATTGAAAGAAACTTTTAAAATTATCTTTGACTTTTGTTGCAAGTCTTTGTTCATTCTGAGCCTTTGCTTTCCTGACTTCATCTTTGTAAGTTCTGGCTATCTGTTGATATTTTGCCTTAGTTATGTGTCCTTCTTTCCATTTTTTTGTACTTGTCCTTTTTGTCTTTCAGAGAGATCTTTGTGCAGCCATGCTGGTTTCTTCTTGAATTCCTTGTTTTTCTTTTTCAGTCATATTGTGCTGGACTGGGCTTTATGATCACATTTTTCAAAGTTTCCTACACTTCTTGAGTTGTCTTCCTGTTTAGGATTTTCATCTATGGAATCTTTCCTAGGCTTTTCCTGAGATTTTTGGTTCCTTTTTTTTCCAGTAAGAAAGTTCTCTACTTCATTTTGCATTTCTTCTTTCATTTTCATATATGTGTTTTCAATAAAGAGTTAGGGTTAGGGTTAAACTAACTCCTAACCCTGACCCTTTTCATGAGTCTCTTTTCATATTTTACCTAAATAATTCTTAACATTCTGCATAATGCCCAAGTGTTATATATAATGACAGGGAAAGTATATAACATATTAAAATAACACAGACATTTCATACTTTGCCTAATAATATCACACATTCTATAGATTCCTAGGCATTCTATGCAAGGCCTGTTTTTCACATATTGCTGTTAACAGTTATAAATTATCTTGCCTCAACCTGGGAAAAGAGGTCCAATGTCCCAGGAGCTGCAATCCAGAAGTCTGTGTTTCTTACAGTTTAATTCTATTATATCAACAAAAAATGAGACAAATTTATTGCTTACCTCTTCCAGTGTCGTTTGACTCACAGAGAAGTGTTTAATTTCAAAAACTGCTTTGTTCATTTCTAGAAGTTGAAATATGTTTGCAACTCCTCCTGCAGACACTGGGATATGATATTCCACCATGTTCAGTTGATGGTCCTATATGAATAAGATTTAATGCAGACAAATGCAGATTTTTAAATCAAATATCATCTGACAACATATTTCCAATCTTGATTCATTTGTACCTGGCATTTTTATACGATTGTGCCAGTTCTTTCATTATACTCCGTGAAGTTATTCTTACAGGGCCTTCTCTATTATCCTGGATGATTTTTACAAACTACTCTACAAGGAGCTTAAGAATCAACTATGAGAGTCATTATGTGCTTATACATTTGATAAATAAAAAACCTCCAGTGTTAGTAGGTCCTATTAATCAGGAACTACTTTGGCTTTTGCTTCTTTTATGCTGCCAGGATCTTAGAACCAGGCGCAACCAAATTTCCAAAAATTTCTGAAAGTGTTATTTTTTTACTTCTGTTTTCTTCTATACAAGAATGGTGAGATCCTTAAAAGTGAATGAGGAAAAAACCTGTAAAACACACTGTGTACTCTAATTTTATAGAACAAATGTGATAACTTTTGCCTGGTAATATTGCTTTCTGAATGCTACAGTTAATTCAGGATGCTGCAATTTCTATCAGAGCATTAATCAAGAATAATTTGCCTCTTTTTAGTTTGTGGTTGGACTGAACAACAGGCACCCACATTATTATATTCTCTTCTATGAAAAAATTCATTGCACTTTTTTTGCACTTTAGCTTAGCCTTATTGATATTCTGCTTATTTAAGTGCATGAAAGAATATTCCATCATGTTAGAAATCTCCCTGAAGCCTAAAGAAATGTAACCAGATTTCTAAATTGTTAATGTGACATTCAGGCATTTCGCAGTATAGATATGTAAAAATATGTACCCTTAAATATGTATTTGGAAAGTTTGTTTGTAAAAATAGAGTCAGCTTCTCAATGCTGTCCACACTGTTATTCAAATGCATCTTCACAGTGAATCCTTTTCCAAATCTAGAGGAAAATACGAAAAGTATAATTTATTAAATTCAAAGTGTAATAAAAATTCTAATAATCCCAAGCAGTAGTTCTAGAAAACCAAATGAAGCATAATTCTAGTACAACCACAAGCACATTAAGGATCTGGGTCAGCTTGAACTTTCAGAAGGTTAGAATGATCTAAGTGCTGCAGCATCAGTGGTTTGTGTAGGTAGAGTTCCTATCTATGCTGTATCTTATGTTCATCCTTTGATACTTGAATGTGACAAATCTTGCTCTGAATATCTAAGTTATGATATGAAGATGTGATAGAATGCAATAATTTTATTATATCATCTTGGTCCACTTATCCACAAAGCTAAAACATTACTTGTTTGGTAATTTTGTATCATTTCCCCCCTTAGAGCAAAAATTGCTCTTATACACTTTACTTCTTCTTCAATTGGACAACAAAGTAAGAGTTGTCACAAAAGAAATATTTTACCAACCTGCTTTTTATATGCTGTAATGAACCCAAGCACTGGAAATGTCCATTTACCATGATAGCCAGGCGTGTGCAGAGAGCCTCACATTCTTCCATGCTGAAAACCAAAAGGTATTGCATTTTCAATTCAATTTCAACTAGAATGCCTGAACACATCTTGTTCTTTGCTATTTTCTCAAAAAATACCCAATTTATACATCAATAAATAACCAGCAAGATGGGACTGAAAAGTATGCAGGATAGGTGTACAATCCAGTTATAATCAGAAACATTATTTTCTCCTGGAGAAGAAAGTAGAAATCACATTCCACAAAGTTTGGAAGAAATATTGGAACTGCTTAATAGGTAATCAAATATTAAGAGGAAAATTCTCTCAGGATGAAAATATCAGAAATAGGTAGATGTTTACTTATAGGAGCTTTCTATTAATTTAATAGCAATTACTCAAAATTAGTGCTAGTCAATAATGGAACCTATTGTCAACCATCCCACTGCATTAAACAGCAAAAGAAACTCCCAGGACATTTTTTTCTCCAACAGGATAACTTTACTGAAAAGCCATTATGGGTACAGAAGTAGAAAAGCCAGGTGTGACATTTTCACATGCACACAGCATAGGAATTTTTTCCCTTCCCCCTGCCCCCTGGACCTCCCATTGTCCATTGTCCACCAATTGGTTGCACTTGCTTTATTTTGGAAACAGCCTATCTGTCTTGGATGTTCCCAGGCAATGACCTTGGGGTTTGAGTCTGTCTCACGCTTCCAGGCTGCACACTTGCATTCCAGAGGTCCCTCCCAAACCTCCCTTACATTTCAATGCCTTTCCTCCCCCATCACGTTACTGTTGTCTATTTGCGAGTAGGGATGTGTAGCGAGTCAATCATGACACCTATTTTCAAGGTAAGTTCCCCTGCCAAATATGTTTAAGTACAGACTAAGTAGCTCTCTGTCTGGGATCAATTTGGATTCTTGCATAAATCTGGAGTTTGACTCAACTAAATGGTCCATTCTCTGTGATTCTAATCTCATGCTCCAACTGTTTTCTTCAACTTGTCACATTTGGTTTATCCCAGTCCTGCAGGGTAGCTTCCACTAAGGACAAGGGTCTATACATCTATATTGCACTTGGCCAAACAATGAATCTACTGTGCACCAGTTGTATGGACCTAAGAATGGAGTTGAACTTATAGATTTTAAAGAAAAGAACTGTCTTCCCATCTTCTATTGTGATGAAGATCAATTAGCTAGATCAGATAATGAATTCTTTCTGTCCACAGGCATCAAATAACTAAAAATATGCAACTTCATTATAAAGTTCACTTAAAGACAATAGGGGCTATTCATTAATTAATCTACCACATATGTTCAATCATGGTTTTTTTCTTGCCTTTTTTTTAACATGCAATTTTATAAAGGCTGTTTCTTTGTGCCTTCTGAGGATCCATAGGATCCATAGGATTTCAAAGTTGGAAGGGGACATCAAAGTTGCTGAGTTCAATTTATTTAGTAGAGACATTCACTCAGAAGAACTGCAGAATGGGGCAGTCAAGTCTTCCCCCACTCCAGCCTAGCCTTTTGCTTATCCCAGAGAGAAACCTCTTTAAAGCATTTGAGGTAATTCAATGTTCCATGATCCCAAGTGTGCAGAGGCCTATCAAAGTTTTCTGAGTTAGACTTGCCATTACAGTTGTAAGGAGATTGCTAGATTTTAAAGAAGCTGAACTAAATTCCTCAAACACATTGCCTTCTTTGAACTTTTGCATGATAATCTTGCTTGATTTCCACTTGGAAATGAAGACAGCTGAAGACATTCCTTTCCAGATTTTATTACTTTCTCCACTTTGGCTGCAGTACTCAATGAGTAGTTCTTAATGGTACTACATCTATATGGAGGGAAGTAAGCAGTCTTAGGCCCAGAACTCTTCAATATCTTCATAAATGACTTCAATAAGGGAGTGGAAGGGGAACTCATCAAATCTGAGATGACACTAAGCTGGTAGAAATAGCCAATATCCCAAAAGACAAGCTCAAGATCCAAAAAGATCTTGACAAACTTGAATAATGGGCCAACAACATCCATAAAATCCAAGATGGCGGTGACCGGGTAGGGTGTTGAGGCTCTTTCTCTGATGCCACCACACCACACTACCAACCCACCGCATCCCTACCTTCGTGGTCCGAATCTGAAACTGAATTGCTTGAAAATTGACAGTGATCGACACCGGCTCCGTGAGTAGTGGCCATACCCAATTTCCCAAATCACCAAGAAAGCTCTGTGAGGATCCCCTGAAGCAAGTGAAGGCTCTGTGAGGTTTCTCCGAAGCACTTTGAACGCTTCGCATCGAGAAGGCTCTGTTAGAGGGATTCCTCAAAGCACCGGGAGAGGGATTCCCTAAAGCACAGTGAGAGGGATTTCCCAAAACACCGAGAAGGCTCTGTGAGAGGGATTCCCCGAAGTGCCTAGAAGGCTCTGTGATGATTCCCCTCAGAGAAAGCTGATTCCCTGAAATGCAGCAAAGGCTCCATGAGAGGGATTCCCCATGAGAGGGATTCTCCATGAGAGGGATTCCACAAAGCGCTGAGAAAGCTCAGTGAGGATTCCCCCCAGAGGGGGTTTCCAGTGACGTCAGAGCGGCTGGAGCAAGCAAGGGATTCTCTCCCGAAGCTGACAGCTCCGTTTGCCATGTCTTGTGGCTGATTAAAGCCATCCTTGAGTGGAAAAAGCTCGGGGAAAGTGAGGGGAGCATTCCAGCTCTGAAGTAGAGGTGCAAGCTACTGGAAGAAGCTGAGGAACTCCCCAGGGCCGACGCATCAAGAGGATGCCTGGAATGGCGTCCCAAAACCATGATTACATCTAAGCAGGAAGTCAGGACATCCCAGTAATCGCATTTAACTTGATTCGGTTTTAAATTGGAAGAAAAACAAGGGAACTTTGAAAGGCATTTCTACCATGAACTTTGATTTTGCTCATCGTATTTAAGCTAAAATTAAGAAGGGTGGCAAAAGGGTTTTGGAGGCGAACCAAAAGAGAGAGAATGACATTGTCTTGGATAAAAGAGGTAAAAGAGGAAGGCCAGACTTTGTTATTTTTAATAAAACAATCTCTTTGCTGTTCGTAAATTTGGGCTCTCTGAAGATCTGGTGAAGGGGGATACCAATTCATTCAAGCTATTTTGGAAATTTACCCTGGAAGCTACAAGTAAGACGCCATTTGCATGAGCTGTCAATTTGGAACAGCCTTCTGAACGTGAAAGTAAACATACATTGCTCTTCAATTGCCATCTAGTGGTCAATCCTGGGATTTACTCTACAACTAACTTAACTTTCTTTTCTTTTTGAGAAATTATTTATTGTGATTGGTCTGGTAATTATTATTATCTATGGGTTATTATCATTATTATTGAGCATTTGATAGATATTAAATGAGAATTATTAATTATTAATTGATTATTCACCTCTTGATTGTAAAACTACAGCTTATTTGCCTTAATTAATTGCTTTTCATACTTATTATATCAAAGACAGATAGACTTTTAGAGTTATTAATTGATTATTTACTAATTAATTGTAAAACTACAGTTTGTCTTAATCGCTCTTCACATTTATTATATTAGAGAGAGATAGACTTTTAGAGTTATTGATTTCAATTCAAATATTGAGATAAAGTAGTCTTACTACCACGAAACTGAACAATATTGACAAAGAAACGTGGCAGTGCATGATTGATTGGAGAGATCTTTTAGGCCTATCCAAAATGGCTACGACCACAACAACACTTTAGAAGAAGATGTTTACATCTTCCTCCTCCCCCTCTCCGATAACAATTCCACAGATGCTAAGGAAATCAGCAGAAGATGTCTCACCCTCGGGTAAATCCCCAGCCATATCCTGAGAACTGCAAGACATTCTTAAATCCATACAGGATACGGTACTCAAGAATCAAGATACGCTAGTTAATAATCAAGAAAGTACTTCTAAAGTACTTGAGGAATTAAAATCGGATGTGACAACATTAACAAATGAGACAAGGCAATTCCACACAAGATTTGAAGAGATCCAGAATACCTTAATCAACCATGAAGAGCGACTACAAACTATAGAGGCGAAAACAGCCAAAACGGACAACAGACTAGAAAAAATGGACTCTCACTATGGTATGATCAATAAAAAGATGGAAAATGAGATAGTGCTGCTTGAGATGGACAGGTCTGGGTATTTTCTACATTTCCAGAATGTGGTGGAGGAAAAAGAAGAATGTCTTAAAAAAGTGATGGGAGAAATAATTGCAGGAATTCTAGGATGGGACCAACTTGACGCAATGAGGGAGGTTGATGAAATTTACCACATTTACACCAGTTACATCAGGCGACATAATCTCCCAAGAGAAATCCACATTTGTTTCTCTAAGAAGGCAGTTCAGGAGGAGGTACTTCAGAAAACTAGGGATCAATCATTCACTTACAAAGGGAAGCATATTACAGTATTATCACAATTACCAAGACGTGTGCAGGACTTTAGAAGACAATTTGACTTTCTTACAACTAACTTAAGAAAATATGGAATTTGGTATCGCTGGTTAATGCCAGAGGGGTTATCGTTCACATGGCAGAGTCAGAGGATTAGACTTGAAACCCCACAAGACGCACAGGAATTTTACAAATCTCAATTTACTCGCTTTGATCGAAAAAGTGAAGGGGAAGCAGAGAGCAGGAGCTTGGAGGATATTATACAGGAGACAAGGATGGAAAGTCATGGCGAACAGGAGAAGAAGATAAACGGAAAAGAAAAGGTCGGGGATGGATTTGGATTGCAAGTGGAAACTAGATCACAAAAACAGAAAGCCACAGGTAAGTGAGGATATAGAAGAGGGGCTGCACCTGTTTTCGGTGAATATTAATGGTCTAAACGCCCCAAATAAAAGAAAAAAAGTTTGACTTAACCTACAAAAACAAAATTATGATCTAATTTGTCTACAAGAAACCCACATACGTAAAGACCAGCAAAGGGTGTTAGTTTATCCCAAACTTGGGAAATTGTATGTATCCCTGGCCGACCAGAAAAAATGAGGTATTGCAGTCTATGACCGTAAAGGATTAGTGACCCAAGAATTACATGCAGATGAAGAGGGAAGAACATTATGTTTGGAGATTAAAATAGGTTTAAAATTGGCTTTACTAGTAATTATCTATGCTCTCAATATTGATCAAAAAAACTTTTTTAAAAAACTGTATAAGAAGATAGCTGATCTCGATTATGAAAATGTATGTATTTTGGGAGATTTTAATGCAATCTCAGACGTAGGTAAGGATTATAAACCAGGGAGGGGATCCCCCAAATATGCAAAAGGACAGAGAAAAACACTACCAAAAACTTGGGACAAATTGGCAACTGAAATAGGACTGTCAGATGTATGGCGAGATCTACATCCTAAAGAAAAACAATACATCTACTTCTCCCCCAGGCATCGGTCGTGGTCACGGATTGACATGTTTTGGTCAACATCAGAGATTAAAGAGGCAATTAAAGAATTGGAGATAGGTACGAATGTATGGGCAGACCACCATCCTATAATAATCAAATGGGCAATAATAATCAAATAATCAAAAAAAAGAATGAGATGGTCCATGAGAGCTGAATTAATGAAGGACGAGGACTTTGTTAATATGATAAAAATGGAACTACAATTCTTTTTTATGGAAAACAAAAGAGAGGACACTTCTTTACAAAATACTTGGGACACTGCTAAGGTCGTAATGCGAGGATTGGCAATAAAACACTTAGCCCGCAAATGGAAAGAAGAAAGGTCAAAAAGGGTGGAGCTACTATCAGAGTTAGAAAAAATGGAAGAGGTGTTGTGATTAGACCCACGAAATCTTAAATCCAAAGAGAAAATAGAGTTAATTAGACACAAGATTTCATTAATAGACCAAAAGGAGTTGGCAGACAAAATTAGGAAAAGCAAACAAAGACAGTTTAAACATGCGAACAAACCTGGGAAATGGTTAAGTTAAAGAAAGAGGCAGAAGCAAGAAAAATAGAATACCTACAGGATAAAAATGGAAATTTGGCAGTTAATAGGGATCAAAAAATAAAAATAGCCCAGGAATTTTACGGCTCCTTATATGGAGAAGAAAGATGTCATGAAAATAAACTTGGGGAATATCTCCAGGGACTTCAATTGGAACTGATCCCCGATTCTTTTAAGCACACTTTAAATAAAGAGATTACTCTTGGTGAAATTGAAAGAGCTATTAAGAAGCAAGCTGGGGGAAAGACCCCCGGGCCTGATGGTCTCCCAAGTGAATTATACAAAGGTATTATTGACTTGCTGAGTCCTCAACTAAAGGATGTATTTAATGAGGCCTTAACCTCAATCCTGGAGGGAAGCTTATATTTCATTGATTTCAAAGCCCAACTCGGACCGATCACTAATTCAGAACTTCAGACCAATCTTGCTCTTAAATGTCGATTATAAGATCTTTACAACAGTACTAGCAGAAAGACTCAAAATATTTCTTTCCCACTTCATCCATCAGGACCAAAATGGCTTTCTACCTTATAGACAACTTCGAAACAACGTAAGAGTAATTTTAAATATAATGGAGTATTATGAAAGGTATTCAGGCAAAGATATGGCAATGGTATTCGTAGACGCTCAAAAGGCCTTTGATAGGGTCAATTGAAATTTTATTACACAACAATTAAAAATTATGGAATTTGGCTCTAAATTTATAAATGCAATTCAGGCTATATATACTAAACAGTCGGCCAGGTTGCTATTTAATGGAACAATCTCTAATGAGATTAAAATCTCCAAAGGTACTAGACAGGGATGCCCCCTCTCACCATTATTATTCATTTTAACTTTGGAACCACTTCTCAACATAATCAGGCAAGACAAGGATATTAGCGGCCTAAGGATTAGGGGAGAAGAATACAAGCTCCAAGCTTTCGCTGATGATCTTGTATTCATCTTGGAAGATCCTCTAACTTCAGGTCCAATATTGCTAAGGAGAATTGAAGAATATGGAGAAGTAGCAGGATTAAAAATTAACAAAGATAAAACTAAAATGATATCCAAAAACTTAACAGAGGATCAAAAAAATAAGGTGCAGGAAGCCACGGGACTTAAATTTACTAAGAAGTAAAATACCTAGGGATTTGGCTGACAAACAAATGCTCTAATATTAAAGAGACCAATTACTTTAAACTATTGGCTGATACAGTAGAGGACCTAGATAGATGGAAGAATATACAGCTTTCACTTTTGGGCAGGGTTGCTGCAATCAAACCCATATCCTCCCATGGTGGATTTTTCTATTTCAAATGGCTCCTGTAAATTTGGATAAAAATTTCTTTAGGAAATTGGATCAGGCAATAAGCAAATTTATCTGGCAAGGGAAAAAACCACAAATTAAGAGAAAAGTGCTACAGGAACACAAAACGAGGGGGGGCTTGGGGCTCCCAAATTGGGAGTTATATTACCAAGCCTCATCCCTTCTTTGGATAAAAGACTGGATATCCCTTTTGAGAAAACGCATACTAACAGTTGAGGGATTTGATCTTCACCAAGGCTGGCATTCAGCTTTGTGGGCACAAGGAAAACAATCTAAATATTTTACTAACCACTATATTAGAAGAAATTTAATAAAAATATGGGAAAAGGTGAAGAAACAAACTTATACCCAAGTTCCCAAATGGCTGGTCCCATTGGAGATGGCAACCTACCCGACTGTTTATAATATAAAAAGAAATTGGACCTACAATATCCTGATGGATGGAGGAGGGAACTTAATATCAAGAAAGGAACTTCAAGTAAAAGGAATAGATATAGATTGGTGATCATATGCCCAAATTCAAGCTAGATTCAGAAAAGACAAACAAGAGTATGGTATTTACCAAACGACACGACTGCTGGATAGACCCCTTCTGGGTGTTGAAACAAAATTTATATCTAAGACCTATAATCTTTTGCTATCAAGCTATACAGCTGAGGAGATAGTAAAAGATACGATGATTGCCTGGGGGAGAAACTTAGGAAGACCGATGCAACTTGAAGAATGACAGGGAATATGGAATAGATCAATGAAATTGACATTATCATCGGCATTTAAAGAGAACTTTTATAAAATGATCTATAGGTGATACCTCCCACCAGATAGGATAGCTAAAATGTTCCCTGGATCCTCAGACAAATGTTGGAAGTGTAATTTGGCCAGGGGTACTTTCTTTCAGCAGTGGTGGACCTGTCCTCAGATCAGGAAATTTTGGGAAAAGATTCAAAAATGATTGAACGAGATAACAGGTGCAAATTTCCCCCTAACTCCAGATTCTTACTTACTTGAAATCAAACTAAAAGACGTGGGCAAACAAGACTGACACCTATTCATCCATATAACAACAGCAGCGAGAATGGCACTTGCCCAGCAGTGGAAAAATGTAAATACACCATCAGATCAACTTATAATAAATAAGATATTGAATTGTGCCAAATTGGACAAATTAACATATATCCTAAGAGAGAAAAAAGAGCCTTGGATAGTACAGTGGTCTAAAGCCCTGTTATTAACATCAGCTGCCTGCAATTCTTGCAGGTTTGAATCTCACCAAGGCTCAAGGTTGACTCAGCCTTCCATCCTTTCTAAGGTAGGTAAATTGAGGACCCAGTTTGTGGGGGCAATAAGCTGACTTTGTATAAATATACAAAAGTATGAAGGCTATTGCTTAGCGCATTGTAAGCCGCCCTGAGTCTCCGGAGAAGGGCAGCATATAAATCAAATTTAAAAAAATAAAAAAATAAATCCATATACTACAGCAACTGGGAATGCTGGTATATATGGCTAAAGAAGAGGACAAACATAGAATAAATAACATAGTATTAAATATATACTTAGTTATAATGAGATAGCGTTTGGTATTTAAAATAGTCAACGCTATTTGAACAAAAGGATTTACCGGGATGTAACTTTGAATAAGTATCTGGGGGTTCGATATGACCCCCGGTTAGTCCTTCTTTGTGGTTGTCTTTATGTGTTGTGTTGTGTACCTAAATATAACTTATATCGGTTTGAAAATTACATTATATGTTTTTTAATTTGTAAATAATTTTAAAAGATCTATTTTTTTTTAAAAAAAAAAGAGGATTCCCCCCAGAGAAGACTCTGTGAGGATTTTCCCCAAGAGAAGGCTATGTGAGGATTCAAAACGCCATGATAGGATTCCCTGAAGAGCCTGCTCATTTAAGAACGTGATCCTCCTTGATTCTTCTTAGCTCTGACTCCGTGAGATTTTTGATTACCTTAAAAGGCTCCTTCAAACTTCCACATAAATTTAAACTACCACCGAAATTTCCTCCACCATTTTAAACTTGATTTGATTTGAATCTACCACCATTTTAAAAATCCTCCCACCGGAAGACTATAACACAACGCAAAAGACAGCATCAAAAAATCACTCCACAAGGGACATCAGTAACTACATATAGAAGTACAACAATACCTATATAAGGAAGTAAAAGTCAATTACTGCAAAACCCTTTCCAAGCTTCAAAACCATTTCATTCTATTTTATTATTTTACTTTATTAAGCAATGTTTAAATAATAGAAGTTCTAATATTATTGATCTATTAATTGATTAGCACTGTTTAATTGATTGTCTAGCTGATTATTCAATTGTCTAGTTAATTAATTATTAACAATTCATTGATTAATTTTACAATATTAACTGATCTATTACTGAGTAAGTACTGTGAATAGAGTGTATATTTACTGATTTATTACTAATTAGTGTTAATGTTTAATTGATTAGGGTGACATTGTTTACTGACCTTTTATTAACTGACTAATTACTGTGAATAGAGTGTATATTACATCTATTAATTAGTTTTATTGATCATTGATTAGTTAGTTTTATTGATCAGTCACAAATCTACCATGCCAAGAAAAAACAACCAAACAACCAAGCAAACAACCAAACAAAAAGATAGATATCTCTACTAATGGATCAATTAAAAATAAAGACATCTCTACCAATGTCACAAATGACTCGTACAAATGCTTTCTATGTACAGATCCCTCCAAAGAGAATGAGATGACCATAAAATGTTACATGTGCAATACATATGCCCATCAATCATGCTTGGGATAGCCTGAAGACATAATCCAATTTCTACAAAAATCTACAAATTTCATGTCCGATAAGATCAACATCATAGAAACACAACTATCATCCTTTAACAAGATAGAAACACATTTATTATCATCCCTTACCAACATTACCAACATAGAATCACGCTTAGTATCTCTTGAAAACAAAAATACAACACAGAAAAGCGAACATCCAGTAAATCAAAATTCTATCCCAATTCAAGAACCTCAACCACAACAGCAACAACAACCACCACAACAACAACTTCTACCACAACCAGCCACCTACCCAACAAATGACATTTCTTTACTCATCAAAGATGCCATTGAACGAGAACAAAAATATCACAATGCCATTTGGTCTTGAGGGCACCAATGACTCTAATGATATTACAAAAGTACATGACTTCATCAGCAATTGTAAGATACCATCCATCTCCCCAGAAGAAATAATTGATGTTTCCCAAGATGGCCCTGAGTTTAAATACGGTGATGGCTCAGTGGCCCCATGTTTCTGCAGAGTAATTTGTAAAAATGAGACCAGCAAAAGGAAATTCATTCATACCATCAAATCAATTGCAAGAAACAACTCAAACTATAACAAACTTCGCTCAAGGCCAGACCTATGTACACTTCAAAGAATCTGTTCCCGTTAACTGCTGAAGTCAAAATACGCCAAAACTGGGGAGAAATGGACTTGTATATTGATTACTGTGCTGACTGTATTAAAAGTAAGAACAACGGTACACACCCCAATAACCACCACCCCAACAACCAACACTAGGCAGGTACGCCCCTAACTTCCTCAAAATCCACCACCACAGACTTTAAATGCAAACTACTTAATTCACGAAGCCTCTTAAACAAAATACCAGAATTCTTCCTCCTACTAAATTTGACTTTTTTGACATTATATTTGTATGTGAGACATTGCTGAATTCATCACTACCAGACTCACAGTAAGAGACCACAGTAAGAGACTATCACATGTACAGGTCCGACCGTGAAATCCGCAGAGGAGCTGGTGTTGCTATCTTCTATAAATAATTCCTAAATCTAAAAAATATTCAAGTTACACAGGAGTTAGCTCTTCCTGAGACCATCATATGCGACCTTTCTTTAAACACCACAGTTCACTTCATACTCTGTTACAGAGCCCCTGATTAAGACCTTGTACATGGGAGCAAACTAACATCACTACTAACATGGGCAGCCTCCTGTCCACACTGTCTTATCTTTCTTGGTGACCTAAATCTACTCTTATTAATTGGACCCTAAACGAATGTACAGCTGAACCCATACATGCAACCCTGTACAATGCTATAACTAATCTGGGACTAGATCAACTAGTAACTAATAGCACTAGACTTAACAACTGCCTTGATCTCATCTTCTGCAACAGTTTAAATTCAATTTATGGACTACAAATAAAAGAACCCTTTTCCAACAGTGACCATAGCATGATAGACTTTTATCTCAACTTACATCCTCACATAGACAATCATAATGACGGAATCCCAAAGTATAACTTTAGAAAAGCCAACTATGATCTCATAACTGATGACCTTTCATCTCTTGATTGTCAAACTCTATTCACTGGCTGCATCACTGCTGAAGACCATTATAACATTTTTTGCAAGAAGTCAAAAGAATAATCAAACTATACGTACCACTAATAAACCCCAAAACCAGGAAAAATAAATTACCCATAACAATAAGGAAGCTTCAGACCAAAAAAAACCTCTTTGGCGCAAAAACAAAACTGGCTACGTAGTTAACTTCAAAAGTTGCTACAAAACCGTATGCCAACAGATAAAGGCAGAATGCATCAGTTATCACAGAAACAAGAGGAAAACCTAATATGCACTAAATCCATTCGGGCCTTCTACAATTTCATAAACAACAAATTTAAAGACTCAAGATCCATCCCACCACTAAAAGGACCAAACGAGAAAGACTGTAATGATGAAACTGTTAAGGCCAACCTCTTCAACACATTCTTCAGTTCAGTCTTTGTAAACAGCAATGGCTTATGCCCCTCATTTCCCAATCGTACCACAACTACTCACAATGATCTACTACATGTCGATTTCACAGAAGATGCTGTTGAAAAGCCACTATGCAACCTAAAACCATCTCTATTGATTGGCCCTGATGGATTATGTGCCTACTTCCTAAAGAAGCTCTCAACCACCATAACAGAACCACTTAGATAATCTACGAAATATCTTTCAGAACCAGCTCCTTACCTAACTTATGGTCACTAGCCACGGTCATCCCTATCTTCAAAAAGGGTGATCCCAGCCTTGTTGATAATTACAGACCTATCTCATTATGTTGTGTCACCTGCAAAGTCATAGAATCAATCATAAACCAATCCATTACCTTCTACTTAGAGACTAACAACCTACTCTCTAACAAGCAATTTGGCTTTAGAAAAAAATGGTCCTGCAATCTGCAACTATTACACTGCATAATCAAATGGACTTCAAAACTCGACCAGGGTAAATCAATAGATGCAATTTATATAGACTTCTATAAAGCCTTCAATTCAGTGGTACATGACAAGCTACCGTATTTTTTGGAGTATAAGATACACCTTCCCCCACCCCTAAAAGAGGGTGAAAATTTAGATGCGTCTTATACACCGAATGTAGCCCCGCCCATCCACTGGCCCCCACACTTTGGCCTCTGCCTTGCAGCAGTTACCTCCTTGCAAGCAAATAGCAAGAAAAAACAGCACCTTTAAGCTTTAGCACAGCCTAATTAGTACAAGTTGATTAGATCGGCCTCCTGACTCTCAGCTGATTTGCTCTCAGCTGTTTTGTGCAGGGGACTGCTGCTTGCTGCAAAGAGGTAATTTGCTGGAGCAGATTTTTTCCCCCCTTGTGTTAATCAAGCTGTGCTGAAAACAAAACTGGAAGTAAAGCAGGCTGTTTGCTGCAACGTGGCAACATTAGGCAGAGGGAGATTTCTTTTTTTCTTTTTCCTCACCAAAAAAGGTAGGTGCAAACAATGGGAAACTTAGGGCAAAAGAGGAGGGTTCAAGATTGTAAAACACAAAAGAAAAAAAGGAGAAAGAAAAAGGCAAAAATAAAAATTTTTAAATAAAATAAAATAAAAAGAAAAAAAGAAAAAGAAATGAAAGAGAAATATGTTATACATATTTAGAATTGAAATATGAATAGTAGTAAGAAATAAATGGGAAATCATGATTGTAAAAATGAAATGAATAATAATTGGAATATTTGTATTTTTGAAATCTAGACAATAAGTTTTTATTTTTTTTAATTTTTTTTTAGAAATATGAATAAGTCTAAACTGTAACAATTGAAATATCTTTAATGGTATATGGTGGTGAAAGTAAAAAGGATTAAGTTATAGCTTGGATAACAGCTAGAATGTTTTTAAATTTAATTAGGGAAATTGTAACGATTGAAATATTTTTAATTATATATTGTGATGAAAGTAGAAATGATTAAATTGTGATTTGGAGGATTATATGGGCAAAACTATTTGGGTTATTGGGAGAGTTTAAGATGTGAAAATGAGTAACATAAGGGGAAAGCTCTATTTAACTAGGGAATTGTAATAATTGAGATACTATTAATTGTATATTGTGTTGAAAGCAGAAATGGTTAAGTTGTGGTTTGGAGGAATATATGGGGGAAATTATTTGGTTTATTATTATTGGTAAATATAATTAATTGATTTGTAAGAAATTGGATTGCATGGAAGTAATTGGAGTATTCATGTTCATATTGATTAATATACAAAAAAAGATAGTTATATAACTATTTGATTTATATTAAAATGTTGAATTTGTATTAAACAATTGTAATATTACATAATTAACCAATGTGAGGATGGATATAAAAATAGATGACAATGGGAAGGGGTATAATATAGAATAGAAGGGAAAAATTGAATTTGATTAAGATTAGAGATGAGGATGAAGGGTAATATTGGTTTTTTAAGAAAATAGATGAGGAATAAATATGGCAAAATGGAAATATAGAAATTGTAAATTTAATTAAAATGGCTAAACACTGTTTAAATTTGTGAACCGGCAAAATACTCTGTCCAAAGAAAATACATTGTATGTTTGTATGTGTGTTTGCCTAAAAAATAAAAAACAATCTTTTTATAAAAAACAAAAACAAAAAAGATAGGTGCGTCTTATATGCCGGTGCGTCTTATACTCCGAAAAATATGGTACTTCTAAAACTAAAATCTTATGGCATTTCCGGATTCCTGCATAAGTGGATAGCTGCATTCCTATCAAACAGGCAGCAAGTAGTCAAAACAGGGAACGTCTTATCTAACCCTGCACCTGTTAACAGCGATGTCCCCCAAGGTAGCGTTTTAGGACCCACACTCTTTATACTTTATATAAATGACCTTTGCGATCATATTATAAGCAACTGCGTTCTCTTTGCGGATGATGTAAAACTATTCAACACCACTGACAATGCTGCTACTTTACAAAAAAACCTCGACTATGTGTCAGAATGGTCAAACAATTGGCAACTCCAAATCTCAACCAACAAATGCTCTGTCTTACCCATTAGCAAAGAAAATCAGAACACAAAATACAAGCTGGACAGATACAACCTAACAGACAACCCTCACTCGGTCAAAGACCTTGGAGTACTCATCTCAAATGATTTAACTGCCAGAGCTCACTGTAACAGCATTGGTAAAAAAGCATTAAGAGTTGTTAACCTAATCTTGCATAGTTTCTTCTCTGGTAATATTGAACTGCAAACTAGGGCATACAAAACCTTTGCCAGATCAATTCTTGAATACAGCTCATCTGTCTGGAACCCGCACTGCATATCGGACATTAATACAATTGAACGAGTCCAGAGATGTTTCACAAGAAGAGTCCTCCACACCTCTGCTCAAACTCCTCTGCTTATGCCACCAGGCTCGAAATTTTGGGCTTAGACAATTTAGAACTTCGCTTTCTTCAGTCTTGACCTAAGCATAATACATAAAATCATCTGCTACAATGTCCTACAAGCCAATGAATACTTCAGCTTCAACCAAAACAATACAAGAGCACACAATAGATACAACTCATGGTAAACCGATCCAAACTAGACTGCAGAAAATACGACTTCAGTAACAGAGTTGTCAATGCCTGGAATGCACTATCTGACTCTGTGGTTTCTTCCCCAAATCCCCAAAACTTTAACCTTAGACTGTCTATTGTAGACCTCACCCCATTCCTAAGAGGTCTGTAAGGGGCATGCATAAGCGCACCAGCATACCTACCGTCCCTGTCCTAATGTTTTCTTTTATTTGTATCCTTTTCATGTATTTATAATTATGTTTACACTTGTATCTGTCATAAAACACATGCTTGACAAAATAAATAAATAAAAATAAAATAAATAAATAAAAATAAAAAACAAAAAAACCCCATGAAATTTAATGTGGAGAAAAGCAAGGTTTTACACTTAGGCAGGAAAAACCAAAGGTACAAGTACAGCTTAGGTGAAACCTGGCTCAAAAACAATAACTGTGAGAGGGACTGTGGAGTCATAGTGGACAATCACTTAAACATGATTCAGCAGTGCGTTGTGACAGCCAAAAAATCTAATACAATCCTTGGTTGTATAAACAGAGGCATAGAATCAAAATCATGTGATGTTTTAGTACTGCTTTATAAATCCTTAGTAAGACCACACCTGAAATACTACATCCTGTTTTGGTTACCACATTACAAAAAAGATATTGAGACTTTGGGAAAAGTGCAAAGAAGAGCAACTAAGATTATTAAGGGCCTGGAGACAAAAACGTATGAAGAACCGTTGCAGGAATTGGGTATGGCCAGTCTAGAGAAAAGGACTAGAGGTGACATGATAGCAGTATTCCAGTATTTGAGGGGCTGCCACAAAGAGGGGGTCAACTTATTTTCCAAAACACCAGAAGGCAAGACAAGAAACAATGGATGGAAACTAATCAAGGAGAGAAGCAATCTGGAATTAAGGAGAAACTTTCTAACAGTGAGAACAATTAATCAGTGGAACAGCTTGCCTTCAGAAGTTGTAATGCTTCATTGCTGGAAGTTTTTAAGAAATGACTACACAGCAACCTATCTGAAATGGTACAGGGTCTCCTGTTTGAGCAGCGGGTTGGACTAGAAGATCTCCAAGGTTCCTTCCAGCTCTATTCTGATTGATTGTTGGCTTAGTGTTCTTGCCATTCTACACTTACAACACCACCTGGTGGATCCCCCCATTTCTTTACCTTTAGACTTGGAAGGACAATCATGCTGGGTCCCTGAATTAGTCATATAAATTTGGGTTTCACAGTCTGGAAGAACTGACTTAATCTGTTAGAGATTCAGACAAGGGGGCAAGTCCTTAGAACTGTTCCCAAATCTAGGAGAACCATGGCTTCAGGTGATCATTGAATAGACCTAGCTAGAGAACACTGGTAAGCAGCTATTGATGAGAATCCATTATCTAGTTCAGGGGTGTCAAACTGGCGGCCCACAGGCCAGATGTGTCATGTGCAGGTCATGGCTACCCCAGCTCCACAAAGGGAAAAATGTCGTGAAATGTCACATGATGGCAATGTGACATGGCAAGTTTGACACTCATGATCTAGTTCTTTAAACTGTGCAATATGTTGGATTACCCCAGGAAGTGGTGCATTGGAGTTTTTGCAACACAAATGCAGAACCATTCTGTGATTTATTAAATCAGCTACTTCTTTTTCCATAATCACACAGTTGTTTTAGTGAGTCACAGGTAGCTGCTGCATTCAGGCTGAACATTCCAAAGCTTGAAAAATTGTTGTAGACTTTGCATTTAAACTCCCCCATTGAGCTATCTCTTAATTGAACTTGTTCACTTCTCTTACTTGGATTGAGTATTGAGAAGGCACAATCTTATTTGGATTGAGGATTGAGAAGGCACAATCAGAATATTAGCCATCTTCTGGCAAATGCAACTTTTGGAAGCTCACTTTTCTTATGACATAGCTTGTTAAAATGGTTTAGAAACATTTATGTTGGCTTGGTTAATTTGATTAGATATGCTTTCATAATTGGGTTTTGGTTTTGCATGTTGTGAAATATCTATTACTGTTTTACTGTTATTATGTACTTCGATGGTGGAGAATGCAGTATGGAAACATTATATACAGGCGGCAGCAATTAAAAAAGCTAAGGCTAAAGGTTTCCCTTGCCCAGGTGTGTCCAACTCTAGGGGGCAGTGTTCATCTCTGTTTCTTAGCTGAGGGAGCCAATGTTATCATAAAACACTTCTGTGGCCATGTGGCCAGCATGACTATATCCGAGGCTCACAGAATGCTGTTACCTTCCCACCAAAATGGTACCTACTACTCATATTTGCATGCTTTTAAACTGCTAGGTTGGCAGGAGCTGGGGCAAGAACAGGAGCTCACACTGTCATGCTTGGGTATTAAATCCAGGCTGTCAGTTTTCCAGCTGACAAATCTTCTTTAACCTCTGAGAATTGCACCCCTTAACAGCAATATAGGTTTGGATTAACTTTGGAATCTGTCTAAGGAGTTGCTGTCCGAAAGGCTCCTCTATTTAGACAGTTACCAAAGGAATATTATCAAAGAAAATGTGACTTTTGGAGTTCACCTGACAAATCTTGGCTCTAAAAGATTTGCTGAATTGGCGAAAGCAAGAAAAGTCAAATCCAGATCTTATCAATATTTGTTTTCCTATTTTCTATTGCATTCCTTGTTGTGTTTTGTTGTGACTTTCCTTGGATATTAGTTTCCATAGCAGAGATACATATTAAATGTTAAAGTAAGAAGCAATTCTTCTAAATATAAGCCATAATACTTATATTGAACTGGTAATCAGGCATCAAGAAGAGAAAGTTATGGTAGCTATTTCATAGGCTATTTATCAAAAGTATATATTTTAAATCTGTTTTCTTATTAGTCATAGCTTTAAATCTCAGCCCTCCAGTGCTATAATCACTAACAGTTAATAACATAGTTGTGTCCCAGACTTGGCACAAATATGTAAACTGAAATTGCACATAAGTCATATTTACTGTAGAATACAGGAGTCAAGTTCTAAATATATGTTATTCCCAGTTTTTAAATCCTAGGCTTTCCTCCTGCCTTTTCAAGTCAATAGCTTTGTCCATTGTTTTCCCAGCCTTGAGAGTTGGAGATGTCTTACTAAGAAATCCTTGAGGTTGAGAAATCCTTGAGAAAAAGAGAAGCTTATAATTACTTGACAAAGATTCCAGAGAAAATAAAGACTTTACTCCATGAAGACAAGATGGAATAGGGATGGATTTTTATCAATTTGATATTTGTAATTGAAAGAAAGTCTTAATCTAAAGTTTTAAAATGTATTTTTCCTTTATACTGTATATACTGCTTAAGTAATTCCTTAAGTTTGCAAAATATTATTGAAAGTGTACTTGAAAGTATCGGTGTTAAGAGGAAGTTAAAAAACATGTATTAGAAAGTTTTGATTGAAATGTTTTAAAGAAAGGTTTAGTGCTTTAAAATGGATGAAAAAAAGTATTTTTCCCTTTAAGGTTAAAGAATCTGAAAGAATATAGTGAATTTTATTAATATAAATGGTAATAGTTTACAAAGATTATTAAGTACAAATAGAAATACATATTATTTCCCCAGCACAGAAGATAAAGCAGAAATGGTTATTTATTTACATACATACATACATACATACATACATACATACATACATACATACATTTCTATATTGCCCTTCTCCTGAAGGACTCAGGGCAGTGTACAGCCATGATAAAATAATACCAGCACAAAAATTAAAAACAATTTAAAATAATTTAAAGCATTTGGCCATATTTAAAACCCCTAGCTAAAACCCCTTTAAAACCATTAAAACCCACTTACGTTAACTCATTCTGTCAGGCCGGCTTGCTGAAATAATAAAGTCTTCAGTGCACGACGGAAGATGTGGAGGTCGGGGATCCTTCTAATGTCCGGGGGCAGCTCATTCCATAGGGCAGGAGCCCCCACAGAGAAGGCGCTCTCCCTGGGGGTCGCCAGCCGACATTGTTTGGCCGACGGCACCCTGAGGAGGCCCTCTCTGTGGGAGTGTATTGGACAGTGGGAGGCATGCGGTGTCAGAAGGCAGTCCTGTAAGTATCCCGGTCCTAAGCCATGGAGCGCTTTGAAGATGGTGACTAGCACCTTGAAACGCACCCAGAAGACCACTGGGAGCCAGTGCAGCTCACGCGAGAGGTGTTACATGGGAGCGACAGGTTGCCCCCATAAGCACTTGCGTGGCCGCGTTCTGGACCAGTTGGAGCCTCTGGGTGCTCCTGAAGGGGAGCCCCATGTAGAGAGCGTTACAGTAGTCCAGACAGGAAGTGACAAGGGCATGAGTGACCGTGCGTAAGGCGTCCCAATTCAGAAAGGGATGCAACTGGGAAATCAGGTGAACCTGATAAAAAGCCGCCCTGGCCACGGCTTCATATGATCATCTAAAGACAGCCGCGTATCCAAGAGAACACCAAGTTGCGAACCCTCTCTAAGGGGGGTAAATTCTCATCCCCAATAGCCAGCGATGGTACCAGCTGGCTATATCGGGGCGCCGGAAACCACAGCACTCAGCCTTGGAGGGGTTGAGTCTGAGCCTGTTCCTCCCCATCCAGATCCGCACGGCCTCCAGGCATCAGGACATCATGTCAAGGGCACCATTGGGGTGGTTCGGGGTAGAAATGTACACTGCGTGTCATCAGCATACAGTTGACATTTCACCCCAAAACCATGGATAATCTCACCCAGCGGCTTCACATAAATGTTGAACAGGAGGGGCGAGAGGACTGACCCTTGTGGCACCCCGCAAGTAAGGTGCCTCGAGGTCGACCTCTGCCCCCCCGTCAACACAGACTGCGTACGGTTGGAGAGAAAGGAGGAGAACCACTGCAACACGGAGCCTCCCACTCCCAATCTTCCCAACTGACGCAGCATGATACCATGATCGATGGTATCAAAAGCCGCTGAGAGATCTAGAAGGACCAGGACTGAGGAGCATCCCCTGTCCCGAGCCCTCCAGAGATCATCAACCAATGAGATCAATGCCGTTTCCGTGCTGTAACCCGTCCTGAAGCCCGACTGGCATGGATCTAGATAGACAGCTTCATCCAGGTACTGAGGAAACTGTCACGCCACCACACTCTTAACAACCTTCACCGCGAAGCGGAGGTTGGAAACCGGATGGTAATTAGCTAATATAATTATTAGCTAATTACCATCCAGGGAAGGCTTCTTGAGGAGGGGCCTCACCACCGCTTCTTTCAAAGCAGCTGGGAAGACACCCTCGCTCAAAGAAGCATTAATAATCCCCTGAAACCAGCCTTGCATAACCTCCCGGAAGGCCAGCACCAACCAGGAGGGACACGGGTCCAATAAACATGTGGTAGCGTTGAGTCTCCCCAAAATCCTGTCCACATCCTCAGGAGCCACAGGGTCAAACTCCTCCCAGATCACATTCTCAAGATCCGCCCCTATCATCCCATCTGAGGCTACCCAATCGGAATCCAGGCCATCCTGAATCTGAGCGATTTTATCGTGCAGATATTGCACAAAATCCTCAGCTCTACCCTGTAAGGGATCATCCCGCACTCCCATCTGAAGTAGGGAGCGGGTCACCCTAAACAGGGTGGCTGGGCGGTTCTCTGCAGATGCAATAAGAGCGGAAAAATAATTAGATTTCACCACTCTTATTGCCACTAGGTAGGTCTTGATATAAGACCCCACCAGTGTCCAGTCGGATTCGGTGCAGCTGGCCCTCCAATCACTCTCTAGGCGTCTTTTCTGGCGCTTCATCTCTCTCAGCTCCTCGGAGAACCAAGGAGCTGATTGAGATCTGCACCGGGTCAGAGGCCGCAAAGGCACGACGGGGTCCAAAGCTCCAGCAGCCGCCCTATCCCAGGCGGCTACCAGTTCTTCAGCCGAGTCGTGAGTCAGAACCTTTGGGAATGGTCCAAGCTCCGTCAGGAACCTGTCTGGGTCCATCAGGCACCTGGGACGGAACCACCTAGTCGGTTCCGTCTCCCTGCGACGAAGGGGAGTGGCCTGAAAGTCTAACTGAAGGAGCGAATGATCTGTCCATGACAAGGGCTTGATGACTAACTCTCCTAATTCAAGATCATTCATCCACTGACCAGAGGCAAAAATCAAGTCCAGTGTGTGTCCCCCGGTGTGGGTGGGGTCATGAACTAACTGGGTCAGGTCCATGGCCGTCATGGAAGCCATGAACTCCTGAGCTGCTTCTGATGTTTCACCGACAGATGGCAGGTTGAAATCCCCCATGACCATAAGTCTGGGGGTATCCACCACCACCCCGGCTATTACGTTGAGCAGCTCAAGCAGGATTGCTGCCATGTGGCAGGGAGCCAGGTACGTGTTCAGCAAGCCCACCTGCACCCCATGACCCCACTTCATAAGGAGGGACTCACAACTGGCTACCTGAGGAATAGTGGCCTCCCTCGGTTCCAGACTTTCCTTAATAATCACCACTATCCCCCCGCCCCTTCCCTGAACCCTCGGCTGATGAAATGCGTGAATTAGATCGTAAATGAGGGGGGCTTTATTTACTGCAGATCTGACATTGCACAGCATCAGCCGGAGGTTTGGGCCCTGAGGCTCTGCACAACCAGGGTTATAGGAGGTGCCTTGGGGGCCGGAGCATGCCACCACTTGCAAATAGCGGGTGCGTACTCCCTGAACATGATACAGCCCCCTGCGCCTGCCATATCTGCCCCTCCCACCCACTGTAGAGATGGAATGGCCCTTCACCTCCCCCCCCAGCATCCCTTCTAAACCCACTCCCCCCGCTCTCCTGCCATGACCCTCAGGCTCATTTTGCTGTTCCGAACCTCCATGGACCTTCCCAGGTCCATTCTTATCCCCACCCACTCCCTCCCCTGAACCCCCTAAAAACTTTTTAAAAATTCCCTTTAAAAAACCCCTCACCCTCCTCCTCGCCACATGCCACCTCTCAGGGTCCCAAAACCAGTCATTAAGGTAGGCCCTTGATAGCGTAGAAGGCCAGGCCTGCAAGAGGGGGGAGTCTCGCAGTGCAAAGAGCTCAGCTGGTGAATACATCCTAAAATCCATCTGGGGAAGATGGAATGAGGCCGGGGATTCAATGGTGATAATTAGAAAAAAGATTAAATTGATTGTTTTACTCAAAGAGAGTATATTTAATTATGTTATTTATTTGGATATCATTTCCAGATTTTTTGCTTGTGATGAAAAAAATGAAATGTTGACCTTGGTTTTGCCAATTAGATAGATTTGTTGTTATGGTTAGTTATATACTAATGTGTAAAAGTAAAAAGTTAAGACTGGAATAGTGTTATCTTGTACCGCCTAAAAAGAGTCAGTAGTCAATGCTTTTTTTTTTCTTTCTTTCCTTATAACTCATATTTTCTCCTCCCCTTTCTTTTTCCTTCCCTTAATTTCGTACTTTAAATTTTAGTTGTATTTTATATATTGATAAAAGAGTAAAAGTCATTAAATGAGAGAGTTGGAGATGTCTCACTTTATATGACTCTGCCTGGTCAGAGACTCATTGTTTCCTATGTAGTTGGCCTCATATTCTATTCTGCTAGTTTAACTTGAATAAATATAACAAAGCCAAAACACCTAATAAGCAAGCAGAAAGAAATGATTATATGATATTATTTAACGTATTTATTATTTAAATATTTTTATAACTATTATATACTATACTGTACGTAGGTCTGAACATTTTCATTATGCCTCAGATAATATATTATACCTGTGTGAAGTAAGTATCACTGAACACTGGTTCTGTACTTCCTCGGTGATGATTTTCCATAAGTGCCTCTTTGCATTAGGATCCATACCAGAACTTGGCTCATCCTAAATTTAAAACATTTGACAACGAATATAACAAGTTAAGAAAAATATTTTTTAACATTTTTAAAAGCACTACTAGCCTTCCTTTTAGTTCATCCTGCATTTTTATTAAACATTATTTCAAAAGTTTACAACATAATTGCCACTATATTATGGTAAACAGTGAAATTCTTCATTTGCTTGTGAATAAGGCTTCTTTTTTTTTCTTTTTTTAAAAAAATATTTTATTTTTCAATTACAAACATAAACATTCCATCTGTCCATCTGCAGTGTGTCGTCTGGTTACAAACATCTCTGTGCAACATCATTTACCATTTTCCATCTCATTCGCATTCACAGAACATTATTTCGCTAAGCTTAATATTATAGTATATTAAACATTTAAACATTATAATGATCTCCATTTTCTTCTTAATATCTTATAATAATACATTTTAGCATTAAACATCCTTATTCTCATTATAGATATACTAACAATTTCCTTTTTATTTACATCTTTATCTTAATATATTTTTACTTTCTCTTTAATCTTCATTTCCAAACTCATTTTTGATTCTGCAGTCATTGATAAAATACCTCCTATATCACATAATATTCAGTTTGTTCTTTCTTCTTAATTGCTAATGTTAATCTGTTCATTTCTACACATTCTAATATTTTCCTTGTCACCTTCTCATCAATGGGAATCTTTGATATTAGATTCATCTTAAATCTGTTTTTTGGGGGGAAGGGAGATAAGTTGCAAAGTACTTGTTCAAGAGGACGGAATAATAATTAAGAGGAAGCAACAGGCAGAGTATCACTGTGAACTCTCGTCTTCCATGCTACCTATCTCTTAATTCATCTGAAACTACTGTTACACTGAGATGAAATATCTGTAGCAGCTGCTTTTGAAATGGTCCTGGGGCAGGTTGAGAACATGTTATGCAATCCTGTCCTCAAGAAATAGTAAGCGGGCTAGCTTCATGCTGGGGCAAACAAGACATATGGATGAGATATAAGTGTCTCTTAGGAAGGCTTCCTATCGAGTAAAAAGTTACAGGACTTCATTGTTAAGCAACAAAAATGTCTAGATATTGCACAAAAGAAAGAAATAAAAAACAGTTCTTAGCTAGGAAAGCTGAGCTTCTGATTTAATTATGGATGAACTGAACTGAAATAAAACTGGTTATTTTTATCTTTTTCTTTTATTGACTGAAAACAAAGAAAATAAGAATGAAGTTTCCTCCTTTTCTGAATTCTCCTCAAAAACTCAGGAGAGATCGTATTGCGCTATTGTAATTTCAAATACAGATATAGTGCTGTGAGTCTAGAGATCATACTGTATAGACAAGTACTTGTTTTTTATGGGAATATGTGATAGGTATTGTAGTATAACATAAACATAAAATGTAGCAACCAATATTGAGCAAATACCTTTTATACTAATCCCTCTGAATATGCTCTGAAGGTTCTCCCCACATACAAAAACAGATATGGGAAATGGAGAGCATACCAAAGAGAGAAGGAATCCATAATGCCAACAAGCTTATCCACTGCCTAATAAGTAATAGGATGAAAAATATGTCATGTGCATATTTATCTTTTATCACTCAGTGTGACTTGTTCCCTATTTAAATATACAAACTGAAAGTAAACAACTTATACTATTAAGATGCAGAATTATTGGATAAAAAATGTTTGTGAATGTGTGATTTCTGTGTTGCTGCAGGCATGGAACAACTGTGAGTAAGGGGAGTGATATAGAAAGCCATTTCAACATATAGATCTTGAGAGGAAATGGGATGTTTTGTTATATTTTTGCACTTAGTTTACGTTGCCTATCTGTTGTTAATGCACCAATGTTTGCTAATTTAAATACTGTGGTTCTCCATAACTTTGATGTGCCCAGGAGAGGGGATTGAAACAACCTGGATGAATGTAGGAGTTTCTAGGAAGGGGTGTGATCTACAATTTCATCTAAATAAGAGCAATCCCTGGAGATTTAACATAGACCTTTGTATTAACCCTGGGCAGTATAGAAGTATAACAGAGCCCTGGTGGCACAGCAGACTAAAGCACTGTTATTTTACATCAGCTGTCTGCAATTACTGCAAGTTCAAATCTCGCCAGGCTCAAGGTTGACTCAGCCTTCCATCCTTTCAAAGGTAGGTAAAATGAGGACCCAGATTGTGGGGGCAATAAGCTAACTTTGTATAAATATATACAAAAGTATGAAGGCTATTGCTTAACGCATTGTAAGCCACCCTGAGTCCCTGAAGAAGGGTGGAATATAAATCAAATATTAAAAAAAAAAGATTCAGGGTTTATATCAAAAACAGCAGTAAAATAATGATGTCAAAAAACCTCAATGGCATACCTGAACTCAATACTAACCGGGTGAAATTAATGTTGGGTAAAATCACTTAATATTATAAATGAGATCAGGCTTGAAAGTAAATGTAGTAGTACAAATATATAAAAATGGAAACTTGTGATACAGATAAAAATATTTGCTGATAGTTTCCAAATAGAGAAATTATGGTCTGATAGCCAGAAAGTAGGCTAAATGCTGTTGCCCTAGGAAAGCAATTGTTCCCTAATTCATTACAGAAACTTTCCTCACTGACGCTTGGGTCAGGTTCTTTTCTAATCACTGTTCTACTATTTATATGGCACCCCCTTCTCAGGAATTTATTTGCAATATAATATTTTTGAGTAGGGTAAGTGCTCATTTCCACATTGCTGTCCTCTATGCCAATATAAAACATTGAGTTGCTTTGTGAGATGAGCAGTCTCTAAATTTGATAAATAAATAAAAATAAAAAGAATAGCATAATTTTGTTTTTTCAGCTCAAACTGTAGAATGGGTAGCATATACATTTGATAAATAAAACTATGCCATTCCCATTACCAATCTGTATCCTGTCTGTATTGCCCTCTTATAATCCTATTGAATCATGTTGTCCTGATCGGTGAGCATGCCCTTCATTATAAGTAATGTGATTGGTTTTATTCTCTGGCTTTGCTCCCATTTTACTATTGGGGATAATAAATTAATATGAAGTCAAGAAACAGATAGGAACAAAACAGGGCAGAAATAGCATCAGAGTACAAAGAGGTCCTATTCTCTCCTTGTGGAACTACCTAGATCAGTGATGGCTAATCTTTTTGCCGTTTGTGCCAAAAGTGGGGGAAGCACGGGGGGTTGTGCCAGTGGTGAATTTAAAAAATTTCCCCTACCGGTTCTGTGGGCATGGGTTGTTGGGGGGGAAGTCATGTGACTGGGTGGGTGTGGCCAACTCAACATCACTCACATTGAGGGGCTCTTCACCAGCCCCTTCCCTCCCAGCCACTCCTTGTCGCGAACGGCAGGAAAATGGGGAGGGGAATATTCCTGCCTACCATCCTTCCCTCAGTCTGTGCTGAAATTGAGGAATGGATGACAAGCAGGAAAATCCCCTTCCCCATTTTCCTGCCTTTCACAAAAATGGCCCCATTCCAGCTGCTTCCCCCCCATCCCCCTCCCTCCTGGGGACTATCTTAAAAGGGACAGGCTGCAGAAACTCCGTTCTGAATGGAGGGAGAAAAGTTAGCATTCTGCCTGCTGCATTTAACATTGAATTCTGTAGCAGAGAGAATGCTAACTTTTCTCCCTCCATTCAGAATGGAGCTGCTGCCCCCTTTATGGTTCCCTCCCATCCCACTCCCTGCTGGGGACTACCTTAAAAGGGACAGGCTGCAGCAGCTCCGTTCTGAATGGAGAGAGAAAAGTTAGCATTCTCTCTGCTACATTTAACATTGAATTCTGTGGAATATCAAGCAGCCAGAAGAGGTGAGCGGTGACCAGCCGGGCATGGGTGGGGCCAACAAAGGGTGATTACTTCCAGTTCAGCAAACCAATGCCAGTAATCCCTAGCGGTTTATTATTTATTTTATTTATTGCACTTTTATACCGCCCTTCTCTTTTTGGACTCAGGGCGGTGAACAGCCAGAATAAAACAATTTTACACAAAAGTTAAAATAATTTTTAAATGAATTAAATAAAATTTGGCCCCTTAATTTAAAATATTCTGATTTAAAATCAATATCAATTTTAAAACCCAAGATAAAATCAGGCCAGCCCGGCTACCTGAAAAAGCTGAGTTTTTAGGGCCCGACGAAAAGTCCGGAAGTCTGGAATCACCTGTATCTCTGGGGGTAGATTGTTCCAGAGGGTGGGCGCCACTACAGAGAAGGCTCTCCCCCTGGGGGTCGCCAGCCGGCATTGTCTGGCTGACGGCACCCTGAGGAGGCCCTCTCTGTGGGAGTGAACTGGCCGGTGGGAGGCAATTGGTGGCAGAAGGTGGTCCCGTAAATACCCTGGCCCCAAGCCATGGAGCGCTTTAAAGGTGATCACCAACACCTTGATGTGCACCCGGAAGTCCACCGGGACTAATTCAGACCGGTTCACCCGAACCGGTCTGAATTAATCAGATTTCACCCCGGGTTGTGCACGCACATGCCCACACCCATAATTCAATGTCCTCCCCCCATGCCCCACCCCCCTGTGCATGTGCACACCACCCTCTGTGCTCCATCGCACATGCACACATAACCCCCCTGTGCCCCATTTTGGGCCTAACAGGCCTCCCTGAAACCTCCGGAGGCTGGAAACAGCCCATTTCCAAACTTCCAGTAGGCCTGGAAGGCCCGTTTTTCACCCTCCCCAGGCTCCAGAGACTTTCTTGGAGCCTGAGGAGGGCAAAAACGGCCTCCCCCACCCCCCCAGAGGCCCTCCAGAGGCTGAAAATGGCCTGTTTCCAGACATCCAGTAGGCCCGGAAGACTTGTTTTTTGCCCTCCCCAGGCTCCAGAAGCTTTCCTGGAGCCTGACGAAGGTGAAAACGGCCTCCCCCACCCTGTGGAGGCCCTCGGGAGGCCGAAAATGCCCTCCCAGAGCCTCTGCATGAGCCCTGTACTTACCTGGCATCCAAAACGGGCCGTGTGGAGGCTCCTGGGAGGGGAGGGGCAGGGCCATCTGAAGATCAGCTGGCTGGCATGCGCATGCGTGCTGGAGCTGAACTAGGGCAACAGCTCACGTGCCCGCAGATATGGCTCCGCGTGCCACCTGTGGCACACGTGCCATAGGTTCACCATCATGGACCTAGATTCAATATACTAGAATAACTGTATAAGTAGTTCAGTAGCTAATGGGTCACCACATGATCTGGCTTTGGGAGAATGGGAGAAGTGACTGAAACCAATAAACAAACAAAAGGTCTTCTTCCACTTGGAGGTCTTCCATTATTATCCAGACCTTGCAATGAGAAAAAGTGAGGCAGCTTGTTTGAAGGTTGAAGAGAAAGCAGTTTCAAAAATGCTGAGGGAGGAAGTGAAGGTGATAATTATGGGAAGAACTCGGTAACAATGGTAATAGATAAAATGCTGGCAAGTGTTCAAAATGGAGGGAGCAAAGTAGCTCACCACAAGTAGGTTCATAATCTACTTGCCTCCAAAATCATGGGTAGCAAATTGTTACAGATTATACACACCTTGCAGTTGTGGTGGAGAGTATAGGCTTAATAGTTTATTCTGTAAAATGGTTAAGCAAGTGTGGCAACATAATTTTTATTCAAAATTGTGCAACCAAAAGGAAAAGGTGGCATTGTCAGATTGTATGGTCTAGATCCATCTCTCTCTCGACTATCTCTACTAACATTAAGTATCTGCACATGCTGGGCACAATCTCTGGATTTAACAAAATAGTTTTCTCAGAAGGTGGGAAGACGTGGCCAGCGTCGTGGCGACATGACAAACTTCAGTGCTCTGGAGAAGTGTCGATATTCCAGCCATTTTGGGGATCCATAGAGGATCATAGCCATCTCATAGGGACGGTGTAGAATGGAGGCACAGGCTGGTGTGAACAGGGAAACCGTAAATTCCCTGAAGCACCGGTGAATAGCCTCCCACCCAGCAACTGGAAGGACAGCCATTGGGAGCTGTCTTAAAGCTGGGGTGGCCACACAGAAAGAGAGAAGAAAAAAGCAACTGCAAAAACTGCAAAAGGGGAAAAGGGAGGGAGCGGATATAAGGCTGCCTCCCCATTTCCGGAACAGCAGTGAAAAAGCAATGGCCATAAAATAAAGACAATTTTAAAGAAGTTTGAAAACAGATTTGAAAAATAGAAAGCAGATTGGCTTTTTGCCAAAACTAAAATACGTATGAACTTTAAAATCTTGAGATTTATATTGGAAAGGTGTTGTGGATACTACTGATTAGGGGGAGTAAACTGCAGTGCCATCTAGTAGTGTAAAAGGAATTATTGGAAAATTAACTGAGAGAAGAATAAAGAAATCATGAAATTATGAAACCTTGGACAATGTTTTTAAACTTGGCAACAAAGTTCTGATAATAATTGTCTTGTGACTTGGTGGAGGAAAGAAAAAGAAAAAGAACCACTGTATAATAGACTAAATATCCAATTGCTTTCCCTCTATTTTCTGGATCTATAATTTTGGATTTTTGGATTTCTTTTGACATTTGGAAATTTTGGAATTAAATTTTTGGATAATTTTTTTTCCTTTCTCCTTTTTAAATTTTTGTTTTTTGCTTTTCCTTTTTTATCCTGGGCAGACATTCTTTCTTCTTTTAATTTTGTGGGATATAATTTTTTGCTCCTTTTCTATTTCCTTCAAACTTATGTTGATTAGGGTAACAAGAACCTGAAGATTTTGGATTGAATTTTAATTTTGATCTTAAATTTGGATTTAATTTGAAAGCGGAATTTGATTGCTTGGTGGTGGAATAGAGTGGAAATGGATCAATTTCAAGCTAACAAACATGGATTACAATTAAATTCGATATTTGGATTATAAATTTTGTGGTTTGAAAACAAAAAACAAGATGAAGAAAATAACAGCACATTTATTATTACCATCAATAACAACAGCATTATGGTACAAAAGGTAGTAGATACTACAACACAACAAAAGAAAGCTAATATGGAATTAAAAATATGTTACAGGCAACACATGAAGATTTTAAAGAATGAATAAGCAAAGTAGAAGAAGTAAAAGAAGTCAAAGAGATGATGGGGAAAAATGAACAACAACTGAAGATAGTGGAAGAGAAAGCAGAATCAACAGAGAAAAAAGTGGAAGAGATGGATTTATAGACTTACAACAACAGACAAAAATCAGGAAAAGACAATTATATCATTGAAAATGGGCAAGGCTGATTATTATCTACAATTCCAAAATACTGAAGAAGAAAAGGAGAGAATCTACCTGAAAAAATTGCAGAGATATTAGTGGAAGCAATGGAAGAGAATACAGAAAAGATATTAAATGGGATTGATGAGATTTTCAGAGTACATACAAGATATGTAATGAGAAATAATTTGCCTAGAGAGATACACGTCAGATTTACCAAGAAAACATTAAGAACAGAGATTTTGCATCTTATGAGAAATACAACGATAAAACACAAGAGTACAGAGATAGTGGCATTGAAACAAGTTCCAAGACTTAAGAAAAGAATACCAGTTTCTGACAAAATGTTTGATTAAAAGAGGAGTGAGTTTTAGATGTTTGGTTCCAGAAGGAATCTTGGTGAACTGGCAGGAACAAAGACATAGATTGGATACAATAGAGAAGGCGGAACTATTTTATGAACAATATATGGGATTCCAAGAAGAAGAGAGATTGGGAGAAGAAAGAGGGGCTGGATATCAGGAAGAGAAAAAGGAACAACTAACAAAGATAGCTAAAGAACAAGAAGAGTGAGCAATAAGAGAAGGAGCAAGAGTGAAAGAAGCAAAAGAACATAGTGAGATAAGAATGATTAGATCTACTAAGCAAGTAAATGTAAGATATGGAAGAAGAAATAAAAAGGATATCAATAAACATAAATGGACTAAATTCAGCAATAAAAAGAAGAAGAATATTTAATAAATTAGAGAAGTTAAAATTAGAGATAATATGCTTACAAGAAGTCCATATTAGAAAACAACATAAGAAGTTTTTGGAGCAGACTAAATTGGGGACGTTATGTACAACACTTGCTTGTCAGAGTAAAAGAGGAGTAGCACTATATATTAAAAGGACAATTCAATCCAAACAAATTTTTGAGGATGAGGAAGGAAGAGTATTAATGGTACAAATAGTAATGAACCATAAAAAAATATTGTTAGTAGCGATATATGCTCCAAATGAAAATCAAGAAGAATTTTATGCGAAATTACATAGAAACATAATAGAAGATGAAGATGAAGATATATGTATAATAGGAAATTTTAATGCGATTGTAAATAATGAATTGCATCACAAAGCCACAAAAATGAATAACAAGTTAAGAAAGACTTCCTAGAGCATTTTTTACCATGACAGATCAATTGAGCTTGCAGGATGCTTGGAGAAGAAGATATCCGAAAGGAAAGCAGTACACATGCTACTCAAACAGACACATGTTGTGGTCAAGAATAGATATGATATGGATGTCAACAGAATTAATATCTAAAACACACAAGATTGATATAGAAACAAAGTACATGGGTAGACCACAACCCAATAATAATGACATGAAAAGAATAAGATGGGCATTGAATCAAAAACTATTAAATGAAAAGAATTTTCAGCAGTATATGGAAAAAGAATTGACCTATTTCTTTAAAGAAAATAAAAAAGAGGATAAATCATTACAAAATGTGTGGGATACCAGCAAAGTATATATTAGAGGACTGACAATGACTTATTTAGGAAAACAGAACAAACAGAATAGACAAACAGAAAAGAAACTGGAGGAAGAGTATAAGAAGTTAGAGATGGAACTACAGAAAAATCCACATAAAAAGATTAAGAATTTGATGGACTTGCAAAAACATAAAATGAATTTAATGGAAAATGAAGATTTGGTGAATAAAATAAAATCAACAAAGCAAAACTTTTTTGAAAATGCAAATAAACCAGGACGATGGTTGGCATATAAAATGAAAAAGGAGAAAGAAAAGAAGTTAATAAACCAACTAGTAGATCAAGATGGGAATATATGCTACCAAAATGAGGAAAAGAAAAAAGTAATTGAGAAATATTACAAACGACTATACCAGCAAGAGACAGTTGCAGAGGGAAAGATAGTACAATATCTAGAAAAAGCTGGAATACCTAAGATTCCAGAAAAATTTAAAAAGTTATTTGAAGAAAGAATTTAAATGATGGAATTAATAGAGAGAATTAAGAGACAAAAGAATGGTAAAACACCAGGACCGGATGGATTACCAGCAGAGTTATACAAAATGTTGCAAGATGTATTAAGTAATGTAATGTTGCACATATTTAATGACTTATTACTAGAAGCTAAGATCCCGGACTTGTGGGTGGAGGCATACATAAGTCTTGTACCAAAAGAAGAATCAGATCTTCAACAAATAAAGAATTATAGACCAATTTCCCTATTAAATGCGGATTACAAAATTTTTGCATCAATCATGGCTAAAAAACTGAAGAGAATGCTAAATGAATTTATACACACAGATCAGAAGGTTTAGGTTTTTTACCTAAAAGACAGATTAGAGACAATATGCAAATTATATTGAATACATTGGAATACTAAGAAGCGCATCCAGAGAAGCAAATGGCATTGTTATTTTTGGATGTTTGACAATGTGAATTGGCAATTTAAGATAACACAATTGCGACTTCCGGTGGCTCCGCCGGTGCCAAAAGACGCTCCTCTGTGAGCGCCAGCCCCGAGATTCTGGTAGAGCCGCTAGAACAGCAAAAATCAGCTGTCTAGTGGCTTGAAAACTTCCCCCCTGGGAGAAGGGGGGAAAAGAGAGCTGACAGGTGTGGGTAGAGCTCCCCAAGAGCCCCAGGTTTCTTTTTAAATCTGGGGCATAAAGGGTGAGAGCTCCCCGGGAAGCTCATCACTGCTCCGGACCCGGGATGTTTCTGCTTTAAGCAGAACTAGGCATCGCGACCACCCCAGCAACTCAATTTTAAAGAAAGAAAAGATTTTGGACTTGAAAGCTGGCAGAGCAAATACAGGAGAAACTAAAATTGCAAGTACTAAACTTTAACTCACAAAAGTCTATTGCTTCCTTCTGAATTTCTATGGGAGAAAAGGAAAGTAAGATGGCATTTGACTCTAACGGGGCGTGAAGAAGTGAAAGTTAGATACAAAGTATTATGTAGTGCTGAAAGCCCCTGTTTAAAAGAAGAGGACTTTATCTCAAAAGGACAAGGATTTTAAAAAAAAATTCAAAATAAAAAAAAAAGACTTGTACCACTTAAGGATTGGAATAATTGACTTAGTTGCTGGAAAAGTATAAAGTGAAAGTTTTATTAGGAAAAAAAATGGCTGGCTTTTTTGAAAATGTTGAAGGCTCTCCATTACATACATCAACAAATACACAAATACTGACTGTGGATCTCTTTAAAGAAGTTTTAGAATCATTTACCTCCGCGTTAGTGGAAAGAGTGGAAGGGTTTTTTAAGAACGATTTTACTCAAATTTGAAATAAGGATACAAGTGAAGATACTGTATCAGTATTTCAGTTGCCAAATAACAATGAGTTGCTGAATGAAGAGGTGGAAGAAACAACCCAGTTTAATGTGCCTTTGAAAAATGAAATGGATGTTTTTCAAATTACGAAGGAAAGGCAGAGAGGCTTGAAGGAGTGTAATCAGGAAATATCCAGAGAGATTTTCCCAGAGGCTTTGATACAGATAACTGGAAAATTGTCAGGAGGCACTGGGATTTCTTACATAAGAAGGAAGATTCAAAGCGGAATTTTACAACCTTTCTATAAAAATGGACTCCCAATCGTAGTTAAAGAGAGAATGAAGAAGAAGGTTCGCAAAAAAGTCAGGAAAAAGTGGAGATGGAAAAATTACAATCCTCTCTACGGGGAAGGATAGTAATCGTGAAAATGATAATTATACCTGTATTTAGGGACATGATTTGTTCAAAAGTTATATTATAGTGAAAATGAACAATTTACCTGTATTTAGGGACATGATTTATTTGGAAAAGTTATATTAAGGGATGTTATGTTTGAATTGTTATGGGTTACTGTCTAAACTTTCACTTTTGTTTTGAAGTATATTAATATTAAGGGATATTAATTTTTTATATTGTTTAAACCTTTATACTTTGTTTTAAGTTACATTTATATTATATCAAGCAAAGGAATAAATATAAACTTTTAGTTACAAGGAAAATACAAGTGGTGCAAGGGTTGAGGGAAGGTTTTTCACAATATTTCTCATAGATATTATATAGTGAAGATGTTATTTGATTATATGTAGTGGATTTATAGAGAATAAGATGAACAAGTTTATGTAAAGTTATTAAGTAAGGAATGTTTTCAGGAAGAATTAACATAAGTCTATGGGGAAAAAAAGAAAAAATAAGGTTTTTACAATATATTTCATTTGAAATTGGTTAAAATATTTTGTCAATGTATTAATATATGTAAAGGTTGGAGATGTGCTGGTATTTGGGCTTTGATCGTGTAATGCTGGAAGAAAGAAGAGTTGCTTATTACTGAAGAATGGATAAGAACAAGGATGGATTGATTACTTTCAAGCAATAATTGGTTTAAATAGTTATATTTAGATATGAACAAGCGGAGTTAAAGTGCAAGAGGGAGATTAATCTATAGATAGTTAGCTTAGGGGTTTTTTTGGTATGTTTGTTAAATGCTATACCCTGTATGTGCTCTGGGAAGTCGGGGGGGGGGGTGGGATAGGAGGGGGGAGGAGGGAAGGGAAAACTCTTTAAAACTTTTCAATTAAAAAAAATAACATAATTGCAAATGATGGACTTTGGGGATAGGTTTATAAATATGGTCAAAACTATATACAAAGGATAATCGGCAAAGGTAATTGTAAATGGCGAAATGACAGAAAAAGTGGATATTAGAAAAGGAACCAGACAAGGATGTAGGTTATCTCCATTATTATTTATATTGACATTAGAGATTTTAAACAGAAGGGTAAGACAAGATAAAGATATAAAAGGAATGAAAATTTAATATATATATATAAATTGCAAGCATTTGCAGATGATTTAGTGTTTATTATGGAAGATCTTATAGAAACAGGCCCAAAGTTACTGGAACAAATAGAGGAATATGGAGCAGTAGTGGGACTGAAAATTAATAAAGATAAGACAAAAAAATTAGTTAAAAATATGATAGAAAAACAAAAAAAGGAAATAATGGAGAAACTAAACATTCAAATAGTGAAGAAAGGGAAATATTGGACATTCAGCTAACTTCAAGATGCGTAACCATCAAAGAAGATAACTACTATAAATTGAGAAATCAAATTGAATAAGACTTGGAGAAATGGAGAAATTTGCAATTATCATTAATGGGAAGGATAGCGTTAATTAAGATGAACATATTACCAAGAATCTTATTTCTCTTCCAAATGATACCAATAAAGATTGAGAAAAAGTACTTTGAGAATTTGAATAGGACAATGTGGAAATATATATGGCAAGAATTAATATAAAAATATTACAAGATTTAGAGGTGGGTTTCGACTTCCAAATTGGGAACTGTATTACCAAGTGGCAATGGTAACATGGATTAAAGAATGGATCTTATTGAGAAATACAAGACTATTGACTTTGGAGGGACATGATTTGCAACTAGGTTGGCATGCTTTCTTATGGTATAGGAAAAACAGGATACATGGATACTTCCACAGACATTATGTAAGAAATGGTTTATTAATAGTGTAGGAGAGAGTGAAAGAAAAACATTACATGGAAATACCAATGTGGCTTTCGACAATGGAAGCTTTGATACATCCAAATATTATTAATATGAAAAATATTGTTAGATATAAGGATATTTTAACAGAAAGGGGAGAACTAAAACAAAAACTAGAGCTGGAAAAGCAAGGGATTGAGACAGATTGGTTTACACGATTGCAAATACAATCAGGATACGAAAAGGATCTTAAACAGTATGGTTTTAATATGGGAAAATCAGAATTGGATGAGATATTGATGGGAACAGATGAAAAAATGATTAAGGAATTATATAATTATCTACTGCAAATTAGATTAGAAGATGAAGAAGTAAAAGAAACAATGATAGCGTGGGCAAAAATTTTTGGCTATACGATTGAATTAGAGAAATGGCAACAACTATGGGAAAGGAATTATAAATTAACAATGGCAATAGTATGTAAAGAAAAGTTATATAAATGTTTTATAGATGGCATATGCCACCAGAAAGGTTAGCAAAAATGTTTAAAGACAAATCAGCTAAATGTTGGAAATGTCATCAGTCGCCGGGATCATATTATCATATGTGGTGCGCGGCCCAGTTGCAAACTGGTAGTAAAGGTAAGTAGAACCCACCCCTGTATGGAATGGTAGAAGGCCAACTCCGAATGTATTTTTAAGTTTTAGGATAAAGAATGAACCAATATGGAAACCAAAAGATAATATGTGTGATAAAAATAGTTAAAGAGATTGTACATTTATATATGTTTTATGAGAACTAAAAATAAAAACTTTTTAAAAAAACAAAAACAAAATAGTTTTCTCTCATCTTGTTGTAGTTATTACTTTACAAGACTATGAGACAGAGAATATGGAAAATCATAATAATACCCCACAAAATAAAGTTTGTATTTCATACCAATAGTAAAACTGATGGTTTCCCCAGAAGGGCTAGAGCAGTCGATAACTTTCTGTTGGTGCCATAGCTGCACATAGAGGCAATTCTACATTGGTAAGGCATGAGATTAAGTCGATAAAGAAGGTGAAATACAATCTGTGGGGAAAAGAGATTCAGAAAAATGATCATTCTTCAACAATTATGGCATGACAATGTAATTAGTACCTGAATTTTAGGAAGAAATATTATTTTGACAGTTTTATAATTAACAGTTTTTAAACTTCATGTTCAGTTTTAATTTACCAGCAGTTTTAAGCAAACATATTAAAATGAAGCATAGATAATAAATCTGTAGCAAGCATTTTGAAGTTAGAAAAGAAGTTATAGTTGTGTGCACAATACTCTCCTACTAATTTTGTTTTGTAAGGCTATATTTTTGCAGATCTGTTCCTGTGCCACTTGAACTCTAAATCCTTTGTAAAATGTGATACCTAGAACTGAACGTAATATCCTGAGTCAGTATTTCTTAAAGCGTGGTTCTAGGAACCTGAGATCTGTGAAATCAAAATTATTTGAGCATATTGATAGTATTTGCCAAAACTATGTCACTTTTCTCATTTTTTGGTAAAAATATGGGTTTTATTTATATTAATCTTTAATGGATTTAGTACTTTTTTACATGATTTTTTAAATATTCTTTAAATGTGTATAAACCATGTAAACAATAGCTCTTTTGGATTTCTCCATAATTATAAAAGTGGGAAGGGGTCCTGAAAGAAAGAAATACTTTAAGAAACACTTTGATTGATTGGTCTTTAATTAATGCCAAATTAAATGGAACAATTCCTTCCTGTGGTTTAGTAGAAGAATAGTGTTAGCCTATCAGAAATCAGAAGGAGTCTGGTAAACTGATGGATAGAGTGGCTATTTGATGAAATGAGCTATAGCATAAGGCACACTAGGTATATTATTTGCTGCTTAAGAAGGTTTTGATTTTCACATAGTCTAGAATAAATTACATAGTCTAGAATAAGTTACAAGTGGTGAAGAGAACCCTAATGTTAATTTTGTCAATGCTGATCATTTCCATGAAAAATGAAATTCATCCTACATCATGATGGGAGCAGGTCCTTTGGAAAGAAATGATAATCAAAGATTAAATATAAACAGCCAAATTCTGCCCTCTTTTTCCATCAAACCAGCTTCCAAATGCAGGCTACACCTGAAACCTGATATGTTCTTGAAAATTCAGCCTAGACAAACCCCCAAAACCCCAAACCTTCGTTTCTTCAAAACGAAGAAAGAGACAAATTGAACCCATTGAGAAGTTGCACTAAGTAGCCTGAATGGCGTAGCAGGCTAATGCCTCCTACTAAGGCAGCATTTAACATCCAGCTGCCTGCGATTACTGCAAGTTCTAATCTCACCAGGCTCAAGGTTGACTCAGCCTTCCGTCCTTTCTAAGGTGGGTAAAATGAGGACCCGATTTGTGGGGGCAATAAGCTGACTTTGTATAAATATACAAAAGTATGAAGGCTATTGCTTAACGCATTGTAAGCCGCCCTGAGTCTCCGGAGAAGGGTAGCAAATAAATATAATTTTTTTTAAAAAAAGTAGTCAGAGGGCTTTCAGTTCAAAATATGTATTTAGCTACATTCAGTTTTAAACTACTGGTATGTTAAAAGCAAAACTCCAGCATTACTTGGTAGTTTTCCAGAAAACCTCTGATATTTCTACTTAATCTTAATTTTACATACCCCTTTAATATCTTCCTCTGGGATGCCATGTAATCGTGCATAGTAATACATGTGTTCTTCAACTGTCAACAAATCATCTAGAGCATCTTCTTGAGGACAGTATCCAAATTGTGAACGGTGTGCATCATCAATTTCACTCAAGGATCTGAGTTGCAAAAATTCTTTGTTAAGTCTGGAAAGATTCTTAAAAGTGCTTAAAAGTTAACATAGAAGGAAGCCATGTGAAACACTTGTACAAACATATATAGTAGAAAGAGAAACATAGTCCCTGACATTGCTGTCTCATTGTATCTGTGTTCTATACATCTGAGATTGCATTTGGATAAAGCCACATTTATGGATAATCTTCTATTGACAGATTTACAAAGCATGATTTTATGTTGGCTTCAGTCAATTTATTGCATGAATTTCGTCATTTTAATCATTTAACACATCCAGTCTGTATGTAAAATGCCAGTCTTCTTACTGGGTTTTATTGGGGCGTGGTCCAAGGCCACATTTTGATGTCCGTTTTGCATTTCCATTTTAAGGCCTCATTTTCAAGAGTGGCATAAGAACACTAGGAAAGTCACTGTGGCTAAGCATTTCTCACATAATTATTCAGATGAGGTGGGAGACAGGCAACTGTGATTTGCAGTTCTTGTGAATTTATTAAAAACAATATTGTTGAATGAATTACTCTGAAATGCTATAATTTAACAAAACTTTGATTTAAGCTTCACATGGCCTCAATCTCTATACTACGGATAAAAATGCATTACAGAAATTAGTATCACTAAAGTATTGAAAAATTCTATTTGGATTTCTTTTTAATATAAATTATTTTGTTCCATATTGGATTTATTTTCTCAGCTAAGTTGCTCCACTTTCATTGTGGAGAATAAATCCATCCTCCATACCCAGTTTCATCTTGTATCAGTAGCCTTCCATCAGTTGGACCAATGTCGCCTGTCAGCATTTTAAAAATGGTGGTTTTCCCAGCACCATTCACACCAAGCAAGCCAAAGCACTGGAGGAAAAAGATCACATTATTTTTAAGGCATTTGTAGTTTCTTTGACTTACAATAGATGTGAAAAACAAATATTCTTTCATATTATCCATAATATTTGCAATTTTAATAAAATATGTTTAAAACAAACAAAATAGAAAGCCCAAGAGATATAGAAAACAGCATGTTTATATGCATTCATAATTTAAATAACTAGTAAAATATCAGTTTCAAAGGAGTGGGCAGCAGAAACATTCTGATGAATGCTTCATCTTTTTTGCAGTCCTCCCATCTAATCTCTGAAATGATTGAGTTCTGTGCAAGATAAGCCTCCCTGATACAGAGTAAGATATATGCCTTATGCAGTAGATTTTGATTCACATCAAACATGTGAAAAATATTATTTAAATGGTTATGTCTATATATTTTTGCTACTGCTGAACCGAGTTTGGACCAGCTCGGGCAAGTAGGTAGCGATGGCGGCGGGCAGTTCGGAGAACCGGTAGCAAAAATCCCTGTCCCTGCCCCCCATGCCCAGCTGAGCCGCGCAATCATCAGAGCCTTTCTTTCCTTTTAAATGGCTCTGGTGATCCAAGCTCTGACCATCCCAGCTGAGTTGCCTGCTAATCAGGCAATTCAGCTTGGATCGTCAGATAGTCAGACCCATTTAAAAGAAAAAAAGTTTTTCCTTTTAAATGGCTCTGAGATCCCAGCTGAGTTGCCTGCTAACAGGTAGCAAAAATCCACACACACACCCCCGGCCTCCAGCTTGCTTACCTTAGCTGCTGGTCGCAACGTCTGCCTTGCTTCGCTTCCTGTAAACCCTGCAATCCATTGCATCAGCAAGTAACTGAATCTCCCTGCCTGCAATCAAGCTCATCGGTGAGCAGCTCTATCTGCCTGCCTGCCTTCCTGCCTGCAGAGGTCTCCAACCTTGGCAAGGAAAGCCGGCTGGCTGAGGAATTCTGGGAGTTGAAGTCCACAAGTCTTAAAGTTGCCAAGATTGGAGACCCCTGTTGTATTGGGTAAATTTTTCCTCCTTTGGGAGCTTTAAAAAAAATAGTTAATTGGGGTTTTTTTTAGTTGTTCTTTTTTTAGACCTAGCCATTTAAAGTTTAGGAAGTTTTAAATTTAGCTGCTTTTATATAAAAATAAAAATAAATAAAAATAAAATAATATTTGTGCAGCTTTCTGAGATTTAGTGTGTTTCTGTAGTGTTTCACTCTAACTACACAAACACACAAAATCTCACAAAGCTGTATGTGGAACTTTGTGTGTGTAAAGTGTGAAAGTTGGTTTTTGGGCTTTTTTTGCCTGTGTGAGGTTCCTGCTTGTTGCAGGGGCCATTTTGGGTCTAGCACAGCTGCTTTTACATTGTGGGTGAACCAGTTGTGTTGTGTTGTGTTGTGAGTGTAAAGTGTGAAAGTTGGTTTTTTGGACTTTTTGTGCCTGTGTGAGGTTCCTGCTTGTTGCAGGGGCCATTTTGGGTCTAGCACAGCTTTTATATTGTGTGTGAGGCAGTTGTGTTGTGTTGAGTTTTGTAGGTTAAAAAAGGGCAAAGAAGTGACATTGACTTGGCCACGCCCACCTGACCAACAAGTCACACCCACCCAGTCACCTTGCCACCAAGCCCTGCCCACTAATTAAGTCTCTCCCACAGAACCAGTAGCAAAAAAATTTAGATTTCACCCCTGTGCTGAACCTAAGGAGGGCAAAGAGAGAAATGAGCAGGCGGTGTATGCCTGATATGTCCAGGTGAATGTCTGAAGATGCCTCTTAAGCTGTGCACAATTTTTGTGACTAGCTTTTGTGACTAGAGTGTTTACCTCTCATAATTTCCATTTTGTACTTTTGGTTTAATGACTTACCTCTCCTGCTGGGATTCCAATGCTGACATTTCTTACTGCTACAATCTTTCGGTAGGGAAGATGGTAGATTTTGGAAAGATTCTGGAGCTGCAACACATCACAGTCTGACAAGCCCAGTGTCACTCGCTCTCTTTCTGCTCGGACATCCTTGTCTTCCTCCTCAACAATGCCTTCAAGGTAGAGTGAAGACTTACCATGCAGTTTATTAAATAAGAATCTACCAAAAATTAAAATCAAGTATATTAGTATCACCTTATTTTTAAATGTTGTTTTATGAAATATTTTGTTGATATGAGTTTTTTGCAGAAGCTTTTTAAAAATTAAATTATTCATTACCAATCAATATACAGAATGGAATGGAATGGAATGGAAATGGAAATGGAAATTAGAATAGAGCAGAGCAGAGCAGAGCAGAGCAGAGCAGAGCAGAACAGAACAGAACAGAACAGAACAGAACAGAACAGAATAGAATATTCTTTATTGGCCAAGGGTGATTGGACACACAAGGAATTTGTTTCTGGTGTTTGCATAAACTCTCAGAATAGATAGAAGCCACAAAGCGATAAAACATGCATCATAAAATACAATCATAAATATAAGATACAACCAACAAAGTGATAGTCATAAGATACCAATAGGAGTAGATAATAGGAAAGATGAGAAGGATAATAGTAATACAGTCCTACTACATACTTAGTTATCCTGAGGCATAAGACTAATTCTAAGACTAAGAATTATATGTTTAGCAGAGTGATGACAATGGGGGAAACAACTATCTTTGTGTCTAGTTGTTTTCGCATGTAATGCCCTATAGCGACGTCCTGAAGAGAGAAGTTGAAACAGTTTATGTCCAGGATGTGAGGGGTCTGTAGATATTTTCTCAGCCCTCTTTCTGGCTCATGAAGTATACAATGGAACTTGGAAAGCAAGCTGGTTGCAATTGTTTTTTATGCAATCCTAACTATCTGTTGAAGTCTGTACCTGTCTTGTTTAGTTGCTGTACCAAACCAGACAGTTATAGAAAATACAAAATACAGACTCTATCATTCCTCTGAGGAACTGTATCAGCAGCTCCTTGAGCAATCTGAATCAGCACAGAAAAAACATTATTTGTTGTTCCTTTTTAATGACGGTTCTAATGTTAGGTGTCCATTTCAACTCCTGGGAGATTATAGAACCCAGAAACCTGAAGGTCTCTACTGTTGATACTGTGTTGTCTAATATTATAAAGGGTAGTTTTATTATAACTATTTATATATTTATATTTATTTTTATATATTGGAGATATATATATATAT
>WNWU01013456.1:1216773-1260841 GCA_012654045.1 Ptyas mucosa
ATATATATATATATATATATATATATATATATGAGGGCTCCTCCTAAAATCTACTATCATCTCTACAGTTTTAAGTGTATTTAGTTCCAAATTGTTCTGGCTGCACCACAGGGCCAGTTGTTCAATCTCCTGTCTCTATGCAGATTCATCACCATCTCGAATGAGACCAATGATTATTGTATCATCTGCAAATTTCAGTACTTTAACAGAGGGATCCTTTGAGATGCAGTGATTGCTACAGAGACAGAAGAGAGAGCACACAGCCCTGGGGGACAGCTATGCTAATTGTACAGGTATTCAACATGATTTACCTAGCTTCACCTGCTGCTTCCTATCTGTTAGAAAGCTTATACTCCATAAATATTATGTATTTTATTATTAAGTATTCCAGGAAGTATCTCAATTGAGAGGCAGTTTGGTGTAGCAGTTAAAGTATCATGCTAGAAACCAGGACACCATGAGTTCTAATCCTACCCTAAGCACAAAGTTAGTTGGGTGACCCTGTATCACTTTCTCCTAACACTAGGAAGGAAACAAGGGCAAACCATGTCTGAAAATAATCTTGCCAAAAAAACTACAGGGACTTGTCTAGGCAGTCTCAGAGAATTGGACACATGTAAATAGAAGACAAAAAGACTATTGCAATTATAGACATAGTTCAATCAAAATAATTCTGTGGATTTAAGTGGGAAACCCATGCTTCTCTTTTGAAAATTATGAGAGCCAGTTTGGTCATGTGATTAAGGCACCAGGCTAGAAAGCGGGAGACTTGAACTCAAGTTCTGCCTTAACCATGAAAGTCAGCAGGGTGATATTAGGCCAGTCACTTTCTTGCAGCCCTACCCACCTCTCAGGATTGTTACTGTGAGGAAAATGAGGAGGAAGAAGGTGTGTGTTTGCCCCCTTGAGTTATTTGTAAAAATAATAAAGGTGAGGTACAAGCAAAGAGACAAACATAATGCTACATTTTGTTTAACTTCAGCCGAAGGTGTGATCTAAGCTCATTTAGCCTATGGCCTATAATTTCCCATCCTAATAATCTGACCATTTATAGTATCTGAGTTCAAGTGAAAGAAATCAGATGCTTCCATCTATTGCTGAAACTTGGTAGGGCCTATGCTTAGACCTAATAGATACTGTATGAGGATTATTCTAATCTGAAGCCTAGATGAGATTAAACCAAACACAACAACTATTTGCTTAAACTGCTTTGTAGATCAAGAGCTTGATTAATTTCTCTCTTCTTTCTGGCATTTTGGCACTGTAATAAAGCAACTCCTTAATCACATTTATTTGATGCAAAAAAGAGAGATTATAGCCCCTGCAAAATAGACCAACACATACTTGACAGTTCCTGTTACTACATAATCTTAATTTAATAATAAACCTAACCAGTTTAATTTAACAAAGCATTTTATAAAAGCTTGTTAAAGCAATAAATTACAGCAAGTTTATATTCTGCAACTTACTTTTTATCAATCCCTCATTTTATTTGCAATTTTGGAATTTCCACATATATTTATGGTTACTTACTGTAATATTTTATGCCATATTTTCTGAATTGTTCCATCATCAAGCAAGAGGCGGACTGTAAAAAACAGAGTTCCTTGAATGAACATCCCAAGCAGTTTGGATGTTGTCCTGTCCAATTCAAATGTTTTATCAGGGTAAACCACTCCATAGGCTTTCAAAAAACCCATCAGGGCATGATACTGAGATAATTCGATTAACCCGTAACCAAAACAGAATTGTGGGAATATCAGGAAAATATGTCTCAATGTTTCAGCAAGATCATGCAGGTCCTGAAAAAAATAAAAATTATTTCGTCATTGTACTTTTATAGTTACAAAATTACCCTATCATTTAAAAAAACCACCTTTATAACAGATTGTGTTATAGCACATTGCTGACTCATATTTATATGTGATGCTACATTTATCCTTCTCATGCAAATCATTAGCAAGCCACATATGGGATATAGCTGGTCATCTCTGTCAGTTCCTGTTGTGGCTCCGACCCCCGAGCCCATTGTATTGGAGGAAGAAGGCTCCGAACATGAAGGAGAGGAGCCGGCCAGGCCTCCCTCCCCCGGCCCCTCCTCTCTGACAATTCCTCAGATGTCGGCCGAAGGAGAGGAGATTGGCCAGAAGCCAGGTGTCTCCGATCGGTCGGAGAGTGATGAGGGAGACAAGTTGTAGCTGGATCCACATCAGCGTCGGCTTGCGAAACGATCCCAGCAGAAGAGGAGGCGTGCCAGGGATTAAGCTGAGTCACTGGACCACACCCCACAGGTGGGGTGTGGCCGTTTAGATTCTGGGACGGACAAAATTATTCCAAAAAGTGCTGCTTTTGATGCTTCAGCAAGACTGACACTGTGCGGGTGAGATTTTGGATTCAGTAAATTATTTAACCCTCGAATGACTGTGTGGGTTTGTGTGTGTGGGGGATGGGGACAGAACAGTTCCATTTAGTCTGAATGTTTCTTAAAGATTGAAACAAAACACATTATTTGAGAAGGAATCTGACCAAGATAGAACTGTTGGCTCCTTGGATTTTAAAACTTTATTTTTCTTGATACTACTTCAAATATAGCTTATCTTTACTGCATATCATATCGCTATACATATTCATATATGAGGCTATATTTCTCTAAAACCCTTCTCATGCAAATCATTATCAAGCCACATAATTGTTTCTGTCCTCTGGATATTACTATTGGTATTCTACCCTATTTTATAAAATATGGAACATTAATGAAAAAGTTGTACCAATTACATATTTTCAAGCTTATTACCTTATCAGTAGCTTTTTCTTGGGAAAGTAAAAAAACAACTGAATGGGTGATGATTGTGTTGACGCCAAAGAATAAATTGATACAGACATAAACAATAAAGGCCATCCCAGTTTCCTTGAAGATTCCAGCCAGTAAGTACATCCATGAAAATGTTGAATATCTGCAGATCATTAAAAATCACAAGCAGAATAAAGCGAGTAATGCAGAATAGTAAAATACTTAATTGACTTCTAGCCCAATTTGTCTGTGAACTATTCTGTACAGCTAGAAATAAAAGGGGTCTGTTTTATTCATCTTGACAATATTTTAAGATTTATAAATTGTTTCCTGATGTCATGAATTTTAATGTAGTTAGAAAAAATAAATAATTTTATTTTGGAGCTAATTTAATTGCCAAGGATCTACAATAATTCTGACAACCATAATTTATTATTTTATTCATATATTTGTACCTTCCTACCCCTTCATATTCAGATAAACATGCAAGGCAATATATACTTATTATTCAAGACAAAAACAAAACATTAGCTTCTCTCTCTCTATTTTTCCTTTAAGCTGAGGTCAACAACTTGTGACTTCTTTGGTATTCCTATACTTTTTCTTGACCACAATATTAACAAGGTTTGTTAGCATATTTTTTCAACAGTTTAGCTTTCAGCTGTTATATTTCTCAGTGATCTCCCATCCAGTAATACCCAGTTCTGAATCAATCAGAATAGAGCTGGAAGCGACCTTGGAGGTCTTCTAGTCCAACACCCCCACCCCCCACCCCGTTCAAGCAAGAGACACTATACCATTTCAGATAGGTGGCTGTCCAGTCTTATCTTTAAAACCTCCACCAATGAAGCACTTACAACTTCTGAAGGCAAGTTGTTCCACGGATTAATTGTTCTCACTGTTAGGAAGTTTCTCCTTAATTCCAGGTTGCCTCTCTCCTTAATTAGTTTCCATTCATTATTTCTTGTTCTGCCATTGTAGCAGCCCCTCAAATACTGGAATACTGCTACCATGTCACTCCTAGTCTTTCTTTTCTCTAGACTAGCCATACCCAATTCCTGCAACTGTTCCTCATATGTTTTTGTCTCCAGGTCCTTAATCATCTTATTTGGTCTTCTTTGCACTTTCTCCAAAGTCTCAACATTTTTTTTGTAACATGGTGACCAAAAATGGACACAGTGTGGTCTTACTAAGGATTTATAAAGCGATACTAATACTTCACATGATTTTGATTCTATGCCTCTATTTATACAACTAAGGATTGTATTAGCTTTTTGGCTGCTGCCGTACACTACTGAGTGTTTTGAAATCCATGAAGCTCATCCAGGTACAGTTTCATTGGTGGGTATAGTCATGCATTTAGGTAGATAAAGAATGTTAATAGCTAGAATAGGCACATATGAAGGGAAAAAAAGAAAAGCAAGAAAAACACTCCATTAATTATAACTTTCTACCTTAAAATTAAAAACAAAATAAAGAAAATAAGAAAATGCAGATCAACATGAGAACAAAATTTACTTCTCAGAGCCTAATGTGGCCACATTTTGCCTAGCAATTTCATAGTTTGTAATTTTTAATTTTTTTTAAATTTTGCATCCATTTTATCATGAAACTTTTTATTTGTTCCATTTCTATGTTCTATCAGAGCAACAGTGTATATAGGTGCCTTAGTATATCATATTGATTCTGTACAAGCATTTCAAATCCTGACATTTTTCTTAGAGGCCCTCCATTATTTTTGAGATCAGTTTTTATTCTTCTAGCAATACGTAGGTATATCAACCAGGGTATGTTCTGGCCTTTTGAAGTAGTTGTTGCTGTGTCTTTAATCTATTTATGGAGTGTAAATTGATCATATCTGCATATGTAATTATACTTTTCCTATATAGTTATCTCTTGACATGAAAAGCATTTAAAGAAGTGCTAGTGGTGAGATTGTTGAATTTATTTTTCTCATAGTCTTCCATATTTTATCAAGTTTTGTCTTGTAATACAGCTTTTCATTTTTTTGTGCTCTTTCATAATCCTATATCATTAAGTATTTATGAAACCCATTAAGTAGATTGGCTTCTTTTTAATGTACATACCTTATTTCTAGAGTTGGTTGGTTTATTTTTATATACCCTCTTTTATGCTTTGTTTATGACTAGTTACTTAAAAAACTGACTTTTTAAAATTACTTTTCAAAATAAGTAATTTAAAGAGCTCTGTTCAAAACTATAATTGGAGATTCCATTCAAATTAAATCAAGCTATCCAAATCCTTACCCAAATAAAAGAAGAAGCAGGAGTACAGCCAACAGGTTATTGTCATTGAAGAAAGCTGGTATCTGAAAAGCTGAAATAACGCCCACTGACAGTATAACAGGCACCAGAAAATAAACCTGTAGAATGTGCATAAATACAACTGATTATCAGAGACCAAATACTAAGATTAAACTGGATTTTCTTCTAACTATGGAAAAGTTGCTAACAAAGGAAGTAAGCATTATTTACAGCGGTCCTAGAAAGCAATGGCTATAGAAAGCTTTAATCTGGAGACAAACATTTCTAACATAGCTCAAAGCAATTTGAAAGAAGTAGTGTATTTCAGAAGGATGAAGGCTATTTGTGTCTGCTAGTTGAACTTATTTTGAAATAATACAAAAATCTGCCAACCAGAAATATATATATTAATTAACATAAACTATAGTCCCTTCTTAAATGTTTTTTAATTACTCATACATTATTGGTGTGTCTGCTCTTCCATAATATTTTGTTATTAATTATTTTTACATGTCCAGTCTAGAAAAAAGCATAATAATATAAAGTACATTTTAAATTGTAGAGTTGGATATCATTTTATAAAGCCAGTTAGGTGTGAAATGGTAGCAATAATGGGAAGAGAGAAAAGGTGTGAGAAGATTATTATAAACAATTAAGTTTACATTTAAAAATAATGACATTGTAAAAAGTTAAAGTCTGTAAAGCCTTTGAATTTATGTTGATGTTTATTTATTTGAAAATATTTATAAATCACCCCATATACAAGATGGAATAGAATCAATCAAAATAATGAAATAGCTAAACTACTAAGAATATTTTCTGTGTGACACGTTTTACAACCTTCTTTCTTTCAATTCTAAGAATTTGATTTCCTGAAATAAACTGCCTCCAAGGGTTCCGAGGTTAGTAGTCCTAAATTTTAATTAGGTTAGGAAAACCCAATAATTGGGACACATTAACCTTGAGATTCATGCACATTATTTTCCTTTATTTTGGGCATATACAAATTATAACGGGCAGCATGGATATTGGTATTACATATAGTTCCTATTCTAGTTCCAAATTAGCAGGATTCACAAGATTTTCCAGTTCTTCTTCTAGTAAGAGGATTTTTTAGTAGTAAGAATTCAGTGAAAGATATCAAGTAACAGTATATCATTACATTAGTTTCAGTCTGTTAAATGCTGGCTTCTATTAGCTCATCTGGGATGCTATCCAACAGAAAATGCATAAATGTGCCATTTCAAACCAAGGAGCCAAAGCATGAAAGAGGCATACCCACTTATTATAATGAGTTTAAATCCAGAAAAATGTGCTTGGCTCTAAGTATCTCTATGCAATTTATTTGAATTATACAGGCCTATTAGGAATGTTTTATGACAATTCTCATGAGAAAATATTTCATATTTATTCAATAATTTGGAAGTAGATGATTATGTTTTTAAAGAACAAAGTAGCTGAGTTCACATATGCTTAGCCATTGTTTGTAGTGCTGCATCAAAAGCCATATTTCTCATATATTATTCCAAACTACCTATGTTTTGGCTTATTATGATATATGAAATACAGACAAAAAGGTGTACAATATATTGTGAAAAGTTTTATATCCAAATATATTTTATTCTTTATACAAGGGTTCACCAACCTTTCGGACCTCAGGAACCACTAAATTCATAATTTTAAATTCCGCGGACCACTAATCCTGAAACGCCTGGACTCCCAGCAACCTTAAACACTCAAAGAGCCATTTGGACCTATTTCCCACAGAAAACAAAACACTGGGATCTCTCATATCTCTGTCTCTCTCAGTATCTCTCTCTCAGTATCTCTGTCTCTCTCAGTAGCTCTCTCTCATCTCTCTCGCTCTCTCTCAGTATCTCTCTCTCTCTTTCAGTAGCTCTCTCTCAATATCTCTCTCATCTCTTTCTTTCTCTTTCTCTTTCTCATCTCTCAGTATCTCTCTCTCTTTCTCTCTCATATATCTCTCTCTCTCTCTCTCTCAGCTCATGGGCCAGCCAGTGTCTTGGGGCAGAGAGGAAGTGGTGCGTCTCCAGGTCACGCAGCACCAACAAGGAACAAGGAAGAAACGCCCGTGAGACCCAGTAAGAGATGAAGCTTCGCTCCCGCTCTGGAATATGGAGTGAATCTTCATCCCCTGCCCATCCCTTCTCAGGCCAGGTGAGGAGTGACTGGGAGGGTAGGGCGAGGGCAGTGGTGATTTCAGCTGACAGGAAGGCACAGCACGGGGATGAAAGAACCATGGAAAGACCTGTAGCTTCAGCCTGCCTGTGCCGCCACCTCCACTCCCCCTTGCTGCAACAGCATCATTACCTTATTCCGGTCAATGAGGACTGTGCTACTCCTTGCATGTTGCACGTCCTGCAAAGTTGCAAGTTGCACAAATCTCCCTCTATGGCGGAGATTTCCAGCCCTATCACAAGCTGCCTGGCCGGTCCTATATTTCAGAGCTCTAGTCACAGGACTGGTCATCCTGGAGCAGCTCCTCCACCCGGGTGCTCTGCGGACCACCAAAATTTTCTCGCGAACCACCAGTTGGTGACCTTTGCTTTATACTGTTTCCATCTTCCCTTAAAATATTAACAGAATCCACAATGGCCTGAGAATCAGTGTCTCCACTAAATAATTTACAGTCAAACTGAAACTAATTAACTAAAATTAGCAAACTTCCTCACAAACCCAATCTACATATCAAAGGATAAGGTCTGCAAACATAGAGTTTATTAAATTAGGTCTCCCAGAGGAATTTCATGTTCACAAGAATAAACACACCTACACCTACACACACACACACATCTCAAGTATCATCCTGGAAACAGCACGTGACACACCGGACAAGCTCCCCTTATAAAAGTCTGCTGCTATACCCCATTTCTCTGCAGCTTGACCCTAAAGGCAAACTGTTTTGCTTTTAGGAATAAATATTTTTTTCTTTCTTCACAGCTGTCTGGATCCCATTTTTATTTATTCTTGCGCAGCCCTGGCTCAAGTTGGAACTCCAAATTATTCTTCTGACAATATCTAAATGCTACCCTGAGATCTCATGACTATGCTTTGCTTAGTGCCAACCTTCCACATTTCAGTACTTGCTTCTTGATAAGATTCATATTAAAATATATTTTATTTTTCATCAGAATTACTAAGTACTGCTGTATTCAAAATTGGAGAATAAATTATACATAAACATGAAATATGCCCCAAAGATTTAGTGTTTTTAAACTAATATACAAAAAGACCTATAAGGTGATCTGGAAAAGAACAGTGATTTTTTTTTCTCCAGGACTAATTTCATAACAAAAATTTGCTGCCGGTGATTTTCCATCTCTTGTAAAAAAGAGAAAAGTTACTTTCCTCTGAAGAAAGGAAAACCATTTTTATAGGATGGGTAAAACAAATTTTGGTCTGGAGGATAAAAAAAATTAGCTGGCTTCTCATATCACATCAAATTACAGTATTTGTTTACAATAGTAATTAAAACATAGTTGAATGTTCATATATTAAAAGGTAACTCAGAGTTCCAAATAAAAGATCTATTAGGGAATGCCAATTAAGTCTCCCTTTTTGCCATATTTTTTTATAATTTAACCTTAAAACAACTTTATTAATTTCTAGTTAAATATAAATCAACTTCTGCTCTTAGTGTTAGATTGGGCTATTTTAAAGTTCTGAGTTTTATAGATATATTATAGCAACAACAACAAATAGGATAGAGTCCATGTATTACTAAGCATGGTATAACAGCTTAATTCTAAGATTTTAAAAACTAAATGTAGCATGGAGTTTTATGAGTCAGAATAAGTAAGTGACTCCTGCATTTTTAATATAGCAATAGCACTTAGCACTTAGACTTATATACTGCTTTACAGCCCTCTCTAAGCAGTTTACAAAGTCAGCATATTGCCCCCAACAATCTGGGTCCTCATTTTACCCATCTCTGAAGGATGGATCTCCGAATCAATTTTGAGCCTGGTGAGATTTGATCTGCCAAATTGCAGGCAACCAGCAGTCAGCAAAAGCAGTAAGCAGAAGTAGCCTGCAGTGCAGTCTAACCACTGCACCACCAAATATAGTTATTATTATTTTTTGCTTCATTTCATCATGTGGTATTTTCCATATTATATTTAAGAGATAAGCTACTCACCATGTCATAAATGAAGTTAGTCACCCAGTAGCTGGTCACACTGAGGCCAGAGATATGCTGTAGCTGTTTTGCCTTTGTCTGATGTTCCTTGACCACGTAAAGCACAAAGCTAGCTGTTGTGATGGAGTATCCAATCAAGACTGACATGGACACAATGATATCCAGTAAACTACTAAGCCTGAGGAGACAAAAAAGAAATGAAAACATTTTAAAAGATGAACAGGACAGCCATGGCCAGCTCCAGCTTTAAGATGTTCTATATAAAGAATCTTCTAATGGGCCTGACTATGCCTGGAGTTCTCTGGAGAACTGGCTCAATTTTCTGCATTGTCCTGAGTAAAGTTAGGCTAGAAGCATTGTAAGAAATTCAAAATTGTCTGAGTTAAGTTATTGTTCCTAGGAAAGTTGATCAAGAAATGAAAAAGAAAGTGTACAGTGTTAGCACCCACCCCGTTCCTAGAAGAATGAAATATTTTGAGAAATATTTAAAAAGGCAGAATATTGAACTCACTACGGCGGTGACGTAGAGTCGTGGCAGCACAGGAGAGAAGCGCTCTCTTTCTGATGCCGGTTTTCTGAGCTTTTGGTGCCTTTTTTGGCGAAGACCGATCCTGGAGAGATCGGGAATAAGGAGGGGAAACTTTGGGGGAGGCGAGGAGAGGTGCGATCTCCCGCCGTACCGAGAAGATCCCTCATTGGAAGAAGCCAGCCGGTGCAACGAGCACAGCTGGCCCAGAGGCTTGACGAGCCGATTGAGATCATTGGGAGCGGATGAGTGAGTACAGTGCGAGATTGCCGAGGGTGAGCAGACAGCGAGAGTCAAAAATCCGGATGATTTGGCGCAAAACTGAGGAGGAAATATTTTTCCAGAGGGGTAGCACGAAAAGAGAAGAACTCAGAGTGTAAAGGTGGCGGCAACTGTAGAGGTGAGCAGAAAGGAAGAGGACGGAACATAGACCAGTGGAGAAAGAATAAAAGACACTAAAATAAAACATTGGAAACATATTGTTCTTATAAAGCCCTCTTTTACTTAAATATAGATAATTGTGATTGATACTTATTAGAATTGATTAAGAACTATAGCGATACTTGTTTAGCAATAATAAAATAGTATATAAAATAATATATAGTAAGCTAGAACATTTGAGATCTATATAATTATAGTGACTTAGAAGAAATTATTGGGAAGTAATTAAATTTAATTAAATTTGAACAAAATTTTTTTTTGTGATTTTAGATAAATTAAGTATTATAATTATTAATTATTAAGTATTAAGAATTGATTAAGTTTGTGATTATCTAAACTACATATTTATACATATCTATACTTATTTATATCTATTTATACCTATATTATCTATTTATATCAACATATATTAGTATTATATTGTAATATTTATATTATACTTAAACTTATAGTACTGCTACATTTTTTATGAAGATTTTATAGAGATAACTAACTAGTCAAAGGAAATTTACTTAAAGAAAAGAGAAAAAGATAATTCAAAATTTTGGATGGTGATTTGGGAGAAAGTTGATAAAATATTGGAGGAACAATACAGAATTTTGAAAGAAATGACGAGCACTACTACAACGACGTTGAAAACGGGAAAGAAAATAACATCAATCTTAGCAGGAACATCGGCCTCCCTGGTGTCACAGAAAACATTGGAGGGAATGTTTGCATCAGAGAAGCAACCCAGCACACCTAGTATGCCAACGATGCAAGCTACATTAATGACAATCCAAGAAACAATGGTTAAACTACAAGAATGCATGACCAGAAATCATGAACAATCTAGAAAAGACATGGATAAGGTAAAGAGAGAAGTTAAGAATGACATCCAAAAGATTGATGAAAAAATGGACCTGATACAAGAAATTATTCAAAAAAATGATTAAAGAATAAAAGAAATAGAACAAAAGACCTATCCTTACTGGGGAGGATAACAGTGATAAAATCAAATATACTTCCAAGACTCCTTTATTTATTCCAAACGATACCAATAAAATTAGACAAGAAATTCTTTGATAATTTGGATAAAATAACAACAAATTTTGTGTGGGAAGGGAAAAAAATCAAGAATAAAATTGAACATATTACAAGATGACAGAATTAGAGGCGGATTTGGTTTCCCGGCATGGCAAAAATATTATAAGGCAGCAAGCTTATTATGGATTAAGGAATGGATAACCCTGGAGAACCAAAGACTGTTAAATCTGGAAGGACATGATCTAATAAAGGGATGGCATGCTTTTATTTGGAATTCTGGAAATAAAATATATAAACATTTCAACAACCACACTATCAGGAAATCCTTAATCAATACATGGCAACAAATTCAACATAAACATTACATAAAAATTCCTGGTTGGTTATCGACAATAGAAGCAATTACTCACCCCAATATATTATCAAAACAAAAAATATTAAGATATAGAGAAATATTGGATATGCAGGGGAAATTAAAACTAGGGAAGAACTAAAAGAACAAGGAATAGCAATAGATTGGTGGCCCTACTCACAAATAAAAACAAGATATAGGAAGGATCAGGAGGAGGGAGGAATAGACTTAAAACAAAATCGATTAGATAAATTATTAGAATCTAAAGAAGGGAAATTAATTTTGAAAATATATAAATATCTACTCGAATATGATTTGGCAGAAGAATTGGTTAAAGGGCAGATGATAGTGTGGGCGAGGAATATTGGCCACAGTATTCAGCTGGAAGAATGGGAAAGAGCGTGGGAAAATAACTACAGCATGACAAAATCGGTGGCCTACAAAGAAAATCATTATAAGATGTGGTATCGATGGCATCTGGCCCCCGCAAGATTAGGGAAAATGTACCCGAACATAAACCCGACATGTTGGAAATGTAAAGAAGCACAAGGAACTTATTATCATGCTTGGTGGCTCTGCCCAGAAATTAAGAAATATTGGAATAAGATAAAAACATGGATAATTGAAATAACAGATTATGAAATTGAATTAGAACCCGAAATTTTTTTATTAGGCATGATTAAAAAGAATATTGGAAATGATATAAAATATTTAATACTCCACATAATTACGGCGGCAAGATTAGCATTAGTACAACTTTGGAAAATAGATCGAATGCCAACTGATCAGGAGTTAATACAAAAAATATATACATGCACAGAAATGGACAAACTAACTTTAGAATTACAGGATAAGGAGGACTCAAAATATTATACAATATGGAATAGATGCTATCAATGGATAAACCAGAGAAAGGGAAATGGGTAGAGACGGAATTTAGAAGAAATCAATATAATCAAAAACAGCACTGTCAGAGGAATAGAAAACGAAATATGCCACGGTATGTCGGCATATATGTATATATGTATATATATAACGGAAATTAGTTAGAAGTTGTGTATTGTATATGTAAATTTGTCTCTTGATTAAGAGAAACTTGTATGTTTTAAATGTTTTTATAAATGAATAAAGTTTTGTTAAAAAAAAAGGCAGAATATTATATTTCCCTAAAGGAGAAACATGCTCTTGGAAAGCAGCCCCCACTTTTCTTAATAGCCTCAGCAGGACTGGGCAAGCCTATCTACAAGACAAAAGACCTTCAGCTCCAGGGTGATGGGATTAAGACATGACCCTCCAGGACATAATAGGATTATCTACCGTGTTTCCCCAAAAATATGACCTACTCCAAAAGTAAGTCCTAGCTTGATTTTTACACATACACCCAATATAAGCCCTACCCCCCCCCAAATAAGCCCTAATTAAGATCCCGCCCACTCCAGGGTGCATGGGTAAAAATTAAGCTAGGGTGGGGATCAGTGATGGGTTGCCCCCAGTTCGCACTGGTTCTATAGAACTGGTAGTAACCGGCGGGAGGCCCCTCCCACTGACCCTGACATCATGAAAACGCTTCTGTACATGCGCAGAAGTGCGCTTTGTGTGCACACAGCCCCATTGTGAACCGGTAGTAAAGGTAAGTAGAACCTACCCCTTGTGGGGATGGGAGGGAGCTGCCCTACAACTTACCTTTGGACAGCTCAGCCCATTTTTTCTGCAGCCAGCAAGGCTTTCCTGAAGGCCTCTGTAGCCGATAACAGAGCTCCGGATCTGGAGCTATGGTATCGGCTACAGAGGCCCTCAGGAAAGCCTTTCTGGCCTTGCCAGCCGAAGAAGTTCCTGAAGGCCACAGGCAAGTGAGGTGAGTCAGTGGATGACATCTCTCCTCCCCCCCCCCCAAAAAGACCTGGTCTTAGACAGGGTCTTATTTTGGGGGAAACATGGTAGCAGCAGAGCTCACCACATTGCAAAATCACCTGGGGACATTGCATCACCCTCCAGGCTTCAACCAAACTTCTCACATAACCTACAGGGTTAGCTATGACCCCTACAATAGCCAATAGAATACATGTTCTTGCACAGGAACAGGACGTTCAAATGCAAAGCCCAAGAGAAGGTATAAAAGCCACCCTCTTTCAACTCCATGTGGTCAGCTGCCCAGAACCATGAACCACCATGTGGTTCTGCTTCATCAATAAATGGACCCTCTTTCCAATCAGCCTCCATTTTGTCTCCAGTGCCTTTCTCCGAGCTTGGAACTGAACCAGATGGATATTTCTTCCAACAAAAGGAAGAAAGTTAAGCATTGACTATAAGCCCCAAATGTTAATGACCAGCATGCAGATATGTTTTATTTCAGAGATGTAAAATAATAAAATATATTTATTTTTATTCCATAATCTTTTTTCAAAACTGAACTGACACTTGCTGTCAAAAATAATTCAGGATCAATTAATATGTCAGAACAATTATGCTTAAATATGACAACTACTAAGATTAGTAAGTCTGAAAGAGTTAATGTCATATGATTTGGTGCCAAAACATTCCTTCCACATTCCTAAATATCACAGAGAAGTATTCTCTTTGGAATGGAGAACCTGCAACATGAAGGGTTACTGCCCAAAAATAAATTGGAAAGCTAGGTATACACGGGTTTTTACACATGGTATTACTTCCACTCTTAGTCCTTCCAACAGATTTTTATGGCAGCTGTGTAATCCTTTTCACTCCCAGAAACTTTGGAATGCAGGGAAAGGGATTTCATCAGTGCTTTCTCTAGCTGACCAGTAAATGGGTATTAAAAATCAGTGCTTTACCCCCAAGTGTTGCAGACCATGAAGAAACAAAAATCCTCTTGTTTCTCCACTCATTGCAAAAGGATATAAAATCATTTGCTACCCCTCTCCTATTTATGTTTCCAAAACTTGTGTGTGCCAACCCCCCCCCCCCCGCAAAACACTAAGCTATTGCTATAAAAGTGTAGCTGTGAATCTGAGAATGTGGAGAATAAGATATTAGAATAACAAAGTTCTTTTACCACTCACACTCCACACAAAAGGCAAAGAAAAAAATATTCAATCAACATCCCCCCTCCCCCTGCTTTGTAAAGTACCTAAGAGAAGAAAAACAGAATTCTGGTTCAGTTTTACTCCTGTTTGCTTTACTTGAGCTATGAAGGTTATTGCTAGAGCTGAATATAGCAGCTAGATTCCTACCAGGGGTGAAATGCTCCTGGTTCGGATCGGATCGCCCGATCCGGTAGCGGTGGCGGCGGGTGGTTCAGAGAACCGGTAGCAAAAATCCCTGCTTCCCCCACATGCCCAGCTGAGCCACGCGATCATCAGAGGCTTTATTTTTACGTTTAAAAGCATTTTTTCTACAACCTCTTCGGCTGAAAAAATGCTTTTAAAAGTTTTTTAAAAAGCCTCTGAAGATCGCGCGGCTCAGCTGGGATTGTCAGAGGCTTTAAAAAGCATTTTTTCCTGCAAAATGAGTTACCTGATGCACAGGTTTCCAGCTGAAATATCAGTATTGCTAATTCAGTGTTTGTGGAATGTAGCTGCTGCTACATTCATGTTGAAAGCATCTATCGAGATGCTTCTGGGTTGAAAGGATTAGCCAGTGACATCACCGTTGCCCAGGGCACACCCACAGGGACTCTTTTTATGTCCCTATTATTAGCCCATTGAATAGGGGTACCTATTTATCTACTTGAATTTGCATGCTTTCAAACTGCTAGGTGGGCAGGATTTAGGACAAATTGATGGAAGCTAATTCTGTCATGCAGCTCGCTCTCGGGTTTTGAACTACTGAGCTGTTGAACTCTCATTGGTCTTCTGACTCAGGACTTAACTCTCAATGGTTTTCTGATTCAGCATCCTAACTACATGAGACACTATGTGTTCAGTGTTTGTGGTGTCTTTACAGAATGTAACATAAAGTTGGCTATATGTGGATATGCAATAATGGGCTTTCATGGCTATAACATTTTGGTTATAGAATTTCTTCCTCCCTAGAGGCCAGGCTACTAACTAAAGTCAGGTTAACAAACTATGCTTTTGGTTGCAGCTGTAATAACTCAGTTCCTATTCTATTTTTAATCAGATAATTTTACTTACTTTTTGTTGAATTGTTTATCTTGATTTTAATGAATAGATGGATAGATAATAAAATTACAGAAGTTCATAAATATTTAAATATATACATATTCTCCAGCGCTATGCAACTTCTTGTTCTACTATTTGGGATAATATTTATGATAAATTCAAAACATACTGTATAAAACATAAACAGTCCCTATTCACAATGACTGACATGCATATAATATAATCTAAATTATACTTCAAAGTAAATGTAATGCAAAAGATCAGTCTATTTTTCTTACAATTATATTAAGGAGAAAAATAATAAAATTAACATCTTACATGGCTTGCTCTTGACTCTCTCCACCAGGATAAGGATGAGCAATAACAGAAATGCCTAAAATAGTGATGAAACACATTTAGGGACTTTATTTCATTATTGAATATAGGTGCTAGTTCAAAAACTGAAAGATTTAACAGTTTTATATTTCTGCTGTTAAGGTAAAAGGCAATTAAAATGATCTATAGCAGGGCTGTCAAACTCAAGTCCTAGGGGACAGATCCGGCCCACAGGGTGCTTAGATCTGGCCCATGGGGCCACCCTGGAAACAGTAAAGGACCGGCCCATAGTGCCTCTGCCAGTGAAAATGGAGCTCTGTTTTCAGAGGGTTGCAGGAGGCCATCACAGTTGAAAATGGAGCTTGGGAGCCTGTTTTCATTACCAGAATGCTTGGGTCATCACAGGTGCCCCCAACACAAGTGACATTGAGCTGGCCACGCCCACTCTGACCCCCCAAGGTCAAACACAACCCTGATGCGGCCCTCAATGAAATAGAGTTTGACACCCCTGATCCATAGCTTTACAGCCGAGAAAAATATTTGAGAACTAGTTTAGAAAAAAAAGATGAATGAGTGGAATCAAGATGTATAAAATAAACTTGATTGTGAAAGTGGAAAGGGGAATTATCAGGGTTATCCAATTCAGTTGATTGGAGAAAGATTTAGAATAGAATAAAGAAAGGTATTCATATATTGCATAATTAATCCATGCAAAATGTTCCTCCTACCCTTTTGAGTCAAAGGGCATTCTTTCCCAGTTGTGAGAGCTGACGTCTGTTTTATGTTTACACAGTGACTACTGTGTAGCTTGAGAACTGTTGATTTCCATCTCATTAACCTGGAGCAGCATTCCTCCAAATATCAGTTACAAGGGAACAACAGTGGCAAAGTATGTCTCCATCTAGGCATATACTCATAATGCCACAATTATGTGTAAACCATTTCTGAATTTTATCTCTGTCTAATGAAAATTCACTGGCAATTTTACATAAATCAGTCTGAACTTCCAAAAGCATGGGTAAATTGGGTATTAAACATATTTATTTATTCATTTGTCAGATAAATGCCTCCAGAAGTTGTGAATGCTCCATCATTAGAGGTTTTTAAGAAGAAATTGGACAGTCATTTGTCTGCAATGATATATGTATAGGTTTGCACAGCGGGTTGGACTAGAAGACCTCTAAGGTCCCTTTCTACTCTGTTACTGTTATTCTGTAAATTTTGAAATCACCCCTCTCTCTCTCAGAGAATAACTAGGAATCACTTTGTAAACATAAAAGACCATGAAAATGTGGCAGTGTTGTGCGACAGTATTAAACAACTATGGCTGATATTTAAAAAAAATATTTAGTGATTAAAATTAAAGGGAAACATAAGAATGATATTAATAAAAATGTGCACATTGGTGCCAGAACTTGTTGAACTGAAGAAGATGGTATGTGTAGATGCTGAAGGAGGCAATATATGGAAAATCAAAGATGCAAAAAATAATAAAAATCAGTCAGGTATTATCTACAGTGGCAGCAAATAATATTTTTATAAGAAAAAATTATATGGGGTTAAATTTAAATTTAAAAAAATAAATTTAAATGTGATCAATGGGATGTATAACAAAATTCATTTTGAGTGGAGCCAGGACTCCATTATTATACATATGGGATTTTTTAGAATTTGTTGGGTTATGTTGCCAGGAGTTGTGGTGGCGCAATGGTTAGAATGCAGCATTGCAAGCTAACTCTGCCCACAGCCTGGAGTGCGATCCTGACAGTGTCATGGGTGCTATTCCCCAAGCCAAGGTTCGCAAAGTCAACAGCCTGACATTAGCAAAGGGGGAAGAGTATAGGAATGCAGGGAGGAGATGGGGAAGGGGAAGGAAAACCAAAGTATGCCAGCCCAGGAATGTCAATAGCAATAGCACTTAGACTTATATACCTTTTCACAGTGTTTTACTGCCCTCTCTAAGTGGTTTACAGAGTCAGCATATTGCCCCCGAATGAGGAACATCTGCTATCCAAGGTCACCCATCCAAGTGCAAAGCAGAAAAGCCCATGAAACAAAAGGCTCGTTACCTGAACAATATACCAGCACCTAATTGGACATTTGTGATAACCATGGGGATGGCGTGGCCAGGGAAAAGGGAAAGTTAATTACTTTGTCTGCATGTGAAAAATGTCAAAACCAGCTTTACCATTCTTCTGTAATCATTTACGCTCCAATAAAGTATACTCTTGGCAAAACAATAGCCCAGGAGTCTTTCTTCATTGGGCGAATGAATGAGATAGTTAACAGATGGGCTCAAGGCTGACTCAGCTTTCCATCCTTCTGAGGTTGGTAAAAGGAGGAGCCAGATTTTTGGAAGCAATATGCTGACACTGTGAACCACTCAGAAAGTGCCGTAAAGCATCCACAACTTCTGGAGGCACTACAGTATATAAGTCCAAATCAGTGGTGGGATTCTACTGGTTCTACCCGGTTCGGACGAACTGGCAGCAGTGGCAGGAGGCTCTGCCCACCCACCTGGACGTCATCAGGGATGCTCTGCGCATGCGCAGAAGTGGCATGCGTGCTCACATTTCCAAACCGGTAGTGAAGGTAAGTGAATACCACTACTGATCCAAATGCCATTCTATTGCTATAATTTGCAACATTCCCCCCCAGTATATGGGTATTACTATATTAAAAAGGGCAGATAATCTCAGAATAAGAATAGATTGTAAACTGAGTACAATATGAGCCAAGAAAGGGATGGGACAAAAGAAAAGGCAATTGCAAATTTGGGCTCCATTAGAGAAAAGCATAATTTCTAAATCACAGGAAATAAACTCTCCCTCTTTATTTTCTTCGGTTAGATCCCACTCTGAGTACTTCACTGCATTTTGGATTCAGCCTTGAGGAAAAAGTGCAGGTGGGAGGATATCACTTCTTCATTTACCTAGAGGGTGTCAAACAGTTGGAAGAAGACCTGTCCTCTCTCATTCTAGAGTATGGGGCATGATGGATTGAAGTTACAGGAAGGCAAATTCTGGTGGAATGTTAGAGTTACAGTAAAATCAAATATATAAAAGCTCAGGAAGAAGTAAAAGTCCAGAGAGTAATAGAGTTAAAATGGAGGCAATGTATACATCTCTCTGGGGTGCAAGTCCATGTCCTGGGATGGAAATAAGCTAACAAAATCATTTTATTGTAGAGAGATAAATTTTTATTAGGCAGTTAGAGAATATTAAGAGTCTCAGAATGTGGACGTGGGATTTCACAATTTAGTGATAAAGCATACGGGACAGCTACCAACCTCATCTTGCCTTATTTCTCATTACAATTATTGGGAGAATAAATACAAATGAAAAAGACATAGAAAAGCAATAATAGCATTTTTCAGTTTAGAACTTTTTATAATTAAACAGTTATTCAAAATGCCTAAACAGATTTTCACAAACCTACCTTTTACTTCCAGTCAAAATTATCCCTGCTGGGGCCAAAATACCATCTAGGGAAGCTTATCAAACATTTTAAAAATCCATTTTTGATACAAAATGTTACATAAAACCTAGATCAGTAAAACAGTTTTTACCTGGAAAATGGCAGTTTTCTTCTTTACAGCATTTCCACATCGGTGTACATCCATTATATATTTATTTTCCCCCTTACATCAATTTACCTTTATCTATACATATAGTTCCATTATCTTTTGTACATATTAACCAGTGGTGGGATTCAGCCAGTTCGCACCACTTCGGGAGAACCAGTTGTTAACTTTCTGAGCAGTTTAGCAAACTGGTTGTTGGAAGAAATCAATAGGGCAGAGAACCGGTTGTTAAATTACTTGAATCCCACCACTGATATTAACATATTGATATACTAAAATCATTCACTTTGTGTCAAATCTATTTATACAGATTTGTTACTAATTTCTAACTCCTAAATCTTCTTCATTTGATCTTTTCTTAATCTTATACCAGCAGCCTGTTTTTTGGGGTGGGCTTCATAGTATTCTAAGGTGTTTATAATGGTTCTCATATTAATTTTTATTTGTCTTCTTGGTAAGAATCCATTTTAATCTGGGTGGATAAGCTCATTTAGGACTTTTAAAACTCTTTCCAATATAATAGATGCAAATATTTTCTAGTCTGTGTTCAGTAATGAGATGGGTCTGTAATTTTTAATCTGTTGCTGATCTGTATCTTTTTTTGGAATGAGTATGATGAATGTTTCTGTCCAAGAATTAGGTAACTTAGCCTCTACAAGTGCTTCATTAAATACTTCCAGCATTAACACATTATGATTCCTGATTCCTGTCTTGTGCAACTCCACAGAGAAACCATCTGGGCCCGGTGTTTTGTTATTCTTTTGCTTCTTCTTTGCCTCCACTAATTCCCTCATAGTTATTGTTTCATTTAACATCTCTTTTTTTAAAATATTTTTTTTTATTTTTTAAACAAAAACAACATAAAAAACATCATTCTTCCAAACTCTTACAGACAGTATTTCGATCGGTGAAAATAATTTTGTACTCTCAAAATTTTCAAATTCTCATTATTTGACAAATATTCTTACCTCTAACTAAGGAAGAAAACAAACAAAAAAAACAAGGAAAAACAAACAAACAAGTGCTTAAACATTTTATTCAAATTTCATTTCATATATAATATCTTATCTCCATACTTTATTATCTATCCATTGATAAAATAGCTCCCATATCAAATAATATTGTTTGTCTTCCTGTTCTCTTATTTCAAATGTCAATCTACTCATTTCTGCACAATCCAACATTTTCTTAGTAATTTCTTCATCAGTAATCATCTTCTCTCCTTTCCAGTTTTTTGCAAATATGATTCTAGCCGCTGTTAATATATTCACAATTAAATATTATAATACTTTGTTAAATGTCTCTGGTAAGATCCCAAATAAAAATATCTCTGGTTTAAAATCAACATGTCTCTTTATCATTTTTTCCAACCATGTGTGTATCTTAATCCAAAATCTTTTTGCTTCTACGCATGTCCACCACATATGGTAATAAGATCCTGGGGTCTGGTGACACTTCCAGCACTTCTCCGATTTGTTCTTGAACATTCTGGCTATCATCGTCTCTTTTTTTATCTCTGCGATTTTAATTAAATTCATCTTGTCTAAATATTGTTTGATATTGTCTTCCAGTATATTTTCTTGGCAATATAAATTTTGGAAGAATTGTTGTGTTATGTTCTTTTTTTCTTCTCTTCTATGATGTATCACTCCCTCCTCATCTTGTAATTGATGTATTATTCTTTTCTCCTTTTCTTTTTTTAATTTGCATGCTAGCCATCGCCCGGCTTGTTTGCGTATTTGAAGTTTTGCTTTGCCATTTTAACTTTTTGTGCCATTTCTTCTTGTGTGGTCAAATTCAACTTATGTTTTATTAAGTCTCTTTTTTCTTGTTATTTTGGGGCTCTTTCTGTAAGACTAGTTCTAATCTTTTGAGTTCTTCCTGTAAAGTATCTTGTTTTTTGTTTTGTTTTCTTATTCTTTTTGTCACATATGCTATTGTAAGTCCTATATATACACTTTTTAGTATCCCACAGATTTTGGAGCAACGTATCTTTTTTTCTATTTACCTTAAAGAATAGTTTCAGTTCTTTTTCTATCATTTGTGTGCATTCTTTCTCTTTCAATATTTCATGGTTCATTGTCCATCTCCACTTTTTCTTCTGTCCTCTCTATATCACTTTTATTGGATTGTGATCTGCCCAAGAGTTCATCATTATTTCTATCTCTTCAACCTCTCTTCTTAATCCCGGGGTCATCCATGCCATATCAATCCTTGACCATGACTGATGTGGGTTTCAGTAAAATGTATATTGGTTCTTTTTAACATTTATTTCTCTCCATGCATCATGTAGACTTAATTCTTGCGTCATTTCGAAAAATGAATCTGGTAATGTTCTTTTCTTTGTCTTGTTTTTTTTATTACTTTTATAGTCCTTTTTAATATCTGTAATTGCATTGAAATCTCCAATTAAACATGTTTTCATGTTCTGATTCCATTATTTTGTTATGTACTTTTCTGTATAATTCATTTTGATTATTATTTGGTGCATATATTGTGGTAAGAAGCATTTGTTTTTGCTCTGTTTCTATCTCTATCATTAGAATTCTTCCCTCCTCATCTGCATATATTTGCTTTGATTTTAGTTTTTCCTTGATATATATTGCAATTTCTCTTTTTTTCCTGTTGTGCTAGTGTGACATAGAGTTTCCCTGTCTTTGGGTTTTCCAGTAGTTTACTATACTGTTTCTTGATGTGTACTTCCTGCAAACATATAATGTCTATATCCAGTCTTTGTAGTTTTGTAAGTATTTGTGTTCTTTTCACTGGTAAATTTAATCCATTTATGTTTATTGAGATCATCTTGATTTCCTCCTCCATTTCTTTATTTATATACCATTCTTAGTTTTCTTGTATTTCTTGTCTCTCTCTGTGCCTTTCCTCTTGTACCTTCTCTTTCTACTCGTTCTTTTTCCTGTTTTCTCTTTTCTTCTCATTCCACCTCATTATCCTAGATATTCCTCTTGACTCCTACTCTCTACTTTTTCTCTACTCTCTTGCTCTTTCTCATTTGCAAAACGATGTTCAAAGAACTCTTGTGCTTTATCGAGGGTATCTATTTTAAATTTTTTCTCCTGCCAGGTAATCAGAATGCCTTCTGGCACCAGCCATCTGAACATCACATTATATCTAATTAGTTTTGTGATTAAGAACTGATAATGTCTTCTTTGATTTCTCACTGTCCTTGGTATTTGTTTCAGAGTTTGTATTTCCTTTCCTTTGTATGTTATTGATTCCTCCCTCATTTTCTTGTATATTTCATCTCTTATCACCTTTTTTGTAAACCTCACATGGACTTCTTTCGGTAACCTGTGTCTACGTGTGTAGTTCATATGCATTCTGTACACTTCATCCATATCTCTCCATATATCCTGTCTATCTTTCTGTAATGTATTTGCTAATATTTCTGCCATGGTCTCGCCTAAATCTTTCTCTTTTTCTTCTACAACATTCTGGAATCTTAAGAAAAAGGATCATCCATCTCTAAGAAGACAATCAATTCCTCTAAGTCTCTGTTTGTGAGTGTACATTTCTGTTCCATTGTTTCCCTTTTTTAATCTATTTGTTCCATTTTTGTCTCTATTGTTTTTATTCTCTGTTCGTTTTTGGTAATGGTTTTAGAATGCTTCCTATTTTATCGTCCATTCTTCTGATATCTCCTTTCATTTCTCCCATCTCGTGTTTGATCTCTTCATTATTTCTTTTTGTTTCTCGATTTGCTATTGATTCCTGTGTTTTTGTCATTGCTTCTTGTATCTTTAATAATGTTGTTTGCATGCTCTGGATGTTCAGTGTTGAGCTTGCTTTCTCTGTTCCAAACATACTCTCTATTAAGCATTGGTTTGAAGGCAATAAAGTTGTAGATGCAGGATTTGAAGCTGCTTTCTTGCTTATCTTGGTAATAGTTGTTGTGCTCGTCATTTTCCCCGGTCGAAAGAGATTTTTCCAAAATAACATGCAATAGTTTAGCTATTCAAGTTCCCTCTTTAAAGCCTCCACACTCTTATATTTGTTAAGCAGTGGTCCTATAATAATAGTAGTAATACCTACAATATGCCTTTAAATATATAAATATAAATATGTAAATATATATAAGTATATAATTTGTTATAAATATAGAATCCTTATACTTTAAGACCAATTTATGTAGATATGTATAAGTATGCAAGTGTATAAAGATTATATACGACTATTAGTTAAGTATAATATATAAGATATAAGAACTAATGTGATTATTCTAATTATAATATCCTAAATTTTTTACCGTTTAGGACAAATTTATGTAAGTTTATAAATATAAATAAGTATATATAAAAATGTATACAGACTATGTAGATATATTAATTTGAAATCCACCAGTCCTAGCTTAGATACTTAAGTTTTAAGCAGTTGTTTCACGTATTACAGTTAATTCTATTTCCTATATTTCTTGTAAAAGTTTATATATATATATACCCCCTTTTTATTTTATTGTCCTCCTGTGTCTTTCAGCAAAGTTTCTCTTTTTCTCTTCCTCTTCTTATATTGCTTCCACAAAACAGTTCAATATCACCTCAATCTTGCATCATTTCTTTATGGGACCTACTTTATTGGTTCTATCATTCCTTTTGCCCCCAGATGGCACTCTCATTCTCCTTGCACAGTACAATTTTTTCTTATTGTTAAGGTCCAGAATTATACAGTTATAAAGTCTCTGCAGTTTATAGAATTATAAAGGTTATAGAGTTATCCGATTGTAAGTTTTATAATCACCAAAGTTCTATTGACTTCCACTTCTAATCCATAGCGAACTATGTATGGCCAGCATATCACTGTTTAATATACACAATCCACTATTCCAGTCTCTTACTCATCAAAATTGTAACAAATTATCAAGTAGTAGAATTTATAGTCACCAATCCTGTAGAGTTCTGCTTCTAATCTGTCTCAAAATATATTGGTCTGAAGTTTCTTCCTCTTCTCGTCTGTGTTCACCTCTTTGTCACTGTTTAAAGTTTGCTGTCACCTACTCCGCTCTCCTGATCGCCACTGCTTTTGGGACAGAAATCCTGCCCAATGCTTTGAAATCTCGATATTACAGCTCCACCATTCGACAATCCAGCTTTACCACCTTTTAGGGATCTCTTCTCATACAGATCATGTTATGCTGTATTTCAATTTTCTCTTCCTGTTCTGCAGCTGACATGGTTCTGAACTGGCCAAGATGGACGATTTCTTTCCTGCTGGAGAAAGGGGTTTCTCCTGTCCATTCAAGGCAATCGCCCTTCACCCAGAAGTTATCGGATTTTCCCCTTTATCTTGTCAGTCTCTCCGGGATTGACTATGCCCTTTTTAGGGCCTCCCACCAGAAAATTTCGGGCTTCGGGAATGGAGCCCCATTCCCTCGCTCCACTCTCCATGATGTCACCACCAGAAGTCCTAGATCTTGGTCTCTATCCTAATTCTAATCTTAAAATTGCACTGGGGATTAAAATTAGGAAATGCAATGATAGGGTCTTGATTGTTACTACCTATTTTAAAAACAATAACATAATCATAGTTAACTTTTATCTGGACATTTCAAGATTTTCTGAACAGTTTTTTTGTCAAAGCACATATATGCTATTGGCTACTTTAAATGACTGATGGAAAAACAATCCCTTTAGAAAACCTTTCTGTTTCAAATTTATTATATTCAGTATCCTTTATTAGTTGAGTATATTTAAGATTTTTTTAAAAAACAAAAATGCTCCGTTGTAGGATTTTCATCTTAATGCAATGCCAACCAATTTGTATTTTTATTATTATTATTATTTATTAAATTTCTATACCGCCCTTCTCCTTTCGGACTCAGGGCTTATTTTATTTGAGGTTATTTTATTCAATAACCTATAGCAGAATTCAGAAAGGAATAAATGATGCCCTCGAAAGCCTAAAACTTGCAGGTTCATTTTTAGAAGGGATGAACAGTAACATAATACATCAGATGTCACAATGTATTTAAAGATAGGTTGAAAACAAAAGCTTTCATCTTGAAATAGAAAACTATGTGGCAAGTGGATACCTACCATATCCAGAGGTGTTTCCATGTGGTAAGTAAGCATGGAGAATGAAGTTATTCAAGCTGTTAAGGTAAACTGGGAGGCTATGATATCCTTCTGGATTATACCAGACCTATATTTAAATTTCAGACACAAAAATAACAGGCAATATATATGAATTTGTAATTTTGTGAATAACTTTGTAACCAGTGAAGGTTAGAACTCAAGTGAACAATGAGACAGAATATACCTGCAAGCCCACTCCATAAAACAACATTAAGAATAATAAAGTAAAGCATTTGTTTGTTTGTTTATTCATGTCAAAGGGGATTTTGAAAAATTTCAGGCCTCTAGATTGTGAATCCTTGGAGAACTAATATAAGAGAACAGTAACTTTTCTAAGCTCAGTTAGTTAACTTCATGAGTTGTGTGATTATAGTTCCAAGCCACAGTTCCATTGTTAGGATCTGTTTGTTTGTTTTTGTAAGAAGCAAAATAAAATTTATATTGGCCAAAAAAAGTTTGCAAAATCAAAACAGTTTTTCTCAAAACTCAAAAGAAGCAAGAAAGCAGGTCCTCAAAGTGCTAATCCAGTTTTAGTAGAACTAGAGCTTTTATCCACAGAACCTGAGGACAGAAAATACATTTAAAAATAACTCTGCTGAGAAAACTCAGATAAGAGTCACTGTCCAGTTCCACTAGAAGCAATTCCTGTCAGATGAATTTTCTAGCCTTGACAGGCTTTCTCAGCACATTAGGAACTGACAAACAAAAGTTCCTTTACTAAATAAATGATATGATCCAAAATTAGATATTCCTGGTACAGAAGCATATATGTTTCTTGAAAATTATGAGAACAATACTGTAGAAAGAAACAAAAACTGCAGTTGACACATTTGCTAGAATAGTCCCTCCCAATATGGACCATTATCTCCTAGACCAAAGAGTTAAGGGGAACATTTTATGCATACTGTATGCTATACACATGTAAAATATAATCTATTAATACAAAATTACAGGAGAGTTGATAAAATATAGTGACTGTGAGTTATGAATCATGAAATTGTTTGCATCTCATGCCTTTCAAGAACTTGACAAGTTGCCTTAAAAGAGCCCATTTCTCCAAGTCTCAATTTTTCTGTCTACAACACTTAAATAGTAATACTAACTTACCTGAGAAATCTGCAATAAGATACATGTAATATATCTTGTTAAAATAATGAATTTTAACAAGATATATTACATGTACACTAAATTTAAGAAATCACTTATTGGTTTGGTATATTTCATGACAACTAAATGCTTGTAGTTTACCTTTGTTACTGTTCTGTTAGCAGGTACTGGGCTTATATCAAATTGGAGATTACTAGTCAAAGGCAGCCCAAAACTCCAGCCACCATATCTAGATGTGGGAGGGGAAAAAAGAACATCTTAGAAAATAAAGTTCTTATGTTTTAGACATCTTAGATCTCACGTAATTAAATTCCATGGAAATTATATAAGCCATAAAGTGTACATCACTTCTTACAGCTTGACATATTTGGGCAATGATTGATGGCACCATCAAGTTTTCTTTCTTTAAGCAAGATTTCTACATTCTTGGACTATCTGGATATGCTAATCTCATACATTCCATCCCCATCCTATTCATATTGGAGGCACTTCTGGGTTGAAAGGATTAGCCCATGACATCACCATTGTCCAGTGGATGCCCATGGGGGCTTCTTTCATGACCTGTCAAGGAGACTGAGGTGAGTGATGGGAGCTCACTCCACCACACAGCAGCACTTGGGTCTCAAACATAGTGTCAGATCCCTAAAAGTGATACTGCCATTCAATCGGAGGAGGGGGGACACTTGGATTCGATTCACTAGTGTTGCCTGTGTCAACAGATATTTTACAACCTATATCCTGGAGGAATTTTTATGATAGCCATGTGGGTTGTTTCACTTTAAAGGATAATGGTGGGAATGCATGTTTGTTCGGGTTCTCAGAGAAACTAGTAAAGAAAACATCTTCACACTTGTGTATTGGCTAAAATCTGCATTCTGACTTAAAGGGAGGGGTCTCTACCACTTTAATCCTACTGCCTTGCCTAAGGGTATTCAGATCTTGCTTTAATTGGATGGCTGTCACTTCTGCTTAATAAAAGAAATCCTTTTGAACAACTACGTTTCAAGAGTTCTCACTTTCTTAAGTTAGAAGGAGAGGCGATCCTTACACATAGGCTTGCTAACCTCCAATCCAGCATCCTAACTATGTGAGTCACCATGCTCCTAATATGCCCCATGAAGGACTTCTTGTACAGAGAAGAGAAAGAAAAGAAGCTGACAAGGGAACTGCAGACTCAGGATTCAAATATTAAAAAATCCAGGCAATTCCCAGGTCCTATGGAAATAAGTGTTTGGCTGTACCAACATGTTCTTTTCTACATACTGAAAGAGCTACCAAGAACTGTATAATCTCAAGAGTTTAATTAAAATTAATGTATGTTTTCATTATTATCTTTCAAGATTTATGGACTAGAATTTTTAAAAAGAAAAAAAACAAAATAATTTTAGAATCTTAATTTCTAATTGGTGTCTCCTGACTTTTAAAAATCAAAATTAAAGATTATGGCCACAAGAATAATCCAAGCAATTTAAATCCCTTTTGTTCAGTGAATTGGTGACTAAGAAATTATGAAAAAGTGTTAACCACCATACGTAGGACCTGCTATCTCTTACTCTCCCTGAACTGGTACCACAGAGGTGGTGATAACTAGAGGCATCAGGAGAGGTGGTGGGGATCTCAAAGGGACCACAATGAAATTAGTGTTACATTGTTGCAATACACGTTCTGCCCTTCTGCAAAGTCATCATGATATTGTATGTGTATGTGTGTGTTTGTGTACATACAAAACAGGATTTACATTATCAGTGGTACAATGCTGCTTTGGCAATAATACTTTCTGTTAAAGTTAAATAGAGCTAGCAAGGGACAGCAATAAGATAAATAGAATACCTCTTTTGAATAAAATCTCTGGCAGTAACTAGAAGGTAAGTTTCAACATCATGCCCAGTAAGATTATATATTGTTCGGGAAGAGAATGTTCTCTTGTGAGGCGGTGAAAAGTTTAGCTTTGGACAAGTCTAGAAAGAAAAGGAATTTATGAACACGAAAGATTTTTACACTGAAAATTATATTATTTTGACAAACAATAAATATTAATATAAAATAGTATTTAGTGTCCCTATGCAATATTATTTTAACAAATAAAACTTGAAGCAAATAAAAAAGGGAAAGATTTTTAAATTAGAATTTTTTCTAATTTTCAGAAGGGCAGAGAAGACAAAGCTTGCTGATTGGCTCCTGCATGGACTGATCAATCCGTGCCTGCTTTTTCTTCTTTTAGGGATTGTTTCCTCCTTCTTAGTTCCCATCTCCACCCCCATTCTCCTCTGACACTAAAACAGACTTCTCTTGGTTATTATTTTTCCCTTTATGGTTCCATTGTTGTGATGCTACTATGTAACAGTATTCAAACAATTAAGAACAACATTCCTCCATGTCTGTTTCAATTTGTTTTTTCAGTTTATGATAATTGTCTTCCTTGAGCGTTGCATATCTTGATGTCAGATAGATGCCCAAATATTTCACTTTCTTCACAATTTGGATGTCCAGTTTCTCCATCATCTCCTTTTGCTTTTCTCTCATATTTTTAACTAGTATTTTTGTCTTATCTTTATTGATTTTCAGACCTGCTACTTTCCCATATTCTTCTATTCACTCTAATAGTTTTGGTGCTGTCTCCATTGGGTCTTCCATGATAAACACCAAATCATCCACAAATGCTTGTAGTTTATATTCTTCTTTTTTGATTCTCATTCCTTTTATTTCCTTTTCCTGTCTCACTTTTCTATTTAAAATCTTTAATGTCAATATAAATAATAATGGAGATAAAGGGCATCTTTGTCTTGTTCCTTTTCTAAAATCTATTTTCTCTGTTATTTCATCATTTACCATCACCTTTGCCGCTTGGTCTCTATATGTAGTTTGGATCATATTTATAAATCTGTCTCCAAAATCCATCATTTTCAACTGTTTTATCATAAATTGCCAATTCACATTGTCAAACGCCTTTTGTGCATCTAAAAATAACAATGCTATTTGTTTCTCTGAGTGTAATTCATAATATTCTAATGTGTTTAATATAGTTCGCATATTATCTCTAATTTGTCTTTTTGGTAAGAAGCCATTTTGGTCCAAATGTATAAACTCATTTAATAATTTTTTTTGCATGATTGATGCAAAAATCTTATAATCCACATTTAATAAAGATATTGGTCTATAATTCTTTATCTGTTGCAGATTTGCCTCTTCTTTTGGTATTAAAGTTATATATGCCTCCATCCATGAGTCCAGAATTTTAGCTTTAAGTAATAGTTCATTGAATACTAATCACATTGCTTAGTACATCTTGTAGGGTTTTATATACCTCTATTGGTAATTCATCCAGGCCTGGTGTCTTCCCATTTTTCTGTCTTTTAATTCCCTCCATTAATTCCATCATAGATATTCTTTCTTCTAATAATTTTTTGAACTTTTCCAGGATTCTAGGCAGTTCCATTTTCTTCAAATATTGTTCTATCTCATCTTCTTCTATTATTTCTTGTTGATACAATCCATTGTAGTATTTATCAGTTATCCCCTTCATTTCCTCACTTCTATAACTGTATCTTTCCATCTTGATCTATTAATTGACTTATTAATTTCTTTTCTTTTTCTTTTTTCATTTTATATGCTAACCATTGTCCTGGTTTATTTGCATTTTCAAAAAAGTTTTGCTTTATAGCTTTTATTTTATCTTATCTTATCTTATCTTATCTTATCTTTTCTTCATTTTCCATTAAATTCGTCTTATGTTTTTTCAAATCCAACAAGTTTTTAATCTTTTTGTCATGCGGGTTTTTTTCTAATTCCATCTCTAATCTCTTATATTCTTCCTCTAAGTTCTTTTGCATTTGTCTGTTTTGTTTATTTCATTTTCCTAACTGTGAGAGGGATGTTAGGACTCCAAGATCCCTCTCACAGTTACTACTGTTGAGCAAGGTACCACATATACAGTACCTGTGCATTTTGTTTTTCTTCCCTAAATGTAGAACCTTGCTTTTTCCACTGTTGAATTTCATTTTGTTAGATAGCGCCCAATGTTCAAGTCTGTCAATATCCTTCTGTATCTTGAGCCTATCTTCTGGAGTGTTGGCTATTCCTGCCAGCTTGGTATCATCGGCAAATTTGATGAGTTCCCTATCTATCCCTTCGTCCAAGTCATTGATGAAGATGTTGAAGAGCACTGGGCCTACTCCACTGCATACTTCCCTCCATGTAGATGCAGTTCCATTGAGGACTACAAGTTGAGTGCAGTTGGTCAGCCAGCTACAAATCCATCTGGTGGTGATGCTGTCTAACCCACATTTTTCTACTTTATCTAGTAGTAGGTTATGGTCTACTTTATCAAATGCTTTATTGAAGTCCAAGTAAATTATATCGACAGCATTCCTCTGGTCCACTAATTTTGTCACTTTGTCAAAGAATGCAATGAGGTTAGTCTGGCATGATTTGTTTTTGACAAACCCACGTTGGCTTTTGGTTATTACTTGGTTTGCTTCTAGGTGTTTGGTGATTCATTGTTTGATTATCTTTTCCAGAATATTCCCTGGTATTGAGGTCAGGCTGATAGGTCTGTAGTTTCCTGGATCTATTTTTTTCCCCTTTTTTTGAAGATGGGAACTACATCAGCTCTTTTCCAATCCTCTGGCAGTTCTCCTGTGCTCCAGGATCTTTGAAAGATATAGTTCAGTGGTTCTGAGATCTTGTCTGCCAGTTTCTTCAGAACCTTGTGGTGTAATCCATCTGGTCCTGGTGATTTGAATTCGTCTAGGGTAAACAGGTGTTCACTTACCATTTTCTTCCCTATTTTAACTTGTGTTCCTAATCTGTTTTTTGTGGTGCTATTTTTGATAGGTTGGACTGTTTTTTCCTTTTGTGTAAAGACAGATGCAAAAAATGAGTTAAGTAGTTCTGCTTTCTCCCTGTTGCTTGTCACCTTCTTGCCACTTTCTCCCAGCAATGGGCCAATTGTTTCCTTGACTTTTTTCTTGTTTTTAATATGTTGGAAGAAGGGTTTTTTAAAATTATTTTTTACTTTTGTTGCAAGCCTTTGTTCATTGTGAGCCTTAGTTTTCCTCACTTCATCTTTACAGGCTCGGGCTATTTGCTGATATTCTACCTTAGTTATTTGGCCCTCTTTCCACTTTTTATACTTGACCTTTTTGTCTTTCAATTTGTTAGAGAGTTCTTTATGCAGCCATGCTGGTTTCTTTTGAGAGCTGTTATTTTTCTTCTTCATTGGTATTGTGCTAGACTGGGCTTTTATAATCTCACTTTTCAAAATTTTTCAAGCTTCTTGAGTTGTTTTCCCCTTGAGGATTCTCATCCATGGAATCCTTCTCAAGCTCTCTCTAAGTTTATTGAAATTAGCTCTCTTAAAGTCCAAGACTCTAGTTTGACTTTGTTCTATTACTTGTGTTTGCATAATGTTGAATTCCAATATTGCGTGATCACTTGTCCCCAAGGTTCCTGTAGCTTCAACACTTCTATCAGTTCGTCTCTGTTAGTGAGAATTAAGATCCCTTTGTCCCCTTCTCTACTTTTTGGGGGAAAAAGTTGTCAGCTAGGTTTGTTAGGAACCTGTTGGATCTTCCACTTGGTGCAGAGTTTATCTCCCAGTTGATGTCAGGGTAGTTAAAATCCCCCATTACTATTGTGATGTGCTTCCTACATATCTTAGTTAGCTGACTAGCAAAAAGTTCATCTACTTCCTCTGTTTGGTTTGGTGGCCTATAGTATAGGCCTATGGCAATGTCATTTCCCCCCCTTTAATATTGACCCAAATGGAGACTTCGAGTTGGCACCACGGACGTTGCAGACGCTTCTCCCAAACCGTCCATCTCCCGATTCCGTGGAGCCGCTGAAACAGCCGAAAAACAGCTGTTTCGCAGCTCAGAAACTCTCTCCCTGGGCAAAGGGGGGAGAGGTGAGCAGGCAGGCTAGGGTACAGCTCCCCAAGAGCCCTAGGAGAAATCCTGGGGCGCAAAAGGTGAGAGCCCCCCAGGAAGCCTGTCAAACTCCGGATCCAGGGACGCCTCTGCAGAAGAGCAGAGTAAAACGCCGTGACCACTTTTGCAACCAACGTTTAATAATGAAATGAAAACTGCAGCAGACAGACCAGAAACAGGAGACTTTAAACTGCAAGTATTCAAACTTAATTCCAAAGTGTATTACAGTCCTCTGAGTTACAAAGAAACGGAAATGATAACAAAATGGCGACTGAGAACTAGAGGGTGTGGAAAGTGAAAGTTAACAAGCTAATAAGCAAGTTAACAAGTGAGTTCTGCCTGGTGCTTAACCCTTGGCTGAGGGGGGAAAAAAAAGGACTTAAATACTGGAAGAAAGAAAAGGACTGTCAGGTTTTTAAAAGATTGTGAAATAATCTCTGGACTCTAATTTGTTGTGGAAGTTTAAAGTTCAAAGAAAGGAAAATAAATTGAAATGGCTTCAAAGCCAATTAAAACTGTAAAAGGCGCGGGCAGCGCTGGCAGCTCTCCTGCCCACACCTCTAAATTGCAATCCTTTGTTCCAGCAACAGAACCACAGGTTTTAACATTTGAAATGCTGCAGGAAGCCTTAAAAGGTACTGAAAGTAAGATTGCTTCTGTGGATCAAAAGATGCAGAATGTGGCGTCTTTTGTCTGATATTAAGGATTTGATCTTAATTAAAAACCAGGAAATCAGAGAAGATATAATTTTGGCATTTAAAGGCTTAGCTGGAAATATTGAGATTTTGGATGAGAAAATTGAGCAAATAAAACAGTCTGAGGAGATTCTGGAAAGCAAGTTGGGAGAAGCAGAAAACAAAATTCAAAAGACGGAATTAGATATAACAATGATTCAATATAGAGACATGGAATTTGCTTTAAGAATTAGAGATGTGAAGGAAAACAAACAAGAAGATTTGAAGGAGATGATGGCAGAAGCACTGGCTCAAATGCTGGGAGATCAAAAAACTAATTTACTGTGGCAGATCGACAAGATTTTTCGTGTCAACTCATGGGTGGCAAGGCAGAAACACTTACCAAGAGATATTGTAATATATTTTACTACAAGGAAAATACGCAATGAAATTTTACAACCTACCTTTCAGGATAAGCTGCAAGTGGAGGGCCAGGAAGTTATGACAATGAAAGAAATCCCCCCTAAAATGCTGAGAGCCAGATAGGAATATTCCTTTCTGGTGGATGAGCTGAGAAATCACCAGATACAATATAGATATATTACTACAATATAGATAGAGATAGAGAAAGATATCGCTTAAACACAGTATGGAAAGCTAAAGATTTTTATGTCAATGTACTGAAAGCTGGATCTTCGAAGCCTCCAGAGGCTAGAAGAGATAAGGAAGAACTGATGACAAAAAAGCCAAAGAATGAAGAATTACTGACACTAGTACAAGGGGGAGGATCAAATATTCAAGAAGACTTAATGCAAACTCTGACTACTGTTCAAGATTTGGATGTACTTCAGGTGACGGAGGAGCCTAGAGAACAAAGAGACCAGAGCAGCAGCAGCAGCAGCAGCAAAACGCAAAGAAGAACTAAAGATGCAGCAACCCCAGAAGGCAATCCAAGAATCTACAAAAACAGAAGCAGTGGGAGGAGCCAGACCTAAAGGTCAAATGCACCAAGAACACCAGCAAATGCTCCAGAGGCTTCAGAGGTCCAGAGATGACCACTAGGTTTTGACCTGGAATGTCAATGGTTTGAACTCACCACAAAAGAGGAGAAAAATATTTCATTATTTGAAGCAATTTAGAAATGATGTGATTTGTCTACAAGAGACTCATAGGTTAGGAACACACTTTGTTGCATCAGCGCAAAAAATGGTATAGTTGTATACCTTAAGCCAGATTTAATTGCAAACTTAATTGAAGCAGATGACCAAGGAAGATTTATAGCAATTGAAATTTTAATAAAAGGTGAAAAAATACTTTTAATTGGATTATATGCCCCAAACCAGCAACAGGAAAAATTTTATAATCTTTTACATTCCAAGCTGTTACACTGGGACTATAGAACTTGTATTTTATTGGGTGATTGGAATGGCGTTCTGGACACTAAAGAAGATAAAAAAGGACCTAAGCAAAATGTTTTAACACACGCAAAATTACCCAAATCTTTTTTTGAAATGATGGACGATATGGAATTGAGGGATATATGGCGTGAGAAGATCCCACAAGAAAAAGATTTTACTTTCTTTTCAGATAGACATCAATCCTTCTCCAGGATTGATTTTATTTTAATTACTAATGATCTTTATTCTAGGGTGAAGACTATGAAGATATGCCCGAGAATTTTAACAGATCATAGCCCAGTGTGGATGGAACTAGAGTATGGCAATGGTCATAAAAGATCCTGGAGGCTGAATGAAAATTTGTTTAGATATGGGGAAAATATAATTGAATGTAAAAAATGTATGAAAGAATTTTTTATTATGAATATGCATAAGGGTACACTGCAGGAAATGGTTTGGGGTGCGAGTAAAGCTTATATGAGAGGCATATTGATATTTTTGAACAATAAGCATAGAAAGAAACAGGGGAAGAAAAGGAAGGAACTAGAAGACAAAATTAAAAAGAGAGAACAAGTTTTAATAGCTAACCCATCAGATAAGAAAACTAAGGAGGTAATTAATTTACTGAAGGGCCAATTTGATATGCTGATGGCAGACCAAGTGGCAACAAACTTACAATATGCTAAACATAATACCTTTTGCAATGCTAACAAACCGGGTAGATGGTTAGCATATTTATTGAGAAAGAAACAAAAATCACGGATGATAGAGAAAATAAACTATAAAGGCAAAGAGGTTTATCAACAAGAGAAGATTAAGAAAGCATTTTTGGAAGTTTATACTAAGTTATATACTAGCGAGAAAATTCAGGATATAGATATAGATAATTACCTACAGAAAGAGAAAATTGGTATAATTTTAAAAGAGCAAAGGGATAGTTTAAATCAATTGATAACTGCTGAAGAAATTTTGTTTGCAATTAAACAGTTAAAGGTGGGCAAAGCACCTGGGACGGATGGTTTGACAGTTGTATATTATAAACATTTGCAGCTGGAAATGGTGGAACCTCTTAAGGAATTATTTAATAACATACAACTTGGAGAAGGGATACCACCATCATGGAAAATGGCTTTTATTTCCTTAATTCCAAAGGAAGAACAAAACCACACACAGCCAAAAAATTATAGGCCAATATCACTTTTAAATACAGATTATAAAATTTTTGCCAAGATATTAGCAAATAGATTAATGACAGTTATGTAACAGATGATACATCAAGACCAAACGGGTTTTATAACTGGTAGACAAATGAAAAGCAATGTAAAACAAATTGTTAATTTATTAGAATATTTGGGAAAGCACAACCAAATCCCTGCAGTGCTAATATTTTTGGATGTGGAGAAAGCATTCGATAGATTGAACAGGCAATTCCTACTGACATTAATAGAAAAGATGCAGTTTGGGGAATATTTCACACAATCTGGCAATATACCAGAAACAAACAGTGCAAATAATAATTAATGGTGGTTTAACAGATACTTTTAACATAGAAAAAGGAACAAGGCAAAGATGCCCTTTGTCCCCATTGTTGTTTATTTTGTCACTGAAAGTTTTACTGAGTAAAATACGTGGGCTAGATGAAATAAAAGGAATTAAAATAAGGCAACATGAGTATAAATTAAGAGCATTTGCAGACGATTTGGTTGTTACCTTGACTTAACCAGTGCAATCAGTTATAGGTTTAATGGAAATAATTAATCAATATGGACAAGTCTCTGGATTTAAAATAAATGCAGGTAAAACAGAGATAATAACTAAAAATATGACCAGGAATCAAAAAGAAGAAGTGGAAAGACTTACAGGATTTGAGATGGCTAAGAAGGTTAAATATTTAGGGGTTTATATTACAACTTCTAATGTGAAATTATATAAGTATAATTATGAACTGCTGTGGCAAAAAAATACAGAGAGAGATGGAAAACTGGAAAAAACTTCAATTGTCTTTGTTGGGAAGAGTAGCAGCAGTAAAAATGAATGTTTTACCAAAGTTTTTATTTCTTTTTCAAATGATTCCAATACTTAAAAAAGATGAAAATTTAAAGGAATGGCAGCAGGGTATTAATAGTTTTGTTTGGGCAGGAAAGAGACCCCGAGTTAAGCAGAAGATAGTGCAAGATACACGTGAAAGAGGAGGTCTCAAAATGCCCAATCTAACATTATATTATGAGGCAGCTGCCTTATCAGCAATTAGTGATTGGATGAATTTGACAGAGGAAAGAATATTGAATATTGAAGGGTATGGTTTGCTGTATGGATGGCATGCTTATTTAATATATGATAAAAGAGTGGATAAGACCTTTAAAAGTCATATACTAAGAAATGCTCTACTGCATGTCTGGAAAAAGTATCGATATAAATTAAACAATAACCTACCAATTTTGACAGTAGCCAGGCACGCTATAGAGAATATAAGTGTTGATCAAAAACAAGATGATATTACTTATAAAGAACTTCTTTATAAAGAAGGAGCTAGGTTACAACTAAAAGCTATGAATCAATTAAGGGAAGAAGGAATAATTAAAACATGGTTTCAGTTTGGGCAAATGCAAACTAGATGGAGACAAGATCAAAAAATTGGTATTTTGCAAGGGGATGAAAATTTGGTAAAACAAATTAGAGATCAAAGTCAAATGCATATAAAAAGGTTGTATTATGCATTGGTAGAAATAAATTCAGAAACAGAGCTAGTCAAGGACTATATGATAAAATGGGCGCAAAATATTGGAGAACTAATAATGATGGAAACGTGGGAAAGAATTTGGGTTAGAAATATAAGGTTTATGCAGGCCCAAAATTTAAGAGAGAATTTTTACAAAATGTTTTATAGATGGCATTTAGATCCAAAAAAACTAGCCTGTATGTATCCAAATTTACAACCCAAGTGTTGGAGATGTGATTGTGAAGATGCTACGTATTATCATATATGGTGGACCTGTAAAAAAATTAAGGCTTTTTGGATAAAAATATGGTGGATCCTCCAAAATATTCTAAAGAAAAAGATAAAATTTGCTCTACAGTTTTTTCTGTTGGGCATATTTACAAATTTTACAGTCATTGAGACTAAATTTATTTTAAATTTAATAACAGCAGCTAGACTTTTGGTGGCACAGTACTGGAAGAAGGAAGAGATACCTTCGGTTGAAGAGTGGATCTTAAAAGTAGGGAATTTGGCGGACATGGCGAAAATCTCAGCATATTTGAAAGATTAGTCAAATGAAAGATATGTATTGGAGTGGAGAAGATGGATCGACTATATTCAAAATAGATATCAAACTAAAAAATTCCAAATAGCCTTTGAATGAAATATTATTAACTTACTAGTTTAGGATTATAGTCACTTGAACTGTATGGAGTTAAAGACCTAGTGAGAATTTGTAACCTATAAAATGTTAGATTATTTTAGTTTATGATTGTTAAATGCTTTACCCTGTATCTGTTCTGGGAAGTCCGGGGAGGGGGGAGGGGGGAGGTTGGATGGGGAAGTCGGGGGGGGAGAGGGGAGGAAAGGGAGGAGGGGGAGAGGGATGGGGGGGGAGAAAATGTTTGTAATTTTTGTAAAACTTTTTAAATAAAAAAAAAATGTTGACCCAAATGCATTCAAGATAATTTTCATCATTGTTGTGCTCTATTTCTGTAGAGATGTCATTATTTCTTATATATAGTGCAACTCGACCTCCTCTTTTATTTGGTCTATTTCTTTTAAATAATTTATATCCCTCTAGCTGTATGTTCCATTTGTAGGTTTCATCCCACCAAGTTTACATAATGGCAACAATATCATATCTGCCCTCATTTACTTGAATTCTAATTCACCCTGTTTATTCCTCATACTCTATGCATTGGTGTATAGAGATTTGAGTCCTATTTTTATTCCTCATACTCTGTGCATTGGTGTATAGAGATTTTGATTGACCCTATGTTTACTGTCTACATAACCTGTGTTGTGCCTGACTGCCCCTGCTTTCTTGCCACCTGTTTGATTAATGCACTCACTATTAAATGCTTGGTTTTGGTTGACAACAGGGGTGATAATCTTACTTGAACAGACATCTATGTTACATAGATCTAGTCACTCTTGTTTCTCTTTGTTCTTTTATCTCTTTCGCTCTTGCCCCTTCTCTCAATGCTCTTTCCTCTTGTTCCTTGGTTGTCTCTGTTAGTTGTTGTCTTTTCTCTTCCTGGCAGCTTGCCCCTTCTTCTTCTCTCACTTTCACTTCTTCTTGTTCTATATGTTGCCGATAAAATAGCTCTGCCTTTTCTACTGTATCCAATCTGTGCCTTTGTTCTTGTAAGTTCACCAAGATTCCTTCTGGTGTCAACCATCTAAAACTCACTCCTTTTTTAATCAAATGTTTCATCAAAAATTGGTATTCTTTTCTTAGATCTCTCACTCTTCTTAGAACTTGTTTCAAAGCCACTATATCTCTACCTTTATATTGTATCATTGTGTTTCTCATAAGTTGCAAGATCTCTGTTCTCAACATTTTTTTGGTAAATCTAACATGTATTTCTCTAGGTAGATTATTCTTCATTGCATATCTTGTATATACTCTGTAAATTTCATCTATCTCGTTAATTATCTTTTCTGGACTTTCTTTCATAACTTCTGCTAATATTTCAGCACTTTTTTCTGGTAAATTCTCTCCTTTTTCTTCCTCTATGTTTTGGAATCTTAAGTAGAAGTCTGCCTTGTCCATCTTGAACTGTATAATTGTCTTTTCCTGACTTTTATCTGTAGATATGAGCCTATAGTCCATCTCCTCCACCTTTTTCTCTGTTGCTTCTGCTTTCTCTTCCACTCTTATCAATCTTTGTTCATTTCTTCCCATCATCTCTTTCATTTCCTTAAGATCATCATGCATTGCCTGTATCATGCTTTTTAATTCCATGTTGGTTTTGTCTTGTTGTCTTGTTGTTTTTGCTGCTTTTTGTGCTGTGGAGATTGGTGCTGCTGTTATTGATGGTGATGATAAATGTTGTGGTAGCTTCTTCATTTTAATCTTTATTTTCAAATCGCCCAATTTATAATCCTAATATTGTAAATCAATATTTATAATCCACATTTATTGTCCTGGTCACCACAGGTCTTCAGGTTCTTGATACCCTAATCCATTAAAATGAATTTTTCTGTCGCTGCTAATCTGGAAAAGGGGAGGTAGCCAAATATCCACTTCCTCCCCTTTTGCTCTTGCCGTTCCTTTTTGTTCTAATTAATTTTTTTTACAGTTCAGATTATCTCTTAAAAAGTAGAAGTCTTATTTCCAAGACAGCAATTCCTTTCTTACCCAAATGTTATGTCTTGTTTCCTCTTTCTTCCCTTCACTCATGACTGCTCCAGCTTTGTGACAGCTCTCAATGGCTGTCTTCCCAGCTGTAGAGTTGAAGGCTCTTTGCTGGTGCTACAGGGAATTTGTGGATTCCCTGTCCACACCAGCCTGTGCTCCCTTTCTTCACTGATCTTATGGGTCGGCTATGGTCCCCCATGGACCCCCAAAACAGCTGAGATATCAGCACTCACTCCAGAGCCCCAGAGTTTGGGTCATTCCGCCAGTGGCGGAACGTTCCCCTCTATAACCATCAATTACTATGCCATTCATATTGTTAAGTATTATTATTAAATGAAAATATGGTCAAATTGGCAGCTTGGGAAATTAGCTTTTATAAATATAGATGTTAAAGATATCTGTTTTTCTTAAACTTGGGGTTTAGTCTTGAGAAAAAAATCCACTTATTTAGTCTTCATTGGAACCCTTCAGTCATTTTTTAAAAATTTCTATCTTATAGTGACCTTATCGCATGAGATTCTAATTTGAATTTACCTCTCCACTGAGTGTGCAATTGCAGGCAGTATACTGATCACTCTGATTTCCACTGAATATCCACTTTTCAGCCACATCTTCCTTGAAACAGGTTCTGAAAGTAAGCAGATTTAATACTGACATTTCCTATAAATTTGTTTACAGCATTGTGGGATTTTCCTAGGTAATGCAGAACACTAGGGAGGAATACCTCATTAATTTCCTAAAGCTTTTCCAAGGAAAGCTAAATTTGATCATCTTTGCTTGGTTCTTACTGGTTTAACTATTTTTCTGCTCATCTATTTATTCAAAACTAAATTTGAGTAGAAAAGTTTTAATAAGACCATTTTAATAAGCAAACAGTATCTACAGTAACATTAAATTAAAAAATTATATTTAAAGGGAATCTTGTGCCTGAGAGACTGTCATGTTTACCCATAAAATCCTGTTATACTGTATACTGTATGTATAGCCCGTGCCACAATTATTTTAATAAAAAATAGACAAAAATAGTTACCGGTAGTATACCGGTATGTACAAATTAATAACAAAAGGGCCAACATATCATTTTTTTGTAGTTTCTGTGAGCCCCGTCCAACAACTGCTGAAAATCAGAGCCCTAATTCTTGCCATTTTGTGTGTTGGGAAACAGACAAAAACTAGAGTGTGTGCTTTTAAAATAAATTTAGCACAATTTGAAAAAGATAAACAAAGCCTGACTCAATCCATTTTGCATCCTTGCCTTCACTCTTCCCCAAATGTCAAGAGCTACAGAGGCACACAAAAGTTGTCCATTCATGCTCTATTCAAAAACTCCCTGAAACAGCAAGGGTGACAACTTTTTAAGGCACTGAATGCCATTATGTGGTGTAAAATAATAAAGAAGACACTGAGAACCTATGTGTAAAAATGAACAAATATACCTGAGATCCATTTCACCACTGAGATTTCATGCAAGAACATCAAAATTGCAATTTTCTTTTTGCACAAAACTCTTATAAGAGTTCATGAGAGTGCCACAAATATCTTATTGTATTGAAGAGAAGCTTTCAATCTTCTTTTTAATTAATAAGTAATTTAAATTTGGTAATGCATAGACACCATTAAAAACTTACTGACAAGAATCTTCATACCTCCCTATTTCAACTCTCCTCTTTCATCAGTGACTATAAATTGATAAAGCTGCACTCCTGTATGCCTATAAAGCCTCCTCTGTCAATCAAGCATAATTCAATGGGATTTGCTTCTGACTAGACTCTATAGTAAGACTACATCTATGCTTACTTAACACCATAATGAGTTCAATTCATTGGAAACAAATAAATATTTAAACATGCTTATTGTGCATGTTAATTTACCGTATATACTCAAGTATAAGCCGAGTTTTTCAGCCCGTTTTTCAGCCTGAAAAACGCCCCCTCGGCTTATACACGGGTCACAAAAAAATGACTTTCCCTGCAAGCTAGGAAACAGCGGGAGAACGGGGTTTGCTTACCCCGCCCACTCCCAATCTATTGGGACTGCCTCCTGAGTTCCAGCTGATGGCTAGAGGGAAAAAAAACACTTTAAATTCTTGCCGCGGGGCTTCAAAGGCCCCCCCTACAGCTGATCAGGGTTAAAAAAAAAACAAATGAGAAGATCGGTGCCGGCTGCAAAAAGGTGCCTTCTGCAAAGAGCACATTTTTTAAAAAAAGGTGCCTTCTGCAAAGAGCACATTTTTTTTTCTCCTGCTGAAACCCAAAGCGAAACTAAAACAACTTGTTGGCTTTGCTGTTTGCTAAGGCAGATTTGATTTCTTTTTCCTCAACAAAAAAAGGTTGGTGCAAACAATGGGAAATTTATGGCAAATGGCAAAAGAGGGGAGTTCAAGATTTTAAAACACAAAAGAAAAAAAAGCTCTATTTAAATAGGGAATTGTAATAATTGAGATATTATTAATTGTATATTGTGTTGAAAGCAGAAATGGTTAAGTTGTGGTTTGGAAGAATATTGGGGGAAATTGTTTGGTTTATTATTATTGGTAAATATAATTAATTAATTTGTAAGAAATTGGATTGCATGGAAATAATTGGAATATTCAATATTCAAAGAAAATACATTGTATGTTTGTATGTGTGTTTCTAATTATTGCTATTTATTCATATTTGTTCTCCTTTTATGCACATGGACTACTCAGAGGGCTCAAAAAGTTATTTTTGACTGGTCCTCGCACTTGTGACCAGTCCTTGAACTTATGACTGTCCTCACATTTTACGTTTTGGCCCTATCTTGTCACCATGCAAAATGCCCGTGCAGCATTCTTAAAACCATGCCACTCATTTCACAACTGCTTCTCTTCACCATGGTGACAAGATAGGGCAAAAAAGTAAAATGTGAGGACAGTCGTAAGTTTGAGGACTGGTCACAAGTGCGAGGACCAGTCAAAAATTACTTTTTCAGCCCTCTGAGTAGTCCATGTGCACAAAAGGACTACCCAGAGGGCTGAAAAAGGTGATTTCTGACAGGTCCTCGCACTTTTGACCGGTCTTTTTTTATTTTGAAATTTAACAGTAGCCGCTGCATTTCCCACCCTCGGCTTATACTCAAGTCAATAAGTTTTCCCACTTTTGGGGGGTAAAATTGGGGGGGTCGGCTTATATTCGGGTCGGCTTATACTCGAGTATATACGGTAGGTATCAGCCTGTTTGAAGTTATTGAGTTTACTTTTGAATTATTCTAGTTAATAATAATTTATATTGCATTACTGTTGAACCACAATGTTTAACAACAACAACAAATCTTAAATATCTTAATTTTGATAACACTTAATATCAGTGAGACCTATAAATCTAGATTCAGTATTTTGGTGAAAAATATTGCACATTTACTACTGGATATTTAATTGCACCAAATTTTGATAGAAATCACTATCTGATTGTTGCTAAAATATTTTCCAATGATTATAATGGGTATAATAGTTCTGCAGATTACTCTGATGATTCATAATTTTCAGTCATTTCTCTTTTTAGATGAGGAGTTGTTAAAAGTAGGAAGGAAGTTATTATTCTGTTATTCTGAGAGTTACTTACAAATAGAGAAGAGCTACTTACAAATTACTTCTGTTTAGGCAGGTATTATCTATTCCAGGAAAAGAAAACATTGACGCAACCAAAGCATCTGTTGTTTGATTGTAATTCCTAAACACACAAACAAACCAAATGGTTAACTGCAATTTCAAGGCAACCATAAGTAATGAACAGGATAGTCAAAATCTTTTGAATCCCTATATCTCATGTTCAAACTGAATGACAATGGAAAAGGAAGAAAACTATCAAGTGTCAGAACACTAATACCTACACAAACACAATTTAAATATTTTAACTTAATGTGATTTCTTTTGTTTTTTTATTTTGATATTCCTCATTTTTGAAGGGAGTATGTATTTATGTATTTATGTATTTATGTATTTATGTATTTATGTAT
>WNWU01013456.1:1260851-1271926 GCA_012654045.1 Ptyas mucosa
TATTTATGTATTTATGTATTTATGTATTTATGTATTTATGTATTTATTTTATTTGCCGCCTATAGGGTAACTCTGGGTGGCTTACAGTTACATATGACTGTATGAGCCTTGGTGGCGCAGCAGACTAAAGTGCTGTTAAGTAGCACCAGCTGCCTGCAATTACTGCAATTTCAAATCTCACCAGGCTCAAGGTTGACTCAGCCTTCCATTCTTTTGAGGTAGGTAAAATGAGAACCTGAATTGTGGGGGCAATAAGCTGACTTTGTATAAAAAAGAACACCGCTTTGGGGGGGGGGGGCGAAAGCCCTACTAAGCATGTATATACAAAAGTAAGAAGGCTATTGCTTAACGCATTGTAAGCCACCCTGAGTCTCTGGAGAAGGGTGGCATATAAATTGAACCAATAAATACAATAAATAAATATACAATTAAAAAATAAAAATTTAAAATCAAACATTAAAACCAAGGACACATGGGGAAGATGGGGGCAGAGTGGGAGAAGGTAGAATCTGCTATGGTACTAGTCAATCAACCACCTCCATTGCGCTGTTCCCCTACTGGACCTCCAGGCTGACTAGCAGAGCCACGTCTTTAGGCCTTTATGAAAGAATAGGAGGACTGGTGCCAACCTCACACTGGGGGGCAAGATGTTCCAGAAGGCAGGAGCAACAGCAGAGAAGGCCCTCATCCTGGACCTCACCAGCCAAAATACAGGCTGATGGGACCTGTAATATACCTTCTCTGTTGGCATGAGTAGTATGGGCCAATCCCATACTACTCAAGTAACTGAACCCATGCCATGAAGACAGGAGTGAAATCCAGCAGGTTCTGACAGATGCTGGAGAACCGGTAGTGGAAATTTTGAGTAGATCGGAGAACTGGTAGCGGAAATTTTGAGTAGTTTGGCAAATACCACCTCTGGCTGGTCCCAGAGTGGGGTGGGAATGGTGATTTTGCAGTATCCTTCCCCTGGAATGGGGTGGGAATGGAGATTTTGTAGTATCCTTCCCCTGAGTGGGGTGGAAATGGAAATTTTGCAGTATCCTTCCCCTGAGTGGGGTGGAAATATAGATTTTGCAGTATCCTTCCCCTGCCACGCCCACCAAACCATGCCCACAGAACCGGTAGTAAAAAAATTTCAATTTCACCACTGCATGAAGGCAGGGATGAAATCTACATTTTTTTGCCACCGGTTCTGTGGGCGTGGCTTGGTGGGTGTGGCTTGGTGGTTGTGTGACTGGATGGGCAGGGCCAACACGACATCATTCACGTCACTCCTTCTTCTCTCTCTCTCTCTCCCTCCCTCCCTCCCTTTCTCTTTCTTTCTTCTCTCTCTCTTGTCAGGCCCGCTGCACCAGGGCTGTCATTCTGGTGCGGATGGCAGCCGATGGAACCAACCACCCCACATTCCAGTAAGAAGCTTTGTTCCTTATGCCATCTGTCTTGTAAATTTGCAGGATTCTTTTTTCCCCCCATGTATATGTATAACTAGACTGTGATGTTTTCTTATGTTATATATGTTGTGTATATGGATATATGCATAATTGTTATCTTTTGAGAGCTGAATGTAATAAAATTTCATTTTAATGTATGCTAATTAGTGTACATTTAAAGTGACAATGAAGTTCTATTCTATTTTATTTCTATTCTATTTCTATTCTATTTCTATTTCTATTCTATTTCTATTCTATTTCTATTCTATTTCTATTCTATTTCTATTCAGATAACAAAATTTTAAAGTGGTTAAGAAATATTCATTGAAATGTTTCTAATAATGAATGCAACTTTTTAAAAAAAAACAAGGGCCATTGAAATATTTATAACTTGAAATAAAATTTCAAATTTTAGATAATTATAAGATATTTAAAATACACAAAATTCTTAGTAAAACCCCAATTCATAAATGGTTCCATGAACATATAAGAAGTAGTAGTTCCTTTGTGATCCGAGGATCAGCATTTCAGAGATATTTCCTCACTAAACAATCATGCATCCCTGTGCACCTTTCCTGATCCATGCCACACCCTGCATACACACACTCCAACCCAGGTGGCATCCCACACACCATCCCTGAATTGTGCAGCACTTCTTCTGCACTTCCAGGGAGGTTGTGTGAAGCTTGTGGTGTAGACCAGAAAGGTGCGCAGGATGTGTGAGTGGTTCTGTGAAGGTCAGGAAGGGCACAGAGTGGGTTGGGAAGGGTTTGCAATATGCATGACAGGCACAATATAGGTCAGGGAGACTACCTGGGGATGAGATAGAGGTTGGAAAGGTGTACAGAGCTGTGCAAGTGGCTGATGTGGTATAAGCGCACAAGACTAGAGAAGTTGCACGGTTGGGGGAGGCTTATCTGGGCACCTTGCAACCTTCCCTGCTGGCTTCCTCATTGTTGACACCCCCTTCCAGTTTGCTTGTGGAAAGCTGGCAAGGAGCCTCAACAGTCACAATAAAATGTATGCTTCCTCCTGGCTTCCCCGCTGACTTGTGGGAAGCAGTTAGGGACTGTTTGAAATGACAGTCATATGATAAATTTCTCGTATTTCATTCCCATAGGAATAATGTGATCTGGCATTCTGTAAATTAGATTGGAAATGTAATGTTTGGTTCAAAAATGGTTGCCCTGTGACACACTATTTCACCAACTGAAGGTTAAAAATGAATAAACACTAGAATTTTAGCAGCACACAGTGGCAAATATGAGATTTGCTCAAATTAATTGAATACCCTGATAGTTTACTGAATTGTTGGACTATATTGATAAACCTTATAAAAATGCAATAGAATGTGTGAATGACATTGAGGAACAAGAGGAAAAGATGCTGCCTAGGAAACAATTAGTCAAGACAGGCAGGAAACCCCAGTGGCATAACAGTCAGAAAAAGAATTTCAGGAAGTTCCCACCCTAATGGATCAAACAGTTAAACATGGCACTGGGAACTTTGTACTTTTACACTTGCAATATTCTGATAAAGTAGCCTTACAGGGAAAAAAAAGAATTAATTCATCTATCATGTTTCTTATCTGGTCTATCTGGGAGAGCTGATGTAAATTTATAATTCGCTTTACTCTCAAAACTCTAGAAAGTATGATACTGCTGAATTTAACAAAAAAGTATTTTTTCTGTCTCTTATCCTTCTTTTTCTTAGCATATCTCATACTACCATACAAAGAAATATAATGATTCTAGTCACACTGGTGACAAATTAGTCAGCCCTCTTACACTTGGTAACTGAAGCTAACTGAATAACTGCATAACTGAGTAACTGAATAACTAAAAATGAATAGTCACCCAAAGAAGTCTGACTGGCTGGAAGAACCATACAAGGCTGGTGAGAGATGGAGAGCTGGGTATTCTGCCACCTTTGTTCTCAAGGTGCCAAGGCCCATAGCAGCTGTCACAAAGAGCACAGGAAGGATAACTTGAGCAATAAAACCTTTCACATCCCGCCGAGTGTGATGGAAACGTTTAATGAACAATGCTGTCCCCTTCCTCAGCAGGAGAGAAAGATTGCTTGGCTTTCCCATGTTAATCAGGACTTGATCTATTCATCAAAAAGAAAGAGACAAGAAATATGCATTTCTTTTATGCATAAATACTTAGTTTTGTTTCCTTATTATATTTAGTTTTACCTGATTCATCCCACCAGTATACGTAAACCAATTCGAAAAATATTATTTCCAGTGGTGGGATTCAGCCAGTTCGCACCACTTCGGGAGAACCGGTTGTTAACTTTCTGAGTAGTTTGGCAAAGTGGTTGTTGGAAGAAATCATTAGGGCACAGAACCGGTTGTTAAATTACTTGAATCCTACCACTGATTATTTCTCTTTTTAAAATCCTAGACAATCCTAAATTGTGCCTGCTGCCTTATTAGCAGTGATTGATGTTAGGACTCACACTAACTTTCTTCTTTTCCAAATGCACTTCCGGAAGTGGCTGTGTTTTGCTTTTGGTAAGCCAATCTATCTGATCCCCTCATCCTGGGTCATCAACATTCTCCCCTCAGCCTACATTGTGCTTATAATGGAAAGAATGAAAAGCTACATGATCAGCAGTTTAAACAGTCTGAGAGATCATGGTGTTTCAATAAGACTGTTCCTAGAATTATGATGAGGTGAGGTGCTACTGCCAGATATACAGTTAATTGAATATCTTCTCCAAAGCCAAGGAGCTTTAGCATTAGAGGTCTGGTTTCCTGAATCAGTTATGGTTATTTGCATCACAAGGTATACTTATGAGGATGGGGCAATCTTTGACAAAAACAAGATCTATGAAGTTAGTGATAGTCCCAGTCATTCATTGTTCTTGTTTCATATGATAAATGGGGGGGGAAAGGTGATTTTGGAGTTTGTGAATTGCTGCTGAGTAGCAGCCCTGTACGTAATGAAAACTCAGCCTATGTCTTAATAACTGAACAATCATTAAGGAGCTACGGCAATTTTTAAAATAATTATATGAAATTTAAGTAGCGAATTATCCCTTAGCCTAGGCATAGGGTCCTATTAGTTTACGTCACCATTTCCCACCTTCTCACCAAAATCTGAGATAGAATTAGCTTTTCTTGGTAAGCTAATTTCTGAAGGACAAAACAGATCTAGCATGAAATGGCACGGAATAACTGCCCATTATATTTCTAGTCATGAAGAGTGTTTGATTTCAGGTTTCAGAGATACTGAAGTTCCCAAAGCCTGTCTTATCTCTAATTGTAACCTGGAATTGCTCCATCACCAGCCATACTTGGTGATTTGTCCTGTCCCCAAAATTTATGATCAATCCAGCTTACATTTTTGTGAAGTTAACCTGATATTTCACAACCTTGCTAAAAAATGTCATCTTCACTCTTCTAGACACTACAGGCTTTTCCTTTGGTAAAAGCTTCAGCCAGTGAAAAATTACACTATTTTAATACCATCTGGTTCAAAGAGATTGTTAGAGTTTATGGACAAGCCGTCATTATCCACAGCAAAATTGGGCCCTTCTTGAGATAACTCTGCATTGGTTTGTTCATCTTTTGCAAAATCTTTGGTCAAATTAAGAAACACCTGCAAAACAGTAATATTAAAAATATTTTAATTTCAGTTCTCACAATTCCTAAAGCAAAATTTTTGATCTTGCTATTAAAAGTTTCTACTTGGATACAGACTGAAAACACATGCAACTTCACCTATGCTCTATGTTTAAGTTAGACTGATTGCTTCCAGTTTGTGTGCAGAATCTTATGCCAGTTCATAGTTCTGTAAATAACTTTTATCCATACTATTTCCACTTTGTAAATAGCCATCCTTGTAAGAAGCCATTGCATAGATATAACACAGAGACATAATAGGAAGAGAATATTAATTTCCTCTATACCGACTGACAAGAATGCACTACTAGACAAAGAACCACCTACAATTAGAGAAGGTATTATTGTTGTTTCCCTTCTTAAGTATTTTTTCATTTCCTCATCCAGATCAGTTTGCAACTTTAAAAAATGTTCATATGAACTTGAGTTTGCATTTGGTGCAATTCTAAATATTTATATTTTTTTCAAATGGGTTTGCATATAATCTTAATATATTACTGAATCCTGTAATTGCACTAAGTGCAATTTTATCTATTTTAGTATAAAAATTATATAGGAGCTCCCATATACATTTGAGACTCATTAAAACGAAGTCTCAACAAATTTTCCTATCTTTATATGTAATTAAATAGTCAGTGAATAATAATAACTGAAGTTGAATCACCAATGCAATAACTAAAAGCATAATTCTATGAGATGCATCCTCCTGAATCAGCTCATTCTGTCCTCTCCCTCTGGATGAAAGAGGTAGAAATTAATGGAATGACTAAATTCTAGAGGCCCCTGGCCACGTCTCTAAGCATGGCAACTTTTTTATTTGTAATTTTCAGATTCCAGCTGCCACTCTGTTTCATATTTCCTAGTTTCAGGTTCTTCTCCTCATACTATGTCATGAATTATACAATATCAAAAAAGGCTATCCTGTGTGCTTCTATGTATTCCTACCATAATTTTACATTGATGCCAATGGACTGATAAATCACCTCAATATATACCCATATTTAATTTTTTTCATTGTGATCATTATCTTTTCATTCTGAGAAGATTTATTTCATAATATCCTTTCATTCAAACATTCATCTGTTACCCTTTAGGCCACTTACAAAATTTAAAGCATAAAATAAAATAAAAAATTGAAATGAAATAATAAAACAAAAAATCAAATAAAACTAATAGCAACACTGGTCCATTGGAATAGCTGCAAGAAATGCCATTTGCCTGCAAGCATGAGCTGGTGGACCACCAATTGCACAATGGGGGAGACAGCGTCCCATCCTCCTCCTTCTGGAGCCCATTACAACACGGCGCATTGGCTGGGACAGCCCAGTTGGTGTCTCAGGGTGGAGAAAGTCGCATGTCTCCCAATAAGGGCCAGAAAAAGAGGCAAGTAGAGGGGTGCTTCGCTTCCACCCTGAAATATGCAGCGAGTCTCCATCCCCCTTCTCTTCTCAGGGCAGGTGAGGAGTGAGGGCAAGGGGCAGGGGGGGCAGCCAGCCATCAAGGAGCCACAGCAGGGGGACAAAACAGCTTAATTTATCTGGGAACCTGAAATGACTCTTGATTTAAAATTAAATCATATAATAAAAACCACCCAAAGAAGAAGAAAGAACAACATCAGGGGGGAAAAAACCCCAACCCTTGCCTGTTTTTGGAAATGGTTCAAGGGGGAACCCATACGCACATGCACACACACGCACACACACGCACACACACACACACACAAGAGGGAGAGAGGGAGAGGGAGAAAGAGAGGTAGCGAGATGAGAGACAGAGAGATGAGAAAGAGAGAGGGGAAAAAGAAAAAGAGAGATGAGAGGGAGGGAGATGCAAAGAGAGGGAGAGGGATGAGAAAGAGAGGAAGAGGGAGAAAGATGAGAAAGAGAAAGAAGGAAAGGGAGTAAGATGAGAGGGAGAGATGAGATAGAAAAATGAGAAAGAGAGAGAGGAAGAAAGAGAAAGAGAGATGAGGGAGAAAGATGAGAAAGAGAGAGAAAGAGAGAGGGAGAAAAATGAGAGAGAAGGAGAAAGAGAGAGAGAGGGACCTGTTTAAAAGAAAATACCTGGAATCACAAAACCTGGGTAGGCATGGCTGGGGGTATCATGTGACTGGGTGGGAGTGAGTGATGTTGAGTTGGCCATGCCCACCCAGGTTTTGTGGCTCCCAGTGTTTTTGCAGACCCCTGCCCTAGGCCATAGAGCAGTGATGGCTAACCTTTTTGCCATCACATGCCAGGAGGGGGGTGGGGGTGCATGCACCTGCCGACATCCATAATTCTATGCGCTCTGCCCCCGCACATGTACATGCGACACCGCCCCCGCTCCCCCTGCTCCTGGCACACAATGGCGCAGGCGCGATGCAAACCAGTAGTAAAGGTAAGTAGAACTTACCCCTGCTCCAGAGCCTCTCTAGGAGTCTGGGGAGGGCGAAAACGGCCTCCCCCCCCCCGGAGGCCCTCCAGATGCCAGAAACGGCCCATTTGCCAATTTCCAATGGGACTGGAAGTTGGCAAACGGGCTATTTTCAGCTTCTTGAGGACCTCTGGGGGCGTGGGGAAGGCCGTTTTCGCCCTTCCCAGACTCCTAGAGAGGCTCTGGAGGCTGGGGACAGTAAAAACCGGGCCTTCCAGTCCCACTGGAAGTTGGCAAATGGGCTGTTTCTGGCCTCTGAAGGGCCTTCATGGGGGTGGGGAAGGCCATTTTCACCCTCCCCAGACTCCTAGAAAGGCTCTGGAGCCAGGTGTGAGAGAAAAACGGGCCTCCCCCCCCGAGGCCCTCCAGAGGCAGGAAACAATCTGTTTCCCTACTTCTGGTGGGCCCAGAAGGCCCGAAAATCAGCTGAGCTCACGTGCCCACTTATATGGCTACGCATGCCATCTGTGGCATGCATGCCATAGGTTCGCCATCACAGCCCTAGGGTATAGTCCGAAAACAACTAAAGCATCACTTGAATATCATCAGCATTCATAAAATCACCACCAGTCAGTTGCAAAAGGCAGCTTTACTTGGAACAATTTACATCCTGTGATACTAATTTAACACCATAAAACAATCTGCCTATCTCAGGTCCTTGGGGAGGATCTCAATAGATGAATAAAAATCAGTGGCGGGTTGCTCCCAGTACTGTCCAGTTCTTGCGAACAGGTAGTAAAAGCGGCGGGAGGCTCTGCCCACCCACCCGGGTGTCATAATGGATGATCTCCACATGCGTAAAAGCTTTTGCGCACACGTTTCTGTTGCAAACCGGTAGTAAAGGTAAGTAGAACCCACCCCTGATAAAAATGCCAAATCCAGTTTAAACATCTGGCTCACAGCACAGCATAACAAAATAAAATAATAAAACTAAATAAAATGTTAACAAATCTGATTGTTTAAAACTGCTAGGTGCTTACTTCTTCTACAGTGCTGTCTGAAATTCCGTAGCAGCCAATATGGAGATCACTTAAATTACTATCCAGGTTTCTCAGAAGAGACTGATAGGATGAAGAAACTTTATTGTTAAATGGAGGAAGTACATAGATAAGTTCTCCACCAATATCTTCTTTGAGATAAGCTTCTGGAAGATGAGCCTGTATTGTGGCTGTCACAGTAGAGGTATTGCATTCCTCTGATACATTCAGGACTGAGCTCTAGGGAAACATAAAGGGATAATAAAACACCACATAGTGAAATTTTAATTTTCAGAATATATCATAAAACATGATATATGAGAAGGAAATTAAGTTTGAAACAACTGAATAAAACTATATTGAGGTATCCTGAGTACATTAGTAAACAATATCTACTAGACAACAGTAAATTGGCTTGCAATTTAAGTCTCTAGATTAGATATCCTAATTTGCATAGGCGTTGGCCCAAAACATTCAATATGGGAAATAAGTGAGCTTCTTTATGGAGGACATTTGGTTATGGAGTATAACAGCAAAGAAGCAGATAGACTTGAACTATATTTTCTCATAATGAGCCTTTCAAAAAGAGCCTTGGTAAAAGATTTGAGCAGTTTGCTTTGGGCAACATTGGACTTTAAATATTAGTATTCAACAAAGTCCAAAATTAAATAGGTACCAAATGAAATTCTTTTAAAATATGCAAAATATATACAAACCTAGTCATGCCAAATCTGATATATTTGATCATTTTGATAATATTTTCCATTAATTCTCTGTTTTAAAAGGCCATATAATGCACATATTTAAATATATGTACTTCCTTTTAAATACATATTTAAAAGATACTCTGGTAAGTTTAAATTGCACCACAGAATTTGGAAAAGCGAAAACTTTGGTGAATATTTAAATTCCCATCCACAGAGCCGAAGTGAACAGAGAACAGCCAGAGACAGCAGACTTTGCAGAAGCACTGCTCTCCTGAATAATCTAATTAAAAGCGTGAAAAAATCCTGCAACCACAAGAAAAAACAGAGAATGGAGGAAAAGACTGGACTGGGAGAGAAGAGAAATCTTGAAAATCGAACATTTATTTGGATGCAATGTTTATTCTGGTGAGTTCTGCTGTGTAGCGTGGTCTGTCTGCAGTTTCCTTTGTTCTACTATGACAAAACACAGCACAGCATCCCATTGAGAAAATATTCTTTATATAAAGTGAACCATTTTTCTTCAATATGTACTGCCATTTTACCATTAAGAGAACATACTTATATAGACATAATTGCAAAATGAATTAGGTATTGTTAGGTACTGTTTTCATGAGTGATCTCCCCCCCACCCCCCATGAATTAAGTGCAGATATGTTTGCAAGGGTGGCTTTTTTTTTCTTTTTCTCTCTGCATAAGGACTTAGAAGGATTACAGTCTTTACCAGTGGTGAAATCTGAACCGGTTTATTACTGATTCGCTGACTGTGCATGCGCGCTGCGTGGCGTATGCACAGTGCACACCACACACCAAATGTGAGGTGCGCGCGTGCGCAGTGCACACCAAAAGGAGGCATGGGGTAAGTAGAACAGCGCGGGGGGGGTGATCAGCTGTGACGCGCAATCTCTTTTTTTACTTTTAAAAGCATTTTTTTAACAACCTATTTGGCCGAATAGGTTATTTAAAAAATGCTTTTAAAAGTTTTTTAAAAAAGGCTCTGATGGTCAGGCAGCTCAGCTGGGATTGTCAGAACCTTTTTTTAACCTTTTAAAAGCATTTTTTAAAAGAAGGGGCAAGCAGGTGACCAGGCGATTGTGTGAGCATGGGCGGGGGAAGGGGCAGGGATTTTTGCTACCAGTTCTCCGAACCATCCACCGCCCTCACTACCGGATCAGCTGATCTGGTCCGAACCGGGAACATTTCACAACAATGAATCTAAAAACAATAACAAGGGATTACAAACAGCTAGGGGAAAAGTTAAAGAATTAGATACGCAAGTGGTGTTTTCCTCTATACTTCCAACAAAAGGCCAACACCCAATGAGGGCGCAAATGATTTTAGAAATGAACCATGGCTTAAAAATTAGTGGTATCAACAGAACTTCAGCTTCATAGACCATGGTCTGCATTACCTACATGAAAGGCTACTGGCAAGTGATGGACTGGACCAGGGGTGGTATTCACTTACCTTCGCTACCGGTTTGCAAATGGGAGTGCACACTCCCTTCTGCGCATTCGCAGACCATAAAAAAACAGGACATGACGACATCTGGGTGGGTGGGCAGAGCCTCCCACTGCTGCTGCTACCAGTTCACCCAAACCAGATAGAACCGGCTGAATAGCACCACTGGACTGCCCCAATAGGAACTGGAAAGAATATATTCGCAAAACAACTGGCTCGTCTTATCAAAAGGGCTTGAAATTAAAATTGAGAGAGGAGGGGGCAATTTTCACAACCTTTAGAACCTAATTCCAAGCAAAAACCACTGGATAACCAATCATATAAAGAGGTAGGGAGTAAAGAGAAAGAAAAAAGAAAAAACCATAATGAAGTAGCAAGTGATGGGAAGTTACAAAGGAGGAGATATAAGAAACATTTATTTATTTATTTATTTATTTATTTATTTATTTATTTATTTATT
>WNWU01013456.1:1271936-1288284 GCA_012654045.1 Ptyas mucosa
ATTTATTTATTTATTTATTTATTTATTTATTTATTTATTTATTTATTTATTTATTTATTTATTTTTAAATTTTATATACCGCCCTTCTCCCTGAGGACTCAGGGCGGTGAACAGCCAGAATTAAAAACATACAATACAAATATTAAGAATTAAAAATACATATAAATTTGGCTCCAATTTTAAAAATAACAAACGAATTTTAAAAACGTCTAAAATTTCTTCCTAAGCCAGCCCGGCTTGTTGAAAAAAGTAGGTTTTAAGGGCACGGCAGAAGGCACTGAGGTCTTGAGTTCTCCTTATCTTAGGGGGCAGCTGGTTCCAGAGGGTAGGTGCCCCCACAGATAAGGCTCTCCCCCTGGGGGTCACCAGCCTACATTGTTTGGCTGATGGCACCCTGAAGAGACCCTCTCTGTGGGAGTACACGGGTCGGTGGGAGGTCATTTGTGGCAGTAGGCGGTCTCACAGATAACTAGGCCCTATGCCATGGAGTGCTTTAAAGGTGATAACCAACACCTTGAAGCGCACCCGGAAGACCACCGGGAGCCAGTGCAGCTTGCGCAGGAGCGGTGTTACATGGGAGTGCCATGTTGCTCCCGTCACTACCTGCGCGGCCGCATTCTGGACCAGTTGGAGCCTCCGGGTGCTCCTCAAGGGGAGCCCCATGTAGAGAGCGTTGCAGTAGTCAAGGCGAGAGGTGACAAGGGCGTGAGTGACTATGCACAGGGAATCCCCATCAAGAAAGGGCCGCAACTGGCGAATCAGGCGAACCTGACAAAAGGTCCCCCTGGTCACAGCCGTCAGATGATCCTCCAAGGACAGCTGCCTATCCAGGAGGACTCCCAGATTGCGAGCCCTTTCCGTGGGGGCCAAAGACTCGCCCCCGATAGTCAGTGATGGAGTCAACTGACTATATCGGGATGCCGGGAGCCACAGCCACTCAGTCTTGGAAGGGTTGAGCTTGAGCCTGTTCTTCCCCATCCAGATCCGCACAGCCTCCAGGCACTGGGACATCACTTCAAGGGCATCGTTGGGGTGGTCTGGGGTGGAGATGTACAGCTGGGTGTCATCAGCGTACTGATGGTATCTCACCCCAAAACCACGGATGATCTCACCCAGCGGCTTCACATAAATGTTGAACAAAAGGGGCGAGAGGACCGATCCCTGTGGCACTCCACAGATAAGAGGCCTCGAGGTCGACCTCTGCCCCCCTGCCAACACAAACTGCGACCGGTCAGAAAGGAAGGAGGAGAACCACTGTAACACAGTGCCTCCCACCCCCAGCTCTTCCAACCGATGCAGCATGATACCATGGTCGATGGTATCAAAAGCCGCTGAGAGATCTAACCAGAACAGAGGAGCACCCCCTGTCCCGAGCCCTCCAGAGATCATCAACCAACGCGACCAATGCCGTTTCCATGCTGTGCCCAGACCTGAAACCTGACTGGAACGGGTCCCAACATACCCAAGACCAGGGGTGAAATGCTACTGGTTTGGAGCAGTTTGGCTGAACCGGTAGCGATGGCAGCGTGAGGCTCTGCCCACCCACCCGGTCGTTGTTACTTCTTGGTTTTAACCAGGAAGTAACCTGTTTTTACCCTCTGTGCATGCACAGAAGGGTTTGCACATGCGCAGAGGGTCTGTGCATGCACTTGACATGTACACACGCATGGGGCATGTGCACTTCCAAACCGGTAGGGAAGGTAAGTAGATTTCACCCATTCCCAAGACCAATAAAGGAGTTAGATGCCTATACACTAATGCTCAAAGTTTAGGAAACAAACAGGGTGAACTTGAAGTATTAGTACATGAAGGGAGATATGATATTTGCCATTACTGAAACTTGGTGGAATGAAACTCATGACTGGAATGTATTAATGCAATGATACAAACTATTCAAAAGAAACAGATCTAACACCAAACTTCTTAGGGAAGTTTTTGAGAAAAGGTTTTCCATGTTACATGACACAATAAAAAAGATGAATGAAAAATCCGGACTTCCGGTGGCGCCGCGATCGCATGGAAGACGCTCGAGTGTGAGTGCCCGTTCCTCCGTTTCGTAAAAGCCCCCGAACAGCTGACAAGCGCTGTCGGGAGGCTTGAAAAGTCTCTCCCCGGGCAAAGGGGAGAGGCAAGAGCAGGCAGGGGAAGGTAGAGCTCTCCAAGTGCCCCAGAGAAAACTCTGGGGCGTGACGTGTGGGAGCTCCCTAGAAACCTGCCAAGCAGCTCCGGACCCAGGACGACTCTGCAGAAGCAGAGCAAAATGCCACGACCAGCCCAGCAATACAATTTTAAACAGCTATATCAGTTACACAATTTTAAGGATTATAAATTGGAACTCTGGGCACTGGCTGAGCAAATCAGGAGAACAAAAAGAAAACGTAGGTAACAATCTTTAACTCCATTTAAAAAGGCAAAAAAATGGTGCCTGAGAGCGTGAAAACGAAACCTATGAGTGAAAGTGCTTGTTAACACTTGTTAACGTTTGTAACTTAGGAAAATATTTGGATTTTGACCTGATAGCTGAATAAATATAAAGTGAAATATGGTTGAGAGTGTGGTGGCGTGGCAGCTTCCCCAGTACCTGGATGAAGCTGTCTATCTGGACCTGCTCCAGTCTGGCTTCTGGCCTGGGCACAGCATGGAAATGGCATTGGTCACGTTGGTGGATGATCTCTGGAGGGCTCAGGATAGGGGTTGTTCCTCTATCCTGGTCCTGTTAGATCTCTCAGCGGCTTTTGATACCATCGACCATGGTATCATGTTGCACCCGTTGGAGGGGCTGGGGGTGAGGGGCACCATTTTGCGGTGGTTCTCCTCCTACCTCTCCAACCGGTTGCAATCTGTGTTGACAGGGGGGCAGCGGTTGACCCCGAGGCGCCTTACTTGTGGGGTGCCACAAGGGTCAGTCCTCTCGCCCCTTCTGTTCAACATTTATGTAAAGCCGCTGGGTGAGATCATCCATGGCTTTGGGGTGGAGTTCCATCAGTACGCTGACGACACTCAGCTGTACATCTCTACCCCGGGCCACCCCAACAATGCCCTTGAAGTGATGTCCCAGTGACTGGAGGCCATGTGGTGCTGGCTGGGGAGAAACAGGCTCCGACTCAACCCTTCCAAGACCGAGTGGCTGTGGCTTCTGGCATCCCAATATAGCCAGCTGGTGCCATCGCTGGCTATTGGGGGTGAATCATTGGCCCCCACGGAGAGGGCTCGCAACTTAGGTGTCCTCCTGGATGCACGGCTGTCTTTAGAAGAGCGCATGATGGCCGTGGCCAGGGGGGCTTTTTATCAGGTTCACCTGATACGCCAGTTGAGCTCCTTTCTGGATCGGGACTCCCTACGCACGGTCACTCTAGCACTCATCACTTCCCGCCTGGACTACTGCAACACTCTCTACGTGGGGCTCCCCCTGGGGTGCACCTGGAGACTGCAGTTAGTCCAGAACGTGGCCGCGCAGGGAATTATGGGAGCGACGGGATGCTTCCATGTGACACCTCTCCTGCGTGAGCTGCACTGGCTTCCTGTGGTCTTCCAGGTGCGCTTCAAGGTGTTGGTAACCACCTTTAAAGCGCTCCATGGCTTAGGACCGGGGTACTTGTGAGACCGCCTTCTGCCGCCAATAGCCTCCCACCAGCCGGTTCACTCACACAGAGAGGGCCTCCTCAGGGTGCCGTCGGCCAGACAATGTCGGCTGGCGACCCCCAGGGGGAGAGCCTTCTCTGTGGCAGCCCCTGCCCTCTGGAACAACCTACCCCCTGAAATACGCATGATATCAGACGTCCGGACTTTTCATTGGGCCCTGAAAACGCACCTATTCCATCTAGCAGGGCTGGCTTGATCCAGTTTTGATCAGTTTTTAATGGAATTTGGTTTTAATTGGGTTGTTTTAAATTACTGGGCCAAAATTGTTTAATGTTTCTTAAATTGTTTTTAAATTGTGTACCATATATACTTGAGTATAAGCCGACCCGAATGTAAGCTACCCCCCCAATTTTATCCCCCAAAACTGGGAAAACTTATTGACTCGAGTATAAGCCGAGGGTGGGAAATGCAGCAGCTAGATACCAAATGCATACCATCGTACCGTATTGCTTCATATTTATAAAACCATCTGGACACGATGTGAAGGGGGAAAAAACCCACAGAAACTCCTGCTCCTGGTGCTGCCAGGGAAGAGGCACCGCAAGAACCACTATTGCTGGGGACGAGGGGGTGCCAACGCCAGAAGCAGCGGGCTGGGGCTTCAATCCCTTTCCCTGGACAACCTGCTCAGGTGCGGAGACAGGGAAGCCGCAGACAGCAGATCCTTCCCACTATCCCCTTGCACCTGGCAACAGCAGTTCTTGCTTGGTGCCTCCTCCCTGGCAGCAACAGGAGCAGGAGTTTCTGTGGGTTTTTTCCCCCTTCGCTCCACAACGAATTAAGAATGGGGTGGTGGTGTTGTCTTCCTTATTCCGAGGCAGGGCTGTTTATTCCCCACCAAGGGGGTGGAGGAAGGATCTGCTTTCGGGGCTTCCCTTCTCCCCAGCCCAGCAGGCTTCATTATTCCTTCCCCCACCCCCTCGTACTCAGCGGAGCCAGTTCTCTACCCCTGAGCAGCCTGCTGGGCTGGGGAGAAGGGAAGCCCCGATCCTTCCCCCACCCCCTTGTATCCAGCAGAGCCGATTCTCTTTCCCTGGGCAGCCTTCCCCCTCCCCCTTGTATCCAGTAGAGCCGGTTCTCTCCCCCTGGACAGTCTGCTGGGCTGGGGAGAAGGGAAGCCCCGATCCTTCCCCCACCCCCTGGTATCCAGCAGAGCCAGTTCTCTCCTCCTGGACAGTCTGCTGGGCTGGGGAGAAGGGAAGCCCCAATCCTTCCCCCACCCCCTTGTATCCAGCGGAGCTGGTTCTCTCCCCCTGGACAGTCTGCTGGGCTGGGGAGAAGGGAAGCCCCGATCCTTCCCCCACCCCCTTGTATCCAGCAGAGCCGGTTCTCTTTCCCTGGGTAGTCTGCTGGGCTGGGGAGAAGGGAAGCCCCGATCCTTCCCCCACCCCCTTGTATCCAGCAGAGCCGGTTCTCTTTCCCTGGGCAGTCTGCTGGGCTGGGGAGAAGGGAAGCCCCGATCCTTCCCCCAGCCCCTTGTATCCAGCAGAGCCGGTTTTCTTTCCCTGGGCAGCCTGCTGGGCTGGGGAGAAGGGAAGCCCCGATCCTTCCCCCACCCCCTTGTATCCAGCGGAGCCGGTTCTCTCCTCCTGGACAGTCTGCTGGGCTGGGGAGAAGGGAAGCCCCAATCCTTCCCCCACCCCCTTGTATCCAGTGGAGCCGGTTCTCTCCTCCTGGACAGTCTGCTGGGCTGGGGAGAAGGGAAGCCCTGATCCTTCCCCCACCCCCTTGTATCCAGCGGAGCTGGTTCTCTTTCCCTGGGCAGTCTGCTGGGCTGGGGAGAAGGGAAGCCCTGATCCTTCCCCCACCCCCTTGTATCCAGCGGAGCCGGTTCTCTACCCCTTGGCAGAGGAGTGGAGGCACCGGCTGCCTCTCTACTCAGTTGCGAGCGAGTGAGCAGCCAGCCAGCCGCGGGAGAAGCTGTAAAAAGCTGCAAGCCTCCCTGCAACCCCTAAAGCCAAAAAGGGGCGCAGGGAGGGGCGCCATACCCCCCCCACACTCCATTTTGGCTTTAGCAAGCCTCCCTGCAACCCCGGGAGCCAAAACGGTTGCAGGAAAAAAGGCTTTTTTGGGGGTTACTCGAATATAAGCCGAGGGGGGCTTTTTTCAGCCTGAAAAACGTGCTGAAAAACTCGGCTTATATTCGAGTATATACGGTATGTTATGTTTTTTATCTCGGCTGTGCACCGCCCTGAGTCCCGCGGGAGAAGGGCGGTATAAAAATTTAATAAATAAATAAATAGATATAGCTACTGGATTATACCTTAAAGTGGAAGTGGAATGGAAAAGAATTGGGCATTGACTTCAATTAATCCATATCTTTACATTGTGTGGAAAATATTTGGATTTTGACCTGATAGCTGAATAAATATAAAGTGAAATATGGCTGATATTAGGGCTGGAGGATCATTGCCTGGTGAATCAGCAAATTCTCAAGTTGTGACTGCAAAGGTTTTACAGGAACTTTTAGATTCTTTTAATTCTGCTATTTTGGAATCAATGGAAATTTTTTTTCAAAAATATAGTTTGGGGAATAAAAATGATTTGCTGGCTGGAAAACAAGAGGAAACTAATCAGAGGATTGTGACTTTGGAGTATAAAACAGAGGCTGTCAGGCCTGAGATGGAGGTTGGCGCAACCAAAACAGAAGTTCTGGCAGACACTTCCACTCAACTAACAGTAAAGCAAGAAGTGGACTCGTTATTACAAGCTGACAAATTATATGGCAACAATTCTTGGTTTTACAGACAAAGGAATATACTGTTTGATTATACAAGTAAGAAGAGTCGAAATGGGGGTTTTAAACCAGAGAAAATGATTTTAAGGAGAGAGCGAGCTTTTATGATACATCAACCTCAAATCCAAACTCAAAAATTTTCAAAAATAAAAGTAGGGGGAGGAGCAATGCTGAAAGAATTATGGAAGAAGAAAGACTGGAAAAAATATAGGAAAAAAAGTTTAATTAAATTGGTATTTTTAAAGGCTACTCTAAGGCAATGATATAAAGGATATGTTTTCTTACAATTAGTGTTGGGTACAAAAATGATAATTTCTCAAAGTTAAGGAGGTATTAAAATGGTTAAACAAAAACTTGAAGGATATTCTCCTGAAGGTTTTGAAATTTATATTTTGTGGAATGAATTAAGAATGTTTTACTGATGTATTATGAGAATTTTTAAAAGATTATAACATTTTAAAAGGCATAAGAGATAAAATGTTTAAGGCTGCAAAATGTTTAATTTTATGAAGGATTAAAGAGGATAAATGTTAATCTAAAACCTTATTAGAGAGTAATGTTGAAAAGGAATGATGTTTGAGGATGCGGAAATGATACTTATCCATGACTTTTTAATGCTTGTAATATTGTTAAATTATTGGATTATACATTAAGGAAAAGGTTTTTATATGTAGGAAGAAAGAATTCAACTTAATTGATTTTGAGGGTTTATAAAAGGGAGGTTGATGAATTTGAGTAAGGGGAGTTAAAGAGTATATGGGAGATTTTGAATTTTATAGCAAGTTAGTATATTTTAGCCTATGCATGTTAAATGTCATACCCTGTTTTTGCTTTGGGAAGTCGGGGGTGGGGGTGGGGAGGGAGGGGTGGGTGGGGTTGGGATAAAAGTGTTGGCAGAAAAGTAAGTAAAAGGAGAAAGGGGAGGAAGGGTAAAATGGGAAAAAAGTGTAATATTATAAAAAAGTATGAAAATGATAAAATAAATGACTACATGTAAATGTTTTATGGGAATAAGAATTGAGGGAGGGGGGTTGGAAGGGGGGAGAAAATGTCTGTATCTTTCATAAAACTTTTTAATAAAAAAAATCCAATAACATTTTTGAATTATTAGTATCAGAGTTAAAATAAACTAAAGGAGATGTTAAAAACTATACAGATTATATAAATACAAGGTTATATCTTCTTAAACAAAATTTATTGTTATTGGATTTGAAACAAGGAAGTTTTTTTGAGAATTCCTGAACAAATTTGCAACTTAAATGATGTAATTGTAATAGAAATGACTAAATTGTTTAATGTTGAGAAAGTAGACTTCTCTAAAGAAATAGACAAAATTTACAGAATAAATTCATATGTAGCCAGAAGACGATTGCCAAGAGATGTTATTATCCAATTTATAAGAAAATCTATTAAAGAGCAAGTAATTCAGAAACATTACCATCAAAGATTTAACATTTTTGGAAAAGAGGTGCAAATAGGAGCCGAGGTGGCACAGTGGTTGGAGTGCTGTACTGCAGCTACTTTAGCTGACTGCTAGTTCAGCAGATCAGAAGATCAAATCTCACCGGCTCAAGGTTGACTCAGCCTTCCATCCTTCCAAGGTGGGTAAAATGAGGACCCAGATTGTTAGGGGCAATATGCTATTTAGTATACTGTTGATTGTTGTAAGCCGCCCAGAGTCCTCGGAGAGTGGGAGGCATAGAAATATGATTAATAAAAAAAAATAATATTCAGAGAAACTTCAATTACAATATTAAGGAAGTGCAAAGAATATTTTCTCTGACAGATTTTCTGAAACAAAAGAATATTCCCTTTCTCTGGGATAAGCTGGAAGGAGTTATCTTTACCTTTAGAAATCAATGGTATCAGACTTCCGCTGTTGCCGTCAGCTGTTGCGGACGGTCCTTTGAAGACCGCCAGCCCGATCGCCCATAAAAGAGCCGTTTCGGCAATTGAAACGGCTCGTAAAACTCCGAGACGCAAAGGGCTTGTGAGGAGAGCCGGCGGCTGCAGGTAGAGTCCCCTGTGAGACCCCCAGAAAGCTTTTCTTGCTTCTGGGGAGTTAACAGGGTGGGACTCCCTATCCACCCCGCTGAAGCTCCGGACGACTGGGAAACTCTGCTTCAAAGCAGAACAAGACAGCGCGGCAGCATTACTAATAACAACGAAAAATAAGGAAGATCTCAAACTTCTCATTAAACAGCAAGTATTGGAAGCTTTTTGGACTATTTTAAAGAGTTTTTAAAGTGAAAGTAATTTGGCTTTGAGAAAAGGGGAGGAAAAAAATATGGCGCTTGCTTTTAGTGGAGAGAGCTGAAAGCGAAAGTAATTTGATTACTGTATCCGGCTACATTTTAAAGTAACAAATCCGGCTGGAAGAGGCAGAAGTATCCAAAAAACAAAATAATATAAAATAAAAATACCAATTGACTTTTATAGACCTGATTGAATCTGGAGAACTTTTTGGGAAAAGTTGCTAGAGTTTGTGGAAAAGGAAGATCCTTAAGAGGTAAAATGGCAACAAAGCAACCGGGGGGGGGCTCCCCCACACATAAACAGAAGCAGCCTCAAACAGCGCAGTTGCAATCTCAGACAAAGGAAGAAAGCCAATATGATATTATTATTAAAGAAATTCAAAGATCAGAGAAGGAGGTTAAAGGAATGTTTCAAGAGAAATATGATTCACTTAAACAAGATATTCAAACAGTGGTTAAAGGTCTGTCTGAGGTAGTGCTGCAGATTGATAAAAAAGTGGAGAATCTTGCCTCAGAGATGGAGACCAAATTCAGAGCTTCTGACTCAAAAATTATAGAAATTGAAGAAGTAACACAAAAAATGCAAAATGAGATTACTATGATGCAATTTCGATCAATGGAATATGCTATCAGATTGAGAGGTGTAAAAGAGAACACCAGGGAAGATCTTAGGAAAATTTGTGCAGAGGCTTTGGCAGTTATGTTGAAAGTGGAACCAAATCTGGTTTTGTGCAAGATGGACAAGGTCTACAGAGTTAATTCTCGTGTGGCGGTACAAAGACAACTGCCTAGAGATGTGGTTATATACTTTACAGATAGAAGAATGAGAAATGAAATCTTGCAAAATTCTTTTGTTACAACAGTCCAAGTTGATGGAAGTGAGATTGGAGTTTTTAAAGAACTACCGCCTAAAATGTTAAGAGATAGAAAGGATTTTGGATTTTTGGTGACAGAATTGAAAAGACAGAACATACAATTTAGGTGGGATGCCCCAATAGGTATAATACTCAGGCTGCGAGGAGTGAGATACCGCCTTAACACTATTGAAAAAGCAGAAGAATTTTATTACAACGTTTTGAAAGCGGGTTCTCCTCCTCCACGCACATCTTCACCAATAGATAAAGAAGCTCAATTACAAGCCGAGATTGATCAAGAAACAGAAGCACAAATAAGGCAGTCGCAAAGGGAGGCAAGAGAACTAATGGGAGCAGTAGGTGGTGTTGTGGTTGACCCTTTTGCACCATTTGAAGCTTCTCCTTTGGAAGAAATGTCTAAAACCATCACAGAGGAGGCGATGGCTTTGGAAGTAACAACATCTAAAGTGGAAGAGCAACGCATAACCAGAGCAATGTCTAAACAAATGAAGCAACAGCAGCAAGAATATATTAAGCCACAGCGTGAGAAAAGAACCAAAGATAAGCAGCAAGCTGAAGTCATGGGAGGAGCTAAACCGAAGATTGCTACCGTAGGAGAGAATCTTCAACAATTGCTCTCAAAACTTCAGACAGGGTCAAATGGCACTTAAATTTTTGTCTTGGAATGTAAACGGATTGAATTCTCCGCAAAAAAGAAGGAAGATATTTCACTATTTGAGACAATTTCATAATGATGTTATCTGTTTACAGGAGACTCATGTAAAATTGCAAGATCAGAAATACTTGATAAATTCAAAATTGGGAACGCAATTTGCTGCTTCAAATCAGGAAAAGAAGAATGGAGTGGTGATATATATAAATAAGAAATTTGTAGCAAAAATTATAGAAGCAGATAAAGATGGAAGATATATTGCAGTTGAAGTTATTACAGATGTTGGACCAATCTTGTTGGTCGGAATATATGCCCCAAATCAACAGCAGGAAAATTTTTACAAGCTACTTCATTTAAAAATTCTGGATTGGGACTACTCAAACATTATAATAATGGGCGATTGGAATGGAGTAATCCAACCTAGATTGGATAAAAAAACCACGGCCAAAATAGGGAATAAACTACCACAAGCTTTTTTTGAACTGAAAGAGGATTTGGAATTGAAAGATATTTGGAGAATTCGAAACCCAAATGAACTGGACTTTACTTTTTACTCAGACAGGCACAAATCCTTTTCCAGAATAGACTTTTTTCTCTTAACTTCTAATCTACTCTCTAAAGTAAAGAAAATAAAGATATTTCCTAGGACTTTGACTGACCACAGTCCGGTCTGGATGGAAATCGAGATGGGTAAAAGAGAAAGAAGATCCTGGAGAGTAAATGAGAATCTATTTAGATATGAAAAGAATATAATTGAACTCAAAAAGCATTTAAAGGAGTTTTTTTAAATTTAACCTGAACAAAGGCACCCCTATTGAAACAGTTTGGGATGCAGCTAAAGCATATATGCGGGGAGTACTAATTCAAATGAATTCTAAACACAGGCAAAGTCAGCAGAAGAAAAGACTACAATTGGAATCTGAGATAAAAAAGAAAGAACAACAATTGATACAAAAACCAACAGACGGAAAATTGCAAATGGCTATAAAACTTCTGAAGGATCAATTTCAAATGCTTATAGCAGACCAAACGGCAACTAACTTACAATTTGCAAAGCATAATACTTTTTCCAATGCTAACAAACCGGGCAGGTGGTTGGCGTATACTTTGAGGAAGCAAGCATCGACACGAATTATTGATAGTACTGAATATGCTGATAAAGAAGTTTATCAACAAGATCTAATTAAAAAAGCCTTTTTGGAATATTATACTAAGTTATATGCTAAAGATGACATACAGAATATTACTATAGATGAATATTTGGAAAACAAGAGAGTTTCAAAAATTTCAACGAGCCAAAAGAAAAGTTTGGAACAATTGATAACAGTGGAGGAGATCAGTTTTGCTATAAAACAATTAAAAACAGCTAAAGCTCCAGGGACGGATGGCTTAACTGCAATTTATTATAAAACTTTACAAGAAGAAATGATTGAGCATCTTAAAGATTTATTTCGTAATATACAATTAGGAGGTAAGATACCTTCCTCATGGAAAACAGCTTTTGTTTCATTGATTCCGAAAGAAGAATCAGGTCCTAAGAAACCAGAAAATTATAGACCAATATCTTTATTAAACACAGACTATAAAATCTTTGCAAAAGTACTAGCCAACAGATTGATGCCAGTTATTCAAAAGATAATTCATCATGACCAAGCAGGATTTATTGAAGGCAGATATATGAAGGAGAATGTTAGGCAAGTTATAGACTTAATGGACTATCTAGATAAGAATAAACAGATCTCTGCAGTGCTGGTTTTTTTGGATGCGGAAAAAGCCTTTGATCGAGTGAATTGGAACTTTATAATTAAGACTTTGGAAAAAATGGATTTGGGGGAGCGGTTTATACAAGCGATTGGTGCAATCTATCAAGAGCAACATGCACAACTTATTATCAATGGATGCTTAACATCGAATTTTAACATACAAAAAGGCACCAGACAAGGTTGTCCATTATCCCCGCTATTATTTATTTTAACTTTAGAAGTCTTACTCAATGCAATACGGGACTCGAATTCCTTGACTGGAATAGTTATAAGGCAAAAGGACTATAGAACTAAGGCATTTGCAGATGACCTGGTTGTTACCCTATCACAACCTATGAACTCAATAATCCAGATGAAAAATATTATAGAAGAGTATGGCATGGTATCTGGTTTCAGGTTGAATCAGAAGAAAACTAAAATGATTGTCAAAAATCTGACAGAGAGCAAAAAAAAGGAACTGGAAAGAATGGCAGGCTTCGAGACTGTTTCAAAGGTCAAATATTTAGGAGTACAAATCACAGACTCCAATGCTAAACTGTTTCAAAATAACTATGAGGTTCTGTGGCAAAAGATACAAAAAGATATGCAAAACTGGAAGAAACTGCAGTTATCACTGCTTGGAAGAATATCAGCAGTAAAGATGAATGTTTTACCTAGATTGATCTTTCTATTTCAAATGATACCGGTGCTTAAATCAGACAAACCATTGCTAGAATGGCAAAAAGGACTGAACAAATTTATTTGGAATGATAAAAAGCCAAGAGTTAAATTGAAAATAATGCAAGATATTCGTGAGAGAGGTGGTCTTAAACTCCCAAACCTTCAACTATATTATGAAGCAACTGCATTGATACAATTAAGTGATTGGTTTGGGAAAACTAAGACTGACTTGTTGAATATAGAAAGCCATGACCTGGTTTGGGGTTGGCATGCATACTTATTTTATGATACCAAAGTGGATAAAGTGTTTAACAGTCATTTACTTAGAAATGCCTTGCTGAGAGTCTGGAGAAGACACCGAACTAATTGGGATTATAAGATTCCGTTTTGGCTGGATCTCGCTGATACCATGTGGAATACAAATATTAAGTCACTCGGGGGGTTTTTATATAAAGAGTTACTTTACTTTGAAGAGGGCAGGTGGCGATTGAAGACTTTGGATATGCTGTTGGAAGAAGGGAAATCATTGACTTGGTTGCAGTACAATCAATTACAGATGAGATGGAAAGAAGATCAACAAACTGGTTTAATGGAATATGAAGTAGAATTGGTTGAACAGATGAAGCGGACAGGTCCAATGCATATTAAGAGAGTTTATAATGTTTTGTTAGAAAGAGACTCAGAAAATGAGCTAGTTAAAGATTGTATGATTAAATGGGCACAAAATTTCTCTCAACCAGTTATGTTGGAAACATGGGAAAAAATATGGGTTCAGAACGTTAAATTTACACAGTCACAAAATTTACGAGAAAATTTTTATAAAATGTTTTATAGATGGCATTTAGATCCCAAGAAATTGTCGTGCATGTACCCTAATGTGCAGCCAAAATGTTGGAGATTGTTTAGATGCTACATATTATCACATCTGGTGGACTTGCAGGAAAGTGAGGGCTTTTTGGATAAAAATCTGGTGGGTTATACAAAATGTTTTAAAGAAAAAAATACAATTTTCTCCGCAATTTTTCTTATTGGGTATAGTTAAAGATTTTACATTGGGTGAAACTAAATTGATTTTGTATATGGTGACAGCAGCTAGGTTGTTGATTGCCCAACATTGGAAGAGTGATGTTTTACCGACGGTTGATGAATGGACCCAGAAGATGGCTGGATTTGCAGAAATGGCAAAGGTCTCAGCTTTTTTAAAGGATCAGACGCATGAGAAGTATATACAGGAATGGAAATTATGGATTGAGTATGTACAGAATAAGTATCAGACTAGAAAATATTATATCGCTTTTAGCTGAGATGACTATATTAATATGTTAGTAAATATAGGAAAAAAGATATGGAAGTTTGAATAACATATATATTGTTTGGGAATATTAATATTGCATATAATGGAAGTCAAGGGGGGGAGGGAAGAGGGAGGAGGGGGAGGGTTAGGGTGGGGATGGGAAGGATTTATATATTCTTTTTATATGTATTCTACATTTGTGGTTAGGGAGGGGGGGGGAAAAGGGGGGAAAAATTTGTATTGTTAAAACTTTTTCAATAAAAAAGAAATCAATGGTATAGACCAGTGATGGTGAACCTTTTCGGCATTGCATGCCAAAAGTCTGAGCGCGCGAGCACTGTCATGCTCCTGCGTGCCGGAACCCATAATGCAATGTGCGCCCCCATTTATGCATGTGTGCATGACACTCCCCATGCTCCCTCTTCACATGTGACCACACTGCACATGCGTGCCCCCCCAATGCGTCCCCCCCACTTTTTCCAAGTGGGCCGGCATACCTCTTACCAGAGGACAACTAGGTACTGGCCCGTTCCCTGGTGAGACAGCTGTTCCCTGCCCGGCGCATGGTATTGCCAAGATGGTGGGGCTGACACTGCCTGCCGCCACCGACGCTGTGCCTTGCCTGTTTCCCCAGCTCCTCTTCTCTAAATGAGCACTCGGCAGCTGGAAAAAACAGGAGCCGCCACATTCGCCCAGCTCGGCCCCGCAATTCTGCTTAGCTCAAGTTCATGGAAATCATGTGGTGGCCCTTGAAACTTTAGGAGGGAACTGGGTCCGAGACCGGGAGGCAGCCTTTGGCGGAGCCAGCCCAACGGGGGCTTTTCCCTTCTTCTGCCTCTCTCGTGGGCTGTGGGGTTTGGGGTGGCTCTAGAGCCACAATTTGCTTGGCTGATGATCGGGCAACTCCAGAGCTTCCTGCTACACGTGTTAATTCTCTTGCCTCTCTTCTACCCCGTTTAAAAGAGCTGCTCTTGTAGAAGGGAGAGATCTGACTAAAGAGCTGTGCTTTAACTGTGCTAAAGAGCTGCCTCCTGCCTTCCACGATCTCCAAAGTTTCTCCCCCATCGAATCCTAGCTTCTTCCTACCTTCTCTGATCTCCAAAGTTTCTCTCCCATCGAATCCTAACTTTCTCCTGCCTTCCACAATCTCCAAAGTTCCTCCCCAATCGAACCCTAGCTGCCTCCTACCTTCCAAGTTCTCCAAAGTTTCTCCCCCAATTGAGTGCCTCCTGCCTTCTGTGCCTCCTCAGATCTTTGCAGTTTCTATCCCCATCGTGTGCTAGCTTTCTCCTGCTTTCCTGCCACAGAGAGGCATCTGCAGAAGGTAGAACCTGCAGAGATCGGGGAAGGCCGTGCCTCCCTGCATGCGCGGGAGAGACCGGAAGACCAGCTGGATGATGGGAGGTGCGCGCATGTGCGGTGGACCTGGGCTGGGGAGATGGCTGGCATGCCAGCAGAAAGTGCTCTGTGTGCCACCTGTGGCATGCGTGCCATAGGTTCACCATCATGGGTATAGACTAAACTCAGCGCAAGACTTTTTGGAAAAATATGGATCATATTTTTCAAAAGATAAAGATTGGAAACAAAAAGATAAAAAGAGGTATGATGCTTATCAAAGACAGGCTGTGGAGATGGGAGCCTCAGCTGGAATCCCTGGAACTTCCTCTTCATAACAGATGGATTGCAAGATTCTGATATGAGATGTTAATAGGGCAGATTCCCCACAAAAGAGAAAACTAAATTATTTCATTATTTGAAAAAAGTGACCCATGATATAATATGTTTTCAAGAAACTCATATTAAAGAGACTGACAAAAAGTATTTAACAAATAACACTGTGGGTCTGGGATTTATTTCTGTTTTTTTTTTGTTTGTTTTTTTTTAAATTTGATTTATATGCCGCCCTTCTCCGGAGACTCAGGGCGGCTTACAATGTGCTAAGCAATAGCCTTCATACTTTTGTATATTTATACAAAGTCAGCTTATTGCCCCCACAAACTGGGTCCTCAATTTACCTACCTTAGAAAGGATGGAAGGCTGAGTCAACCTTGAGCCTTGGTGAGAGTCGAACCTGCAATAATTGCAGGCAGCTGATGTTAATAACAGGGCTTTAGACCACTGTACTATCCAAGGCTCTGTTAATTCAAAGAAAAAAACTAATTGGGTAGTTTTGTGTGTAATTGGAGATTACAATGGGGGAGGTAACCCCACAGTTGGACATATCAGCTGATAAAGGAATTAAAGAAACACAAGGAAAACTGCCCCAAACATTTTTCAAGCTAACCAATAAGTTTGATCGATATTTGGAGGTATAAAAATAGACTAACAAAAGACATTATCTTCTTTTCAGAGAGAGAGAAATCCTTTTCTAGAATTGATATGATTTGGATTACAAAAAATCTACTTCACAAAGCAATTTATTATTATTATTATTATTATTATTATTATTATTATTATTATTATTATTATT
>WNWU01013456.1:1288294-1329468 GCA_012654045.1 Ptyas mucosa
TTATTATTATTATTATTATTATTATTATTATTATTATTATTATTATTCCAAAAGCTTCTTCTGACCATAATCCAGTGACTTTACATCTTAAATTTGGCCCTTAGTCTTTTAAATTGAGATTAAATGCGTCTATTTTGCAGAGACCACAGATTGTTAAAGAATGTAAACAGATACTTTAAGACTATTTTAACAATAATTTAGGTAAGGGAATCAATTTGACAACAGTTTGGGATGCTTGAAAGGCTGTGATATGAAGACATTTTCTTACAGACCAATTTATAGATTAACAGAGTTGGAAGGGACCTTATAGCTTATCTAGTCCAACTCCCCACCCAAGCAGGAAACCCCACACCATTTCTGACAAATGGCAGTCCAATCTCTTCTTGGAAGTCTCAAGTGATGAAGCTCCCACAACTTCCAAAGGCAAGCTGTTCTATTGGTTGATTGTTCTCGCTGTCAGAAAATTTCTCCTTATTTCCAGGTTGAATCTCCCCTTGTTCAGTTTCCATCCATTATTCCTTGTCTAGCCTACAGGTGCTTTGGAAAATAGCTTGACCCCCTTCCTCTCTGTGGTATCCCCTCAAATATTGGAACACTGCTATCATGTCTCCCCTGGTCCTTCTCTTCACTAGACTAGCCATGCCCATTTCCTTTAACTGTTCTTCATATGTTTTAGTCTCTAATCCCCTAATCATCCTGGTTGCTCTTCTCTGCACTTTTTCTAGAGTCTCAACATCTTTTTTATAGTGCAGTGACTGAAACTGGATGCAGTACTCTAGGTGTTGAATAGTGGGTGCAGACAGAGGATACAGGACACATGCAGCAGTTCAACAGCTTTATTCAGCTCCTGTACAGCAATGGCAATGCGAGCTGCAGCAGCCCTTTTTAAACCAGAGCTGCCGTGGCTTCAGCCACTGACACGTGCTTGATTTTTCCGCTCTAGCTACTGGCTCCTGATTGGTCCCTGTGCCTGTCTATTCAATACTTTACACCCGTCCCCCCTAGGCCAGCACCAACCAATCAGGGACTTCTCAGACCACGTAGTCACACAAGTATTATATTGTAAGCCACCCTGAGTCTCTGGAGAAGGGCGGCATATAAATCAAATTAAAAAAAAAAAAAGTAGGCAGGCCGCTTTTGGATGTGACTTGACCTGTGCAATTCAGTTGACTCGGCAACTTCGCAGCGAGCGGTTGAGTTCTGTGTCTCTCCCAGGGGCACTCCTGGAACTCTCTCGAACTCAGCCGATGGCGTGGGCCTATCTTTTTGGATATTTATTTCTTCACTCCCCTGCTGGACTGGTGGACTGTTTCTGACTTCGGGAACTCATCGTTGGACGTCACATAAGTGCCTGCCAACTATTCAGGTTTGAGTGTTGTTGTTGTGCATTTGGTTGTGTGTTGTGTAGGGCCTGGTCTATTTCTGTGGTTCCTGTGTGGTGTTTCCTCTCTCGATCCTGGGTTTCCTCTTGTGTCTTGTGTTCCTTTCTAACTATTCGACCTCTGAGTTGGTCTGTGTCTTTTCCACCCTCACCCGTCCTCTGTTTCTATTCTGTATGATAACGGGCCTGTGATTTTGATTATTTTTGCCGGAACCCATAGGGGGTTTCCGCTGAAATTCTTTGCATATACCTTATCCCCCACTTGGAATTCTCTATATTTATTAGTGGGTTTTCTATCTTGTATTGGGGGTGTAATCTGTCTAAATTGGATCTCAGCTTCCTCCCCATCAATAGTTCTGCGGGACTTCTGTGCGTGGTTGCACTGGGAGTTATGTGTTGTATGCTTAATAATTTGTCTATTTTTGTCTGGATGTCCCTGGGCCCAATCTAGCTAATGTTTCCTTCGTCATTCTCACCATTCATTCCGCTTGTCCATTAGTGGATGGCTTCCCCAGCATGGATAGTGCATGCCTAATACCCTGGCTAGCTAGGAACATTTCAAATTGATTAGTGGTAAATTGTGGCCCATTATCGGAGACTACCAAGTCAGGCAACCCATGTGTTGCGAACAGTCTCCGTAGGACTTGGATGCTTCTATTGTCGTCGATGGCATGAGATTTACTTCTAGTCATTTAAAGTATGCATCAACAGTGATTAAAAATATGTTTCCCTGGCAGGGTCCCACAAAATCAATGGGTATGCGGGACCACGGTGTCTTAGGGCTTTCCCAATCATGTGTGCGTGCTGCATGTGGTGTTGGGCAAGATTTTTGGCAGGGTGTGCGTGTTGCTACCCATTTCTCTATTTTCTTGTCCATTCCTGGCCACTAGACATAACTTCTAGCTAACGCCTTCATTTTAACTATCCCTGGGTGTCCCTCGTGTAACATTTCCAGAATATAATTTCTTAATATTTTTGGAATGATTACTCTATCCCCCCACAACAAATACCCTCTCAGTCCCGATAGTTCAGTCTGTTGTGTCTTGAACAGTTTGAATTCCTCGTCCACTCCCATCTCTGGCCACCCTTTCCATACCCAATTCAAAACCCGCGCCAAGGTCCTGCCTTTTCCTGTTGCTGTCATGATGTCTGCGGCTGTGATCTGTGTGTTCGCGAGAGTCTCTATCAGCAACGTGGTTGTGGATGGCACTGTGTCTTCCACCAGTTCCAGCAGCGGGCATCTGCTGAGGGCATCTGTGTGGTCAATCATCTTTCCCGGTTTGTATAGCAGCTGGTAATTATAAGCAGTGAGGAATTCTGTCCATCTCAGCATTCATGGAGATAACACATGGGGTGTAGGTCTATCTCCCATGATGATTGCCAGGAGCGGCTTATGGTCTGTTATCAACTCAAACTTCCTCCCGTAGAGGTATTCGTGGAATCTTTTGATTCCAGCCATGGCAACTAGTGCTTCTTTGTCGCGATGACTGTAGTTTCTTTCCAGTTTGGACAGAGTCCAAGAGTAGAAAGCAATGGGGGCTTCTCTTCCATTGGGCATGCAATGGCTTAAGATTGCCCCTATTCTAAATGGTGATGTGTCACAGGTCAGTCTCAGTGGTAATGTTTCACTATACTGCACTAGGATGCTGTCCGATGTTAACAGTCTTTTTATTTGTTCGAAGGCATTCACTTCCTTATGTCCCCATGTCCAGTCCGTCTTTTTGTCCAGTAGATGGTGTAAAGCAATCGTGGCTTTCTGCAGCAGGAAAATGTTGTAGAAATTTAGTAACCCCAGGAATGCCTGCAGTTCTGTTCTATTGGTTGGACTTGGGGATTCTCGAATTGCTTTTAGCTTGCCCATGGTGGGTCATATTCCAGAACCATAAATCAGGTATCCCCAAAATTCAACCTTTTCCACTGCTAACTGGCATTTGTCCCTTTTTACTTTCAACCCCACTTCTTGGATTCGGATCAATACTGCCCTTAGTTGTTTCTGCAGTTGTTCCTGGCTAATGGCTGATATTAGGACATCATCAAAATAGGGGACAACTCCTTCAATTCCCTGTAGGAGGTGCTCCATGAGGCTCGGGAACAGTCCCAGAGCCATGCTTACCCCAAACTGTAATCACCTGCATTTGAATGCTCCCCTGTGTGTAATTTTCGTTTGGGCTTCTGCTGTGGCATCATCAACTGGCAGCTGTTGGTACGCCTGAGCCAAATCGAGTTTTGCGAATATTTTCCCTCAACCCAGGGAATGCAACAGATGTTGCACGACTGGCATGGGGTATGCACTTTGCTGTAAAGCCTTAGTCAGGGTACTTTTATAGTCACCACACAAACGCAATGACCTATCTGGCTTCGTGGGGGTTACTATTGGTGTCTCCCACTTGGCATGGTCTGTTGGCTCTAGAACCCCTTGGCAACAAGTTTATCCAGCTGCTCATCAATCTTGGGCCGTAGAGCAAAAGGAACCCTTCTAGGCTTTATTTGGAAAGAGGTGACTTGGAGATCTAGGTTAAATGAGATGGGGGTCCCCGTGTACTTGCCTAGCTTCCGATCGAAGATGTCTTCAAAATCCCTTAGGAGTTCTTCTTCCCAGCTGTTTCTTTAACTTGGTTGATCCCCATCATTGCCAGCCCCAGAGGCTCGAACCATTCCAGCCCCAGTAGGCTAGGCCTGTCCCGGCCTACTATGGTTAAGGGTTGTTGTCCTCTGAAGTCTTTGAACTCTATATTGAAATAACCAATTCCCATTACTGGAATTCAGTTTCCTTGGTAGTCCTTAAGTGTGAGTCTCTGCAGCTTGAGTGCGCTGGCTGTGATTCTGGGTATTAGTTGTTTGATGGTTGTCCAGGAGACCATGGAAAGGTAGGATCCTGAGTCGACCTCCATCTTGCATGGTCTCCTTTCGATGTAAACAGTTGCCGCCATCTTTTTTGCTTTTCCTGCGCTCGAGTGGCCGACTATTATCGTCTGGTGGGTTTCACCTCTCTCTGAACCATGGTCCTCATTTCAGTGGTTTCTTCCAAGCAGTTGTTTCCTGTTGCTTGTTTGGAAGTTTCTGGCTCATGGTGGAGGGCTGGATTGTCTGGTTCTGTGGGAAACTGGTTGTGATGTTCTGCAGGCTCTTGCAATGTGTCCTTTCTGGTCACAGCGCTGGCAGATCGCATCTCAAAATCTACACTCCGACCGTGGGTGGTTTCCTTCATATTCAGCACACCAAAATTCCTTTTTTCCTTTTTCTTGGTGTCTCCCTTTCCATTCCAAACGGAGATGATGTACTTGGTCTTTGTCTCCGTCCTCAGATTCGGTCTACACATCCTCATAGTGGACTGAGACTCTTCCTTTGCTTGTGGCCCCTTATTCATCTTTTTCATCATGGCTGTGGACTTTTGTGATGTTTCAGTCACAGTCGCTTCCTCCATGGCTTCTTGGAAGGTTATTCTTGGCTTCACAAGCAATCGGCTTTGTAGGGTGAGGTCTCTCAGTCCCAATACCAACCGGTCTCTCATTGCTTCATCCAGGTTGGAAAATTCGCAGGCAGTGGCTGTCTCATGCAGGGTCATGACAAACTCTCTAATGGACTCTCCCTCCTTTTGGTCTCTCCTGTAAAATTCATGTCGTTTCATGAGGGATGAGGCTTGGGGAGCATAGTGTGCCCTCAGGATTCCTTGTAGTGCCGGCCAGGTCATAATTCTCAATTCTGCCGGGAATGCTAGGGCTTTTGCCATTTTAAAAATGGCAGCTCTGCAGTGCATGAGGAACAATGATCTTTTCCTTTGCTCAGAGAGACTCAAAAGGTTCCTGGTTTCAAGGAACATTCCATATAGGACTCCCAGTCTTTTCCTGCAAGGTTGAATGGCATGGGTGGAATTATTGAAGACATCTTGTATTGGCCGGTTGTAGTTTTGATGGCCATTGATTGCCACATGGAGGATCTGTGCAGCCTAGTGTCCTATTGTCTTTCTGGGTATCCTACCTTCATCGCCAGTGTTGAATAGTGGGTCAGACAGAGGATACAGGACACGTTCGGCAGTTCAACAGCTTTATTCAGCTCCTGTACAGCAATGGCAATGCGAGCCGTGGCAGTCCTTTCTAAAACAGAGCTGTCCACAGCTTCAGCCACTGATGCACGCTTGATTTTCCCACTCTAGCTACTGGCTCCTGATTTGTCCCTGTGCCTGTCTATTCAATATTTAACACCAGGTGTGGTCTTACTAAGGCTTTATCGAATGGTATTAGTACCTCATTTGATCTTGATTGTATCCCTTTGTTAATGCAATTTAGGATTGCATTGGCTTTGGCTGCCGCTGCACACTGCTGGCTCATATTTAGCTGGTTGTCCACTAAGACTCCAAGATCCCTCTCACAGTTATTGCTATTAAGCCTGGTTTCACCCAGTCTATATGTGTACTTTTGGTTTTTCTTGCCTAAGTATAGGACTTTACTTTTCTCTACATTGAATTTCATTTTGTTAGATAGGGCCCAGTGTTCAAGTCTGTCAAGATCCATCGGGATCTTGAGCCTATCTTCTAGAGTGTTAGCTATTCCTGCCAGTTTAGTATCATCTGCAAATTTGGTAATTTCTATTCCCTCATCTAAGTCATTTATGAAGATATTGAAGAGTACTGCGCCTAAGACGGAACCTTGTGGTACCCTGCTGCTTACTTCCCTCCATTTTATACAATACAGTACAGCAATTAAGAGGAAGATGGAGGAAAAAATCTAAAATGTGTTATAAGAAATTAAACAGAAGGAGAGGGAACTCCAGAATTCACCAGAAGGCTGTAACATATTTAATCAACTAAAATTATTGCAACAACAAATATCTTTGGTGACTGTTTCAAATATTGAAAAGAAACCTAAATATATGAAACAACACTTTTTTGAACAGGCAAATAAATCAGGGAAGTGGTTGGCATACAAACTAAGAAAACAGACAGAAAAGAAGATGATAACCAAGCTTCAAGAGGGAATAAGATTGACATGGATAATAAAAACATTCAAAGACTTTTTTGGAATTATTATACCAATTTATATAAAGAACAAGAAATCTCTTTAGATACTATGGAGGAGTATATAATTGTCAGCCTCCGCCTTACTGCTTGGCTGCCATAGAAAGGGGGAGGGTGGAAAAGTGAAACCTTACTAGATGAAAGTCTGCTTATAATGGGAAAACAAAACTGCTGTTATCGGCCAACCGTCGTGACATTCCTGATTGATGACGCGGTCAGACGTGTTGCCACCTGACCCCTGGAAGACCTGTGGATTGGGTGATTTACGATGGACAGTGGGAGGGGATGATTTGTATATACAAGTTTCGCGCATATAGTATTAGTTTCAGCTTTGATATGGTTGCGTTCAGTCTTTACCAGTAAAAGTACAGTTTCTTCATAACAATGGAGTCTGGTTCTTTCTTTCCTGGATTTTGAAGGAAGCATACCTGACAATAATGACTAAAAATTTTCCTAAACTATCTGGAAATTACAAGCAAATTTTAAACAGACCCATAACAACTTTTGAAATAATAGAAGTAATTAAAAGAGTAATTCATCAACTGAAATATTTATCATTACTATACTATATCTATAGTCTTATATTTAAAATAATATTAGCCAAGTCCAGTCCTGTCTTAAATTATTAAATCAATATCTACTGATGGCTAGGAGAATGTCAGAACATTCTACATGCTCCTCAACACTGGAATTTTGTTCAAAAATTTACAGAATATCATGAAAAGCAATGATTATACTCTCTGTCTCCGGATTTTATCATGTCTGTCACTGAAACCTATAAATTGATTAAAGCCATTTTCAGTATCATTTTCATTAAGATACTTCTTTCATCAGAGGTTACTTTGGTTTTGAGATTACTATTAGAATTTCCTACTTTACTAGAATTATTAAATCTTGAGAGTAATTTACTGCTCCAAACCTTTTCTTTAGTAAGTGTCAGGTGGTATCCACTACCATAAGTTTCCTTGAGGTAGAATGGGGACCCACAGCATTTGAGACCTCCATGTTCTAAGAATGCAATCCTGTCACTTAAGACCTCTGCTTCATCCAAGTGATGTGTAGAAAGGATGATGGTTCTGCCTGAAAACATATAAAAGAGGCAATTACACTACAATTTCCATACAGATTCTTGTGGCACCAAAAAACTGCCAAGTGAAAAATGAATCAGCTCAGCTCAGAATCAGAATCAGCTCAGACTCAAGAGCTCATTGGGTGCAAAGGCCAGAAAAGGATTGTACCTCTCCTTCAAACCAATGGGAGGAATGAAATAACCACTGGCAGTTTTCTATCTTCTCTCCTGGAGAAGAGCCACTCAGCCACAAAGGCTGTTTAATCCAATTTTCTTTCTTTTCTGAATGCTGGAGATTGTTTATCAGAAATCCCATTTTGAGATCTCCACATTTTACCATATATCTACAAGTCAATTTATCAGCCTCAACTGCCATCCAATCTTATAGTCATTGAGAGCCATGAGCTGCTGGTTCTCCATCTATGGCGGTAGGTGGTCTTTTTCTCCCAGGATAAAGAGCCCTGATACTTGGCTAAAGCTAGCCTTTTCTGTTACGATGCCTCTCCTGCTAGAGCCCAGCCAACCATCTGCATCTCATGGAGCAAGAAAAGGTAAAGTCTGCAGGTGCTCTTGGCTTTTCTGACTGCCCTTCTGCAGGAGGGCAGCTCCACAGATCTCTCTTTGTATCAAAGAGAAAGCTTAAAGTTTGAAAGCTTCTCTTAAATGTATGTTTGTGGTTCCATAATTGTGATTATATTTGTAATAGTCATTCATGCTTAATCTGTTATTCTGTTAATATTATAGTAATACTTGTTGTTGCTCTGAAAAGCTAGAATAACAATATACCTGTCCATATTACCTTTTCTGTTCTTTGATATGATTTCCCAAATGCTTCTCCTAGAACAGGGATCAACTCCAGTGGTTGGTTCGTCCAAAATTACAACTTTTGAACCTCCCAGTAGAGCAATTGAAATAGATAGCTTCCTCTTCATCCCTCCTGATAAAGAGCCTGTCAATTTATGACGATGGTTGTATAATCCAGTTTCCTTCAAAATCCTTCAAAACAGCACCCAGAAAGAACATTATTTTGTAAATAAGTAGAAAAAAGAATGATAAATTTTTAGTTTAAAAAAATTAGAAAAAGAAACAATTATTTTAAATTACAAAGACATGGATTTTGGTAGCACACCAGGAAATAGTAGAGTTCAGTGATTCAACGAAGGTATTACATTCATAGTTTACTTGTTCACAGGGGGATTTTAACTCTCCTTTCCTGGAGATGTTTGAACAAAAGTTGGACAGCCACTTGTCAGGATGCTGTAGGACTGTGCAGGAGGTTGAACTAGATGATCTTCAATATTTTTTCCATCCTGAACATTCTATGATTCTTTAAAATCAAGAGGTGGGGGGCTTGCATGAGGCACCACATGATTCAGTCATAACAAAGTAGTATAACATGGAGAAATAAGCAGTTTTAAAGCAAAACAGAGCTCCTGAAATAAAACTTAAACTACAAGCACTTTCCTTTGTTTAGTACAACCTTTTTTAAATCTTAGTTTCAGCATAAAACTTCCCAGTCACAGAAGTAGTGGAAAATACTATGCATGATTTATCACCCTGCTGGTTGTAAGTGAGAATCAGCCAAGTACTATTAAGTATTTCATTAAGACACATTATTAAAAATTGGCAGCAATAAAGGACTTCAATGCCCACTTGTGCAGTGGACAAATGCTAGCAAACTCATCATGATATGAGAACATTGTAAAGCTTCCATCAAGTGTTTCCCAACTAACAATAAGCTAGATCTTGGTCAACAGAGCAAGAATGTTAGTGGCTTGAAATTATATTCCTTGTTTTTTTAAAAAGGCTGTTCTACTTCTGTTGTCACTTCTTAGAATATCATATGTGATTGTAGGTGAATAAAGATAAAGGGGGGTTGCAAACATTCACAATCACTTTCCTATATTAATTATTGACTTGAATATGGAGTGAAGGCTTTGCTTATCAAATTTGCAGAGTGAAAAATAGAAAAAAATATCAAAGCAATCTTGAAGAATTTCCATGCCTTGGGAACTTTCAGATGTATGGACCTCTTGGATTATCAACAATGGCCATGCGTATGGGGAAATTCTGAGACTGAAGACCAGAATTTGTTAAGGCTGGGTTAGACAAATGGGCAGCAAGAAATGAGGATAAGAAAAAGATATTGTATAATATGTAGAAAAAGAAATCAAATAAATGGGATTTGAAAGAAAAAAAGAATATACCTGTATAGAAGGTATTTGTTGATTTTGGTCATACAGAAAGACTGAATGAGATCTGAACAGCAAAACAAATATATGAAGGAATAGTGAATAGTGAATATGTTGAAAGGAAACAAAGAATGTGATACTTGTGAGAAAGTTGTGAGACAATAGAATTGATGAGTCCTTAAAAGCAGAAAGATTAGATTAAAAGATAAAAAAGGAATGTATGTGTCAGATTCCTAACAGCCCCTTCGGGAGGCTGCCATTCTGGCAGGGAGGGGCCCCTGGATGCTCATTTACAACCTCTTGGGGCCATCTGTTTTGTTTCAGCTCTGAAGGAACGGGCAAAGTGGCACCTGAGAGCAGCTTATATCATCAGATATGGCGGGAGTAGGGGACCATATCATATGCGGGGGGCGCGCACTTGCTGTTTGAGAGCAATTGTGCGCCCCGGTCCCCAAGACTCTACTCAGATACTCGGTGGCTTAGAGACTCAGGACCTGGGCCTCCGGCTGATGCTATGTAATGCCAGGTCTGTGGTAAATAAGGCCCCCCTCATCTATGATCTTATACAAGAGGGGGGTGCGGACCTGGCAGCTATTACTGAGACTTGGTTGGGCCCGGAGGGAGGGGGTCCCCCTGGTTGAGATATGCCCACTGGGTTTCAGAGCGTTCCATCAGCCGAGGGCCCAAGGGAGGGGCGGGGGGGTAGCGATGATTATTAAAGAGGATCTCGGTGCGAGGGAATCCACTGTGCCACAGATAGCCGGATGTGAGACCCTCTTTGTGAGATGGGGCCTTGGGGTTCAGATGGGCCTGTTGCTTACGTACCTGGCTCCCTGCCGCGTGGCAACGGCCCTGCCCGAACTGCTCGACGTGATAGCCGCGGTGGCAGTTGATACACGCAGGCTTATGGTTATGGGTGATTTCAATCTGCCATCCGTTGGTGAGACGTCTGAGATAGTTCGGGAGTTCATGGCTTCCATGGCGGCCATGGACCTGACCCAGTTAGTTCATGGCCCCACTCACAGAGGGGGTCACACCCTGGACTTGATTTTTGTCTCTGGCCAGTGGCTGAGTGAGTCTGTTATAGGGGATATAGACATGGAACCCTTGTCATGATCAGACCAGTCGCTCCTTCGCCTAGATCTTCAAACCGCTACACCCCGCCACAGGGAGGCGGAGCCGATAAGATGGGTCCGCCCCAGGCGCCTGATGGATTCTGATAGATTCCAGATGGAGTTTGGGCCATTTCCTGAGGTTCTGGCACACGACTCGGTCGGGGACCTGGTGGCGGCCTGGGATCGGGCCGCTAGCGGGGCCTTAGACCGAGTCGTGCCTTTGCGGCCTCTGACCTGGTGCCGATCCCTCACGGCCCCTTGGTTTACTGAGGAGCTGAGGGAGATGAAGCGCCGGAAAAGACGCCTAGAGAGCGGTTGGAGGGCCAGTCTTGCCGAATCTGATCGAACACTGGTAAGGCTACATATTAAAGCCTACCTAGTGGCGATAAAAGCGGCAAAGTCTAATTACTTTTCCGCTCTTATTGCGTCATCAGAGAATCGTCCGGCGGCCCTGTGCAGGGTGACCTGCTCCCTGCTTCAATCGGGAGTGAGGGAGGACCCCCCTGGAGGGCAAGGCTGAGGATTTCGGATGATATCTGTATGACAAAATCGCTCAGATCTGACGGGATTTGGACTCTGACTGGGTAGATCCGGGCGGGATGATGAGGAATAGTCTTGAGAGCGTTATCTGGGAGGAGTTTGACCTTGTGACTCTGGATGACGTGGACAGGATTTTGGGGAGACTTAATGCGACCACATGTTTATTGGACCCGTGTCCCTCCTGGTTAGTACTGGCTTCCCGGGAGGTTACATGAGGCTGGCTCCAGGGAATTATTAACGCTTCGTTGAGTGAGGTTACTTCCCCGCCACCTTGAAGGAGGCGGTGGTGAGGCCTCTCCTCAAGAAGCCCTCCCTGGACCCGGCAATATTGGCTAACTATCGTCCTGTCTCCAACCTTCGCTTTGTGGCGAAGGTTGTTGAGAGTGTGGTTGCACGACAGTTCCCACAATTCCTGGAGGAAACGTCCTATCTGGATCCATTCCAGTCGGGTTTCAGGCCTGGTCACAGCACGGAAACGGCATTGGTCGCGTTGGTTGATGATCTCTGGAGGGCCCGGGACAGAGGTTGTTCCTCTGTTCTGGTCCTATTAGATCTCTCAGCGGCTTTTGATACCATCGACCATGGTATCATGCTGCACCGGTTGGAAGAGCTGGGGATGGGGGGCACTGTTTTACGATGGTTCTCCTCCTTTCTTTCCGACCGGTCACAGTTTGTGTTGACAGGGGGGCAGAGGTCGACCTCGAGGCCTCTCATTTGTGGAGTGCCACAAGGGTCGGTCCTCTCGCCCCTTCTGTTCAACATTTATGTGAAGCCGCTGGGTGAGATCATCTGTGGTTTTGGGGTGAGATATCATCAGTACGCTGACGACACCCAGCTGTACATCTCCACCCCAGACCACCCCAACGATGCCCTTGAAGTGATGTCCCAGTGCCTGGAAGCTGTACGGATCTGGATGGGGAGGAACAAGCTCAAGCTCAACCCCTCCAAGACTGAGTGGCTGTGGTTCCCGGTTTCCCGATATAGCCAGCTGACTCCATCGCTGACTATCGGGGGCGAGTCTTTGGCCCCCGTGGAGAGGGCGCGCAATCTGGGAGTCCTCCTGGATACGCAGCTGTCCTTAGAGGAACATCTGACAGCTGTGGCCAGGGGGACCTTCTATCAGGTACGCCTGATTTGCCAGTTGCGCCCCTTTCTTGATCGGGATTCCGTGTGCACGGTCACTCACGCCCTCGTCACCTCTCGCCTGGACTACTGTAATGCTCTCTACATGGGGCTCCCCTTGAGGAGCACCCGGAGGCTCCAACTGGTCCAGAATGCGGCCGCGCGGGTAATTACGGGGGCTACATGGCGCTCCCACATAACACCGCTCCTGCGCGAGCTGCACTGGCTCCCAGTGGTCTTCCGGGTGCGCTTCAAGGTGTTGGTTACCACCTTTAAAGCGCTCCATGGCATACGGCCCAGTTATCTACAAGACCGCCTTCTGCCACCAACAACCTCCCATCGACCCGTGCGCTCCCACAGAGAGGGTCTCCTCAGGGTGCCATCAGCCAAGCAATGTAGGCTGGTGACCCCCAGGGGGAGGGCCTTCTCTGTGGGAGCTCCTACCCTCTGGAATCAGCTGCCCCCTGAGATAAGAAAAATCCATGACCTCCGTGCCTTCCGCCGGGCCCTTAAAACATTTTTCTTCCAACAAGCCGGGCTAGCCTAAGCAAAGCCTTTTAAATGATTTTAAAGTGGGGTGTTTTTTAAATTTTTGGGTCAAATTTAGATATTATTTTTAATTTGTTTTTAATGTTTATATTATGTGTTTTTAGTTGGCTGTACACCGCCCTGAGTCCCCAGGGAGAAGGGCGGTATAGAAATCTAAGATAAATAAATAAATAAATCTTCTCAGCTTGAATTCATAACAACTTTGTACTTGTGGACTGGCTCGCATCAGACTGGACATAGGGGAGGGGTTTTCTGCAACGTTTAATCTAACGGTTCTGAGTAGGAACTTCAGATCCTGCCTTGCTTTCCTTGCTATCACTTTCTCTCAATAAAAGTTGGTTTTTGAAATAATGCCTATTTCAAGAGTTCTTGAGGAGAGAGGAGAACAAATCCTTACAGTATGAAGTTGTGCCTGGAGATAGTAAAAATAAGAATGGTTTGCAGAAATGAAAACTGTGGAGAGATATTGCATAGTGAATGGGGCTAGTGTAGACTAGATTTACTTTTATTTTATTTTATTCTTATGCCTTTGATTTCTTTTCTTTATGGATTCTTAAAAATAAGAAGTCTTATATAAGTCTTCACTTCCTTTCAACACATCCACTATTCCTTCATCTAAATAAATAAATATAACTGAGGACTGAATTTGGGGGAAATGCTTATATACATACCTACATACATACAGTACCTGTCATGCTAAGCCCTTTTAGGATAAGCACTAGTATGTTTTTCATACTACTTATCCCAAAAGGGCTTACCATGACAGGTATGTATGTACATACATATGTATGTACGTATGTATGTATGTACTGTATGTATGTATGTAGGGGTGGTATTCACTTACCTTTGCTACTGGTTCACAAATGGGAATGCGCTCGTGCTCATTTCGCTCGCCCGCACCACTTCCACACGTGTGCAGGACCTTTTGTGCATGCGCAGAGTGTCAAAAATGGACGTGATGATGTCCAGGCAGGTGGGCAGAGCTTCCTGCTGCCGCCGCTACTTGTTCACCCGAATTGGCTGAATAGCACCACTAGTATGTATGTATATAAGCATTCTCCCCAAATTTATTTTCCACATGAGAGTGATGTTAGTGTTACTAAATAATTGCACTATTACATAATTTTTGCAAAAAGAAAAGGAGAAATATCTAACAAACATAAAAGGAAGACTCTTTTATGCTGTTAAAAATACTATGACATACCTGTCTATTTCTTCCTGTAACTCTTCTTTGCTCCAGTGAGGCACCTTGATATAGCCATATAAAAGCAGGTGCTCCTTTGTGGTGAGGTAATCAAATAACACATTGTGCTGCATGCAAATTCCCATATTTTTCCTGATGAAATCTTGGTCAGTTCTGATATCTTTGCCATAAACAAATATAGTGCCAGATGAAGCAGGAAACAAACCTGTCAGTATAGATCTATATGGGGAAAAGGGAAAAAAAGTTGAGAAAAATTATCAACATTTTATTCAATAGAAGTTAGTATTAAAACTGAAGGGGAAAAAGAAGACTAATTCTAAGTTAGATGAGGGTAAAGCTGAGACTGTCATTAACTCTTTGTAATCACAAATCACTCACTGGTGACTTCCGGTTGACGTCATGGCGAGATCAGAACACAGAAAGCGTCTCTCTGCATCTCCATGCCGAGTTCTCCCCATTGGTGGGCTCAGAAAGGAGCCAAAGCTGCCTTGGAGAGGCAGTGAAGCAAAGAGGGATGCCCTGCGAGGTCTCAGAGAGTTGCAGCTCTCCTGCCTGATCAGGGGCTTACTTTCCAAAAAAACAACTTTCACACTTTACACACACACAACACAACACAACACAACTGGCTCATCCACAATGTAAAAGCAGCTGTGCTAGACCCAAAATGGCCCCTGCAACAAGCAGGAACCTCACACAGCCACAAAAAGCCCAAAAAACCCAACTTTCACACTTTACACACACAAAATTCCATATACAGCTTTGTGAGATTTTGTGTGTTTGTGTAGTTAGAGTGAAACACTACAGAAACACACTAAATCTCAGAAAGCTGCACAAATATTATTTTATTTTTATTTATTTTTATTTTTATATAAAAGCAGCTAAATTTAAAACTTCCTAAACTTTAAATGGCTAGGTCTAAAAAAAGAACAACTAAAAAAACCCCCAATTAACTATTTTTTTTAAAGCTCCCAAAGGGGAAAAAACTTACCCAATAGAACAGGGGTCTCCAACCTTGGCAACTTTAAGACTTGTAGACTTCAACTCCCAGAATTTCTCAGCCAGCTTTGCTTTGCTGGCCGAGGAATTCTGGGAGTTGAAGTCCACAACTCCCTGCCTGCTTGATTGCAGGCAGGGAGATTCAGTTGCTTGCTGATGCAATCGATTGCAGGGATTACAGCAAGGCGTTGGGACCAGCAGCTAAGGTAAACAAGCTGGGGGGGGGAGGGGGGAGGGATCGTCAGAGCCATTTAAAAGGAAAAAAGTTTTTTTCTTTTACATGGCTCTGGTGATCCAAGCTGAGTTGCCTGATTAGCAGGCAACTCAGCTTGGATCATCAGAGCTTGGCTGGTCAGAGCCATTTAAAAGGAAAAAAAGGCTCTGATGATCGCGCGGCTCAGCTGGGCATAGGGGGTGGGGGCAGGGATTTTTGCTACTGGTTCTCTGAACTGCCTGCCACCATCGCTACCTATTTGCCCGAGCCGGTCCGAACTGGGAGCATTTCACCCCTGATAAAGGATATGATAAAGAAAGAACATAAGGTGATTATGGAATTAATGGATGGCATAGATCAAAAATTGGAAAATATTATACAAAGGATAATGAGCAATGACCAAGATGCCCAGGAAAGGAAGGAGCTATTAGAAGGAATATAGGAAAAAACAGAATTGAGGAATCGATGAAAAGGAGATAATGATGAGTCATCAATAAAATTAATAATATTTGATGAATCAAACCAGGGGAAAAACATTTTAAGAGAACTGAAAAGGGAATGGGAGGAGCAGGAAGATACTTGAGGAAGGAAGACAGAGGTCCAGGCTGATAATTTCAAAGTTAGACAGTGGAAGAGGGTAAGGATAGGAGAAACACTGATGTAGACACGGATACAGACAGAGATAAAGATTTAAGAGAAGAATATGAGAGGCAAGTATTTAAGAATTAATGTACTGATGGGGACAAGTAATGGATAGAAGGCGGATAAGAAAAAGAAGAAAGAAAAAATCTTTTTTTTCTTTTTTTATAATGGTGGCAGGAGGAGAAATTAGAACAGAGATACGAATGTGTCCAATAAGAGAGTGAGGGATTACTTGTGTATATACTTTACTGAAACAAAAGTAATAATAAAATGGGAAAATTAGAGATTGAATGATGGAATTACTAAGTAAGTTTAAATAACATTGTGATTGGTAAACATTGAGCAATTAAATAACAAAAGAACATATTTTAATATAAACATGTGTATTAATACTAGAATTATATAGATTGGATGAAAGCAAAGAATATGAATAGAGTTATTTTGTATGTTTAAATAATATCATGATTGGCATTAGAATAGTATATTGAAACATTGAATAATGAACCAATGAAGGATAATATTTTAATATAAATAGATTCAAAGAGTGAAATATGGGAAATATGACTAAGAACTAAGTATTAAAAATGGGAAAATTAGAGATTAAATAAGTATTATTGAGTTTTTTTAACTAATATGATTTGTAGTGGAATAATAAAGTGAAATAATGAGTAATAAAATGATGAAAGAACATATTTTAATATAAACAGATGTATTAATAGTGTAATCGTATAGATTGGAAGAATGTAAAGAATATGAATAGAATTCATTTGCATGTTTAAATAATATTGTGATTGGTATTAGAATTGTATATTTAAATATTGAACAATGAAATAATGAAGGATATTTTTTTAATTAAAGTTTTACACAACAAAAAATTCTCCCCCCCCCAGTATTCCCCCCACCCTTTCCCCCCTCCCCCCAACCCCCCCAACCCCCCTTCCCACCCTCCCACCCAGACTTCCTAAAGCAAAATACAGGGTATTTCAATTAACAATCATAAACTAACTTAAGCTAACTATCCTTAAGCTAACAAATCCCCCGCTAGGACCTTAACTCCACTATAAGTAACATACTACATCTAAAATTAACATTCATTCATAAGCTATTTGATATTTTCTTGTCTGATACTTGTTCTGAATATAATCAATCCATCTTCTCCATTCCGATATATATCTCTCTTGCGTATAGTCCTTGAAGTACACTGAAATTTTCACCATTTCCGCCAAGTTTGTTACTTTCAGTATCCAATCTTCAATAGTAGGCAAAGAGTCCTTCTTCCAATGTTGCGCAACCAACAACCTGGCTGCTGATATTAAATTTAAAATCAATTTAGTCTCTGATGATGTACAACCCATTGTTATACCCAATAAGAACAATTGCGGGGTAAATTTCAACCTTTTTTTCAAGATATTCTGCATCACACACCAGATTTTTATCCAAAATGCTTTGATTTTCTTACAAGTCCACCATATATGATAATAAGTTGTGTCATCACAATCACATCTCCAACATTTAGCTTGCAAATTTGGATACATACATGATAATTTTTTAGGATCTAAATGCAATCTATAAAACATTTTATAGAAATTTTCTCTTAAATATTGTGCTTGCGTAAATTTAACATTTCTAACCCAGATCTTTTCCCAAGTTTCTATCATCACTGGTTCCTGAAAATTTTGTGTCCATTTTATCATACAATCCTTAACCAATTCCGTTTCCGAATCTATTTCCAATAATGCATTATACAATCTTTTGATATGCATTTGACTTTGATCTCTAATCTGTTTTACCAAATTTTCCTCATTTTGCATAACACCAATTTTTTGATCTTCCCTCCATCTAGCTTGAAGCTGACCATACTGAAAGCAAGTGTAAATTATCCCTTCTTCCTTCAATACATTTAAAGGTTTCAATTGCAATTTGCCCCTTTCCATAAAAAGGAGCTCTTTGTAAGTGATCACCTCCTGTTTTTGTTCTATACTTATATTTTCTATTGCATGTCTGGGATTTGCCCATATAGGTATTTTATAATTTAACTTATATTGATACTTTTTCCACACCCTCAACAAAGCATTTCTAAGTATATGACCTTTAAACACCTTATCCACTTTTTTTTCATATAACAAATAGGCATGCCATCATATAGCAAACCATAACCTTCTATATTTAGAATTCTCTCTTCAGTTAAATTAAACCAGTCACTGATTTGTGATAAGACAGCTGCTTCATAGTACATTTTTAAATTAGGCATTTTAAGACCTCCTCTCTCACGTCATCCTATATAATTTTCAATTTTATTCTTGGTTTTTTACCATCCCAAATAAAGGTATTAACCCCTTTCTGCCACTCCCTCAAATTTCCATCTTTCTTAAGCACTGATATCATTTGAAACAAAAATAAAAACCTAGGTAACACATTCATTTTTATTACTGCTATCCTTCCCAATAAAGATAGTTGTAACTTTTTCCAAGTTTCCCTTTCTTTCTGCACCTTTTGCCAAAGAACTTCATAGTTGTTTTTAAATAATTTCGTATTTGAGCCTGTAGTACAGTGGTTTAAAGCACCCTGTTATTAACATCTATTAACATCTGTTGCTTGCAATTACTGCAAGTTCGAATCCCACCAGGCTCAAGGTTGACTCAGCCTTCCATCCTTTCTAAGGTGGGTAAAATGAGGACCCAGATTGTGGGGGCAATAAGCTGACTTTGTATAAATATACAAAAGTATGAAGGCTATTGCTTAACGCACTGTAAGCCGCCCTGAGTCTCCGGAGAAGGGCGGCATATAAATCAAATAAAAATAAAAAAAATAAAATAAAATATATACTCCTAAGTATTTGACCTTTTTAACTATTTCAAACCCCGTTATTCTTCCTAAATCTTCTCGTTGAGATATAGACATATTTTTAGTTATCACCTTTGTCTTATGTTGATTTACTTTAAATCCAGATACCTTACCATATTGTCCTAGTATGTCCAACATATATGGAACCGATTCTATAGGTTGAGATAGAGTAACAACCAAGTCATCTGCAAACGCTCTTAATCTATAATCTTGCTGTCTAATTACAATTCTCTTTATTTTATTCGAATCTCGTATCTTATTCAGCAAAACTTCTAAAGTTAAAATAAACAACAATGGAGACAAGGCAACCCTGCCTTGTTCCTTTCTCAATTTTAAAAACAACTGTTAAACCTCCATTAACTATTATTTGTGCCGTTTGTTCCTGATATATTGCTCTAATTGATTGTATAAAATATTCTCCGAAATGCATTTTTTCTATTATCTTAAACAAAAATTGCCAATTCAATCGATCAAATGCCTTCTCTGCATCCAAAAATACAACCGCCGCAAGGACTTGGTTGTTCTTTTCCAGTAAATTAACAACTTGTCTAACATTATATTTCATTTGTCTCCCTTTTATAAACCCTGACATTATGGACTGTTGGTTGCATAACTGGCATTAATTAGGTATCTGTCTATATCTATACCTTGAATTGAATCACTAGCATACAACCTTGTATAAAATTCTAAAAAAGCTTTTTTAATCATATTCTGTTGATAAACTTCCTTACCTCTAAATTTTATCTTATCAATAAGTTGTGGTTTTTGTTTTTTCCTCAGCATATAGGCCAACCATCTACCTGGTTTATTAGCATTGCAAAATGTATTATGTTTAGCATATTGTAAACTAGTTGCCACTTGATCAGCCATAAGCATATTGAATTGCTCTTGTAATATGTTTATTGTTTCTTTTACTTTCTTATCTCCTGGATTAATTATAAGTAATTGTTCTTTCTTTTTTATTTCCTCCTCAATCTCTTTCTGCTTCCTTTGTTGTTTTAATCTATGTTTATTATTCATATGTATTAAGGTTCCCCTCATATAGGCCTTACTTGCATCCCATACCATTTCCATAGAAGTACCCTTATACATATTAATAGCAAAAAATTCTTTCATTTGTTTTTTAAGATCATTCACATTTTCTTCATATCTAAATAAATTTTCATTTAATCTCCAAGACCTCCTTTCTCCCCTTTCCTGTTCCAATTCCACCCAAACTAGACTATGATCAGTTAAGGTTCTTGGACATATCTTCACCTTCTTCACCCTAAAAAGGAAATCATTTGTAGTTAGTATAAGATCAATCCTGGAAAAAGATTGATGTCTATTGGAGAAAAAAGTAAAATCTCTTTCCTCAGCATTTCGTACTCTCCAGATATCTCTCAATTCCATATCTTCCATCATATCAAAGAAAGATTTAGGTAATTTTGCACGTGTTGAAATCTTTGACAAACGTTTTTTATCTTTCTGTGTATCTATTACTCCATTCCAATCACCCATCAGTATAAGAGATTTATAGTCCCATTGTATTATTTTGATATGTAAAAATTTATAAAATTTGTCCTGTTGCTGATTAGGTGCATATATTCCAATTAAAAGCATTTTTCCATTCTGAGTTAATAGTTCAATTGTGATATATCTGCCTTGGGCGTCTGCCTCAATTAAATTAGTTGATATTCCCTTCTTTACGTATATGACTAAACCATTTTTCTTCTCTGATGTTGATGCCACAAAATGTGCGCCTAATCTTGAATTTATCAAATATTTTTGATCTGATAATCTAATATGTGTTTCTTGCAAGCAAATAGCATCATTCTTAAATTGTTTCAAGTAATGAAATATTTTCTTTCTTTTTTGTGGTGAATTTAAACCATTAACATTCCAAGATAGGAATTTAGTTGACATCTTTGGCCCCTCGAAGCTTCATGAGCATACGCTGAACATCCTCTTCAATCTTACTCTTCAGCCTAGCCCCCTCCCACTGCTTCTGTTTTTTGGACTTCTTGGGGTAAAACTTAAGATTGTTGCTCTTTTAATTGTTGTTCTTGAAGTTTATAAGTTGCTCGTTGTTCTCTTGGTTCCTCTATCTTCTTGGGGGGTTCAGAGGTTGGTGGTGGGCCCCCAAATTGCACTAAATCTTCCTCCCTAACAATTCCTCCAGCTGTGACTTCAGCATAGGTTTGTATCTGCTTTCCATCTTTCTCTTGTTGTAACATCTCCTTTTTCTTTCAGCCCTCCCCCCACCCCCCCAGTGAGGGTGGGTATCCAGCCTTTAAGACATTGACATAAAAATCTTTTGCCTTCCCAGGTGTGTTTAAGCGATATCTTTCTCCACCATAATTCACTATTAGACCAGTTGGAACATCCCATCTGTACTGAACTTGTCGATTTCTCAATTCATTTATCAAGAATCCGAAGTCCTTTCTATCTCTTAACATCTTGGGAGGAATCTCTTTCAAAACCACTAATTCTTGTCCATCCACTTGAACCTTGTTCCTGTAGGAAGCTTGTGAAGTGTCATTTCTGATCCTCCTGGTTGTGAAGTAAATCACCACATCTCTTGGCAACTGCCTTTGTCTTGCCACCCAGGAATTGACCCTGTAAATTTTGTCAATTTGAATTGCTACATCTTCTGGTCTTTCTTTGATTATCGCTGCCAAAGCTTCAGCACAAATATCCCTTAAATTTTCACGACTATTTTCTTTTAGCCCTCTCAGTCTCAAAGCAAATTCCATAGATCTGTATTGTAACATAACCATGTATTCATCCACCTTCTCTGTTTTAGTCACAATTTCTCCTAGTTTATTTTCCAAATTCAAATTAGCTTCATTAATTTCTTCTACTCTCTCCTCCAACTGAACAAGGTGTTTTGCCAATCCTGAAACTGCTAGAATAATATCTTCTCTTATTTCATTATGCTTTTCTTCCACAACATCTTTAATTGCTTTTATATCTGCTGCAAATTCTTTAAGTTTCCCATCCATAATTACTGTTTGATCATTCATAGCTGCAGTTTGATTATTCATGGCTTCTTTTATAAATTCTTTAAGGTCTTTTAAAGAAGCCTCCTGGCTCTGTGAGTCCACTGGAAATTGTGCTTTCTGTGTCACTACTGACACTATTGGAGAGACTCCTCCACTTTTAGGAACTACTGACTTAACTTGTTTAGAAGCCATCTTATACTAGAAAAATCTTTTTCCCTTTAGCAGCCACAAAGTCTCTTAAACTTTGAAGGATATTTTTGTAATACAAAGGGAACGTCTTTTAATATAATGGTGACATGAATAAAAGTTAGAATAAAGACAGAAATAAGAGAAAGGGGGAATATTAGTAGACACATTTTTATAAAATAAGACAAGTGCAATGATAAGAGGGAGATTTGGAAACTGAACGGCGGTAATATTATCTATGTTTAAACAATATGAAATAATGAAAGATTATAATTTGATATAGATGTGTATTACTACTAGAAATATATAAGCTGGATGAATGTGATAACTATGATCAATAATATTATTTTATCTGTACTGAAATGTATGGCACCCAGGTGTCACACTGCTCACGCATTGATATGTATATGTCAGTGATGGCTAACCTTTTCCAGACCGAGTGCCCAAAGCATGTGCACATGCATGCAAATGTGTGCAAGCCCAAACCCCCAAAGTGCAGTGTGGGCCCCCGCACATGCCCCCCACACATGCATGCATGGCCCCCCTGAACACGCTCTGCCTCCCACACATGCACGGCAGAGACCCGATGTCCAGGTGGCTGGCAGAAGGCATGCACACATGCACGGCAGAGCTGAACTGAGGCAATGGCTCGTGTGCCCACAGAGAGGGCACTGCATGCCACCTGTGGCACACATGTCATAGGTTCACCATCATGGGTATATGTAATGTAAAATAAAAAACTTGATAAAAAAACCAAATCACTCACTGTCAATGACAGCATAAGAGCCGAATCCTGGGACTGGGATATATAATCTGTCTACCTGGAATAACCATCTAGTGCAGGGGTGTCAAACTCACGTCATCACAGTGATGTCACGTGACGTTTTGGGACTTTTTCCCCCTTTGCTAAACCAGGCATGGGCTTGGCCAGCGGGCTACGAATTTGACAACCCTGATCTAGTGGAATAAGGCATTTTTGTCCCTAGCAAATTGGAAAGCAGTTCTACCCAGCCTTTGGAGTCAGAAAAGACTGAAATACAATCAATACCAAAACATTCATCCAAAATGGCACTTCTGAGTTCTCTAGAAAGGGAAAAGAAATGGGGAAAGTCCAAAAATAAAACCAAAAGCTTCAATTAGTTTTCAAAGTGACCCTCATCTTGGAGATTGTAGACTGGAACCATTAGGTTACAGAATTCAGAAATAAAGGGGGAAAACAATTGCTTCCCACTATTCTCAACCCAGCTCTGAAAACAAAAAGATACTCTGATCCAGGAAATGTACTGGTTCCCAACCTGGTAGATTAGAGGAGTCAAGAAACATTACATTAGTGTTGTGATGTAATGTTATTAATCAGTAAACTTTGTTAGTCATTCTCAGGCATTTTTGTTCTAAGAGAACTTACATTGTGGTAGTTTTTCCAGCTCCATTATGACCCAGCAATGAGGTGATATTTCCTTCATAAAAATTCAGATTGAGATTTTGAACAGCAGCTTTGGATTCATAAATCTTTGTTATGCCTTGGAGAGAAACTCCCACTTTGAGATGAATGGGTTCAGGTTCAATGTTAGGGGGTAAAGCACTGTGAACATCTAAAAAAAGAAAAGATGCCAAATTTATAAAGAACCCTAGATAGCATCTCCCCTCTGTCCACATCTCTTTCTGCTACTTAATTCATTCAGGAATTCTAGATGAAATGCCTTGTCAGATTTTATAGAGATTTTGAAAACGCAAGAAGCTGTGTATATACTGTGCATATTTCTTAATATCTGATTTAATTGAACTGAAATAGTTTATGTTGATTTACAAGCTTTCCTGCAGTTAAATCAGTATGTCCAAATGAGACCCATAGCTCTATTGACAACATTTTAACTCTCCTTTCCCTACCTGTTGTCATTTCCTCTCTCCTTTAACTCATCTTTTATAAAATGTGTGTGGATTGAGCAGCAAGGAGGGAGAAAGCTATTTTTGAACCATGTTTGACATTTGAATCATGTCTAGCTTTTGATTCCAGCCTTTAAAATAAACTCAAGTTGAAAGGATCATGGTCTTGTTTTGCATCTGCAGTGCCTTTTTCCTTCCTTCCTTCCTTCCTGCCTGCCTGCCTGCCTGCCTGCCTGCCTGCCTGCCTGCTTGCCTTACTGTTAGAATTTGATGCACTGTGCAAGAACTGTTCAGAAGAGAGATTCTAAATAAGGAAAATTCTGTGTAGCAAACTCAAAACAAAAGAAGAGTTACCCTCACAGATTGCTGAATTTTTAATTTTTGTCTGGTCACCTGTTCTTCTCTCTTTTTTTCCTTTCTAATAAAAATATATATTCACCTAAATCTTTTTTCTTGGTCATTTACTAAACGTGAGTGCACAAAAGCATCGTTACATAGTCAACAGGCTGTATGTAGATATTTTAAATAAATTAATACGAATACTAGGATAGTATTCTGGCTTTAATAAGCACCACATTTAACAGCAAATTCAAGTATTATTTTAACCATAAAAATATATAGTTACATATAAAAGTTAAAATGTAAACAATTGCTTTTCCAAATGTCTGTGAGAATGTCTTCCCCCACAACCAGAGTTCAGATTTAAATTGACTTTTACATTTCCTGATGAGATTAGTAGATTTATTTGTGAAATAGAATAATGTACAAATGTAAGCAATCTTATGTTAAATACAAACTGTTTTAGAATAGAATAGAATACCAGAGTTGGAAAGGACCTTGGAGGTCGTCTAGTCCAATCCCCTGCTTAGGCAGGAAACCCTATGGTGAACTTGTGGCACGTGTAGCCATATCAGTGGGCACACCAGCTGAGCTCTGGCGCACATGCGTGCACCAGCCAGCTGATTTTCAGGCCTTCTGGGTCTACCAGAAGTAGGGAAACAGGCTGTTTCCTGCCTCCAGAGGGCCTGGGGGGGGGAGCGGAGGCCCTTTTTTCCCCTTACCTGGCTCCAGATCTTCTCTATGCATCTGAAGAGGGCGAAAACAGCCTTTCCCACTCCCTCGGAGGCCCTCTGGAGGCCTGAAACAGCTCATTTCCCAACTCCCAGTGGGACAGGAAGTGACTTTTTTGCTGTCCCCAGCCTCCAGAGACTCCTAGAGAGACTGGGGACAGCAAAAAACATCACTTCCTGTCCCACCGGGAGTTGGGAAATGGGCTGTTTCGGGCCTTTGGAGGGCCCCCAAGGGAGTGAGAAAGGCTGTTTTCACCCTTCCCAGATAAATAGAGAGGATCTGGAACCAGGTAAGAAAGAAAAATGGGCCTGCCAGGCCATCACATTCCCAGGAGTGTGGGGGAGGGGGTTGCACGCGCATGTGCAGGGCAGGGCGCATAGAATTACCCCTACCCCTCCTGACACGCAATGGCAAATGGTTGTCCAATCTCTTCCTAAAAACTTCCAGTTTTGGAGCATTCACAATTTCTGGAGAAAAGTTGTTCCACTGATTAATTGTTCTAACTGTCAGGAAATTTCTTCTTAGTTCTAGGTTGCTTCTCCCCTCGATTAGTTTCCATCCATTGCTTCTTGTCCTGCCCTCAGATGGTTTGAAGAATAAGTTGACTCCCTCTTCTTTGTGGCAACCCCTGAGATATCAGAATACTGCTATTATGTCATCCTAGTCATTCTTATCATTAAACTAGACATACCCAATTTTTGTAGAATAAGAATTACAATTTGCTCTTAAAGTTTATTCTTCCATATCCTCATGCTTTAAATATTTTGAGTTGTAACTAATATCTTTCTTTTTTTAAAAGCATGGTTGTTAACCCCATCATCCAAAAAATCATGCATTGTAAAAGAAGGCTGTTCTATAGTAAATTAATCAGCTCTCCCACATTGTCTCATCAAAGTAATTACTATTATTAGGTTGAGATAGGGCACAAGAAGTAACCAAACTGGACCTGGCATACAGAGTCACAGAATAACAAGTTGAATGTCAAAAACTGGCAGACACACTGGGGAATCCAATAGCCTATTTATTTCCACTCATCTCTTGCAAGAGAGCTAGTTTGATGTTGTGGTTAACACACACCGGATTAAAAAAATGGAAGACTGTGAGTTCTAGTCCTGCCTTAGGCACAAAGCCAGCTGGGTGATTTTAGGCCAATCACTCTCTCTCAGCCCTAGGAAAGAGGCAATGGCAAAGTACTAAAATCTTGCCAAAACTGCAGGAACTCAACCAGTCAAAAAAGTCACTCAAAGGCACATACGCATACACATGATCTATCTCAAGTATCAATGGTTATTTTCTAGAGTTCCTCTCAATGTTATTTTCTAGAGTTCATCCTAATGTCTCCTTTCTCGCATGAGTGCTTTCAGCCCCACTTGTGCGAGCTTGCAGGTGCTCTCAGTCCCATTCACACAAGCAGCGGGTGCTTATGTGCCATACTTCTACCCCTCCCACAAAACTATCCCCTCCCCCCCAGGGGAAACCCAACCCAAAAATGTTGGGGAATTCTGCTTTAGAGGGTATATACTAGACATCCAGGAAAAGGAAAAGGAAGACAAAAAGATGTTCATGACTTTCATCTGGCAGGCATAGCCTTAAAATCAAATACTGTATGGCTTTTTGAATATTTTGTTTTGTTTTTAAAAAATGTTTGACTATTTCCACAATAGTAATCATTAAAACTTTTCTGTAGTATGATCTTGTAAATTGTCTGCTTCTTTCTTTCCCTTATCTGTCAATATACTGAGTAGCCTAGATTTATTTAACATTTTTAATTTCATCTTTGGTTTTGATTTATTTTTTATGATTGTAAGCTTCCCAGAGAACCTTATTGGTAAGATGGGTGGCCAATAAATAAATAAATAATTTATTCCTTTGTTCCAGCAAAAAGGAGCCTGAGTGGCGTAGGAGGCTAATGCCTCCTACTAAGGCAGCATTTAACATCCAGCTGCCTGCAATTACTGCGAGTTCAATTCTCACCAGGCTCAAGGTTGACTCAGCCTTCCATCTTTCTAAGGTGGGTAAAATGAGGACCTGGTTTGTGGGGGCAATAAGCTGACTTTGTATAAAATATACAAAAATATGAAGACTATTGCTTAACACATTGTAAGCCGCCCTGAGTCTCCGGAGAACGGCGGCATATAAATAAAATTTTTAAAAAAATTAGATTCAATCCAGCTCCTTCAAATCTATGATCACTATAGTCTGTAGGTCACAAAATTTGAAAAGCGTGTTGTCAATTCTATATGATCACTATTTTATTTATTTATTTTATTTTATTTTAATTAGATTTATATGCCGCCCTATCTCCATAGGACTCAGGGCGGCTCACAACAATTAAGATATACAACCTCAATCCCAGTAAGAAACGTGTTAAAATACATATTAAACGCATATTAAAATACATTAAAATCAAAACCCCATCAGTCCAGGCTGGGCAATTTAAACAGCCATGTTTTTAGTTCACGGCGGAAAGTGTGAAGGTCAGGGGCCAACCAGAGCCCCCGGGGGAGTTGATTCCAAAGGGTGGGTGTGCCCACAGAGAAAGCTCTACCTCTGGGGGTCACCAGTCAACATTGTCTAGCCGACGGCACCCTAAGTAGGCCCTCCCTGTGAGAACGCACTGGACGATGGGGAGCTGTTGCTGGTTGCAGATGGTCCGACAGATATCCTGGGCCTAAGCCATGTAGGGCTTTATAGGTCATCACCAGCATCTTGAATCTCAACCAGAGGGCAACCGGCAGCCAATGCAAGTCATGCAGGAGAGGTGTAACATGGGCGTATGGGGATCCTCCCATCACAACCCACACGGCCGCATTCTGCACCAGCTGAAGCCTCCAAGTGGTCTTCAAAGGCAGCCCCAAGTAGAGAGCATTGTAGTAGTCAATACGGGAGGTGACTAGTGCATGAGTAACTGTGTGTAGGGCATCTCGGTCCAAATAGGGGCGCAACTGGCGTACCAGGTGAACCTGGGCAAATGCTCCCCTGGTCACGGTTGTTATATGATCTTCTAAGCTCAACCGTGAGTCCAGGAGAACACCCAAATTGCATGCCCTGTCTACAGGGGGTAACACCTTGCCCCCTATAGCCAAAGATGGAACCTCTTGATCGGACCAAGATGCCGGTACCCACAGCCACTCGGTCTTGGCAGGGTTGAGCCGAAGCCTGTTCCTCCCCATCCAGACCTGTACTGCTTCCAGGCACCGGGACATCACGTCGAGGGCATCACTGGGCTGGTTCACTATTATCACTAGCATAAGTTCTTGAAAATAAAGTTTTTGGGGACATTGTGAATGAAAAAACACAATACTGGAAAAGGTAATTTCATGTGCATATAGTCCTAAGTACATTTTTGCAGCTTTTCACTGTGATTTTTATAGTGGATGCCAAGTAGTTAAACAGTAGTTAAACTCCTTTTCTCCCCATTTGACCTCCTTTCCAATTGTCTGTGTCCTCCTTTGTCTGTTCAGATATCTGATAATTATACCCTGTAGACTCTACCTGTATAAATCAAAGGAGACTGAGATAATTGCACAAACTCCTCACTGTGAAAATTTTTATCCTGACCCTTGGCAAAGGTGAAACCAACCATTGTTAAATAAATTTTCCAGACCACCCAGATAAATTTTACATTCCATATCTATTCAGAGACAAAGAGGTCAAAAGTTACATATTCATTTGCAAAATGTTGACATATAGCTACAAGGCCTTGTAACCTCAGGGCTGAAATAATTTTGTAAATAATTTAGGACAAAATTATAGATTTCTTATTATTTTCTACTGGTTCTATCTATTAATTTGTGGTTTATACTTATTTCACTTTAGCTGCTGTCTCATCTTAGACAGTAATAAAATTTTCATTATCCAATCTATCAAAAGATTTTCTTTATACTTAAAAGAAAACATACAAATCTTTTCAGGGAAAGTAGGTTGTTTTCTCAAGAAGAAATTGGTGAAAAGATAGCCTGTTAACTTCTCACTCAACAAAGGAAAATAACCATAGCGCTCAGTCCAGTAAGATGGAAGGAGTGGAAAATACCATGGAGCCGCCATCCCATATTTCCCTGTAACAAGAATAGTGACAAAAATAAGAAAGAGATTGAAAGGTTCTGTAGTAACATTTTGATATTATCTCAACAATATCAGTCTTAAAGAAAGTAATAGATTAGTTTTGTGTGATTTCATCATTTCAAAGTATGAGAATACTGTTCTCTTCCCAAACAATAAACATCCACATTATTTCAACTGAACATTTGACTGCTAAATATTCATGTGAAATCAAAGGCAGGCATTTCTGAATTTATCTGAAATGAAATCTATGAAAATAGAGCAGGAAACAGTATGCTGCAGAATTCATTTGAATATTTTCCTGTGTGAGATCATGGACACTTCCACATAGAAGTTGTTACAACAAGAAGCACCCTGCTTTGAAGAATTAATTCCTTCTATTTCTGTTTAAAAAGCCTCTGCTAACTATGAAGCTAAAAGAATAGCATGGTAGCAGTTTTGCAGCTAAGCTGCTATAGACAAATCTTTACAAGTGGGGAAATGGATGGGATGGAGAATAACAGCTCTTTTTTTTCCCTGGGATTCTTGGGAATAACCAAAAGAATTAAAGTCACATTTGTTGATTAAACTACTTGTTCTCATTTCCCAGATAATTTCAGCAGCCTCTGAACAAGGAAGAACAAAATCTGTTGAAGGGCAATCCAATTCAATCCAACTGAGAACCAATATACTAAATAAACTTGGCTCTGGCTTCAGATTAATCAGTGCAGAATGAGAAAAATATTAATTCTTTATCACAAGAACTGACTATCCAAAACCAATCTGAAGTGGCACGCAGAGACGTTTGAAGGAGCCTTATTTCTTCAAATTAGAGCTCAAATTATGTCACTCTTGAAATGCTTCAAAAACTATTGTCATCAGTCATTATTCTGTATATAAATAGTAACACAATGATGTTACCTTAAACTCCATTAAAATCTATACTTTTCCCACATCCAGAATCACCAAATATAGATATTAGTCTGAAAGATACATGCCATTTGAAGAAAGACAACCAGTGGATGGTTTTAGTGATTTCCCAGAAATAATGATAGCATTGATATTATAGGATAATTTGCCCTAACTTTATATTTTTAATTGTCAAATCACATCCATCAAAATACAATATTTTGTATTGTATATAAATACAATAACAAATACAAATACAATAACCACTATTACATACCTGGAAAAACATTTCTGATGTACCAGCCCAGAATGAAATAAATAAAAGAATCTATCAGAATTAACCAGCACATCCAGCTAAAATTAGTATTGTCCCCTGACATTGGTGAGTCATGCATATTATCCCACTGCAGACCTATAAAAAAGATGGTGGATACACAGAATAATCTGCATTAGCAAATGAACACACAGTATTTAAATTATTCTATTAAGATTTTTTTTTATAAAAATGTATATATAGATATATACCAATGCCTTGTTCTTCATAACGGGCAATATACTGGCTTGCATAGCTGAATGCAGTTGGAGATAAAAGACTCTGGAAAAAAAACAGGAAGAAAGGTAACTAACTGAAATATTTGCAAACATGTGGAACACACACACACACACACACACACACACACAAAGTTAGTCTTGAACAATAGAAAACATAGCAGTAATAGAATACCAGGATGATTTGGCTCTAGTTGTGGTGGTTTCATTATTTAAACACATCTCCAAACTCATTAGTAGTAGTTATGGATTTTAATTTATGTCCTATTTTTCCAACAAGAATCATGTTCACAACTATTCTTTAGGTAACTGAGTTAGAGGCAATGACTTATTTTAAGCTTTGTCATTTAAGCTTATCTATTTTTATTTCAACTTATTTTAATAAGCTTCATCATTCAGCCCAGATTTAACCAGGATAATATATCTAAACTCATTATTATTCTACTGTACATTTCGAAAGTAAACATTTGTTGAAAACCAAATTTTAATTTGATTTAGAACAGATGCATTCAATATTCAATTCAAACAATTTGTGGAAGGAATGCTAATACCTTATTCAGAACTCTCACTAAATAGCTTGCCTATTCACAAAATTGTTTGGCTGATAATACAAAATTGAGAGGTTATCATTCCCACCATTTCTATGTGTTGACTCTTTTTTAAAAAAGAAAAACCTCCAAGGGCTGGAAGGGACCTTGGAGATTTTCTAATCTAACCTCTGCCCAAGGCAGGAGTCCTTGTTTCATCCTGGATAAATATTTTTTTTCAAATATTGTGTGCGAAGAGGGTTTGGCAGGGACTTTGTTAATAATATATTATCACTTTCTTTTTAATTTGATGACTATGTTTTTTCCCCTTTTTACTACTCTCAAAATCAGTAGAAAACAACAATAACAATCCTATTTTGTTGATCTATGAAATAATTTTTTAAACATTTCCATATTATGTGCCCAGTGAGTAAGGATTACAGTTATGATGGGTCACGAGTGGTGGGTTGCCCCTGGTTCAAACCAGTTCACAAGAACTGGTAGTAAAACTGGCAGGAGGCTCCACCCACTGACCCGGATATCATCAGAAGTGATCTGTGCATGTGCAGAAGGGCACGCGCACGAGCGAAGCAAGTGTACACGCGTGGGCACGATGTGAACCGGTAGTAAAGGTAAGTAGAACCCACCCCTGGGCAGCACCATCACAGAAAATATGTTTTGTGCAATAAAGGACCCAGATTCAGTACTTGGCAAGTCAAATGGGCTTCAGGTATCCTAACAATTTCCATCTCAAGCAGTGAAGTGCCATATTCAATTGAAATGGGGCGTTACTTGACATACCAAAAACCAGTTTCTAATGTTCATGCTACTATTGTCTGTGGCTGCAAGACAAAGCAAACCTAAATCTATAGGTAGATTGCTTCCCTCACAAAAGTCCAATTGCAAACTCCTTTTTTCTAGAAAACATATAAAAAGACAGATTTACCAGTAGGCTCTTGATGGTAAAGCTCATCTGATTTTCAACAACTAGTAGGACAATGAAGGGGAAAAAGGCCAGGATGTAGACCAGGCAGCCAACCAAAGCAGCAATGTTTGTATTGTTGAAGAATACACTGATGAGATAGCACATGGCTATGATGGAGAAGCTGTAGTCCAGAATGTACAGGAACAAGATCACAACATTTATTTTTGGAAGGATATTCCCAAATTTGAGAATAAAAATAAGAAATATGTTAGTAAGCAGGAGAAATGTGATGCATTCGATGAACCAAGCAAAGAAGTGACTGCTGGAATTTACACCCATCATCTTCATATACTATGGAAAAGAAAAAAAATGAAAACGTCTTAATGAGTAAAATGCATAATCTATAGTTCAGTTGTAATCCTTAAATACTGAGTCATTAAGACACATTTTATCTTTTTACATTAAGACAAGTTGTCTTCTAAAACAGAAAGGTTCAGTAATAGCATGCATTATTAGTTTCATTTCTATAGCCTTGGAAAAGCTAGTTTATAGGACACATGCAAATGTCAACCCACTACAGCTCACAATTCATGAATTGTGGATCAAATCATTTTCCATTCCCAGTTCCTATTGTTGAATCTCAGACCAAGAGACAAGCTAGAACAGCTATTATAAACAGAGAAGTGGGAGTCTCTATCTTGTAATGGACTATTTTAAGAAAACTCAGCCAAATAATTAAATAGCAAATAGTTTACCTATCATTCTAGTGAAAGCCAATCCATTGAACAAATCATATAGTTCTTTTTGAAATATGGCCAACTTAAAATTCTAGGGTATTTTTTTTCTTCTCTATTGCAAACATTCATAACACAATTGTTAGTTGGTAGAGAAGATTTAAATCTGAGAAGATTTAATGGATTTCAGTGCTACCAGTTAGTGAAAAGTACTTTGCTCTGGTTACCTAAAACACTGCCCTGTTTTATTTAAGTACAAGAAATCTAAGAATCAGTTTTTCCCCTCATGCTGTATTTGTAGTGCAGAGTACTCAGACTCTCTTAGAGAGTAATCAAATTCTCCTAGCTGTAATACAAAATAATATGAAAAATCCTGAGAATGAAGCTTAAGGTGTGATCACTTCTTATGCCATAACACTTACAGTAGATTATGAACTAAAATAATCCTAATTGGGAAGATATTAGGTAATTTATTTTTTAAAAAATCCCCACTCTACTGGAAAATAGGGCTGCCCTTGAAGACCACTCAGAAACTACAATGTCCAGAATGCAGTAGCTCAGGGAATTACATATGAGAATCAATTTAATCACATAGTACAACTACTCTGAGAGTTACCAGTTTGGTTTGGTTATCAGTTTGCTTTTGGGTATACAAGTAGTCCTGGAGAAATGGCAGGCCACTTAACAAATATTCAAAATTACGACAGGTGTGTGGGTGTGTGTGTGTGTGTGTTATGACAGCAATAGTACCTCCACAGTTATTCGCCCTTATGACAAATCATGGGGATGCTGCAGAACCCCTCACCTCTCTTCCTCCCCCTCCCTCCCCATTCCTGCCTGTGATCCCACAGCACTTGGGCTTGCTCCCCATGCTGTCTGGAAGCAGTCACCATTTTCAGGGCCTTGATAATTCCTTGCAGAAATGTCTGGCTTGCCAAAGCCTAGCAACAGTGGGGAGAGTTTTGCAGCTGCCTGAGGACCAGCTGATCAGCAGCCAGAAAGCTCTGAAAGGTTAAGGAACTGGTTCTCTTTTTTTGCCACCAAAAGCAGGGCACCTTGGTAGGAGGAAGAGGAGGAAAGAAACAGGAAAGGCAGGCATTCACAGTGTTTTCCTTCCCCATTGTTTCTCACTGCCAAGACAGTCAGCTGTGTGGTGATCTGACTCTCAGGTTGAGGGGGGCCTTGGGAGGCCTGAGACAAGTGGGCTTATGCCTGCACTAGGCCTCCCAGTATCTCCCCCATGCCTGAAAGGGAGGGCAGGGATGGCTGGTCATTACTTGAGGCTTTAACGTTTGTTGTGATTTCCAATCCTAATGGACAGGCTCCACTAGGGTCATAATTTGAGGACTATCTTAATTCATAATGCTGATGTCCCCTTTAAAACCGTTCATCGCAGTGGTGGGTTCGCACTGGTTTGGGCAAACTGGTAGCGGTAATTTGGCCTGAATCACTGAACCGGCAGTGACTGCTGGCTGGCCATGCCTCTGAACTAGTAGCTCGGTCATCACTCGCTTACCCCACCCCCACCCCCACAACTGCCGGGAGCAGCTGACAAGGAGGCAGCTGCTGGGAAGCTTCTCGCAGTCGTATCAAAAAAGAAGAAGCCTCCCAGACATTGCCTCTTTGAGAGTCGCTTTGTGGCTATGGCAGCTGGCTGTAGGCTGCTGAAAACTACTGGAGGTTGCTGAAAAAGCTGCTGCCATCGCATCCCATTGCCTGCTGCACTGCACTCAGATTGACGCATCCCATTGCCTGCTGCTTCAGTCCGAGAGCAACATAGTAGGTAATGGGATGCACGTGCATGGCTGGCGTGAAGAACAGGGTGGCAACAGCAGCTTTTTCGGTGATCTCTGGTAGTTTTCAGTGGCCTGCGGCCAGCTGCCACAGCCACAAAGCAGCTCTCAAAGAGGCAGCAGCTGGGAGGCTTTTTCTTTTTTGATGCAACTGCGAGAAGCTTCCCAGCCGTCCCCTCTTTGCCAGCTGCTTCCCAGCAGCAGTGGCTTTCTGGAGGCCGCTGAAAACTACCGGAGGTCAGCTTGCTTTCTGGACTCCGGACCAGCCACCATGGGAGGAAGGTAAGCAGCCAAAAGAAAAAGGTGGGGGTAGGGGAGGAAGCGGGACTAGGGCCAGGGCTGCTGAAGGAGGGGAAACAGGGTGACATGTGTGATTGGTGAAGGAAGGGCGGGGCGGCATGCAGGAGGAGGCCTTTGATAGATTAGGCCAAGCCAGGGCAGAAAATAAGTAGATAGGTAGAAATCAAAAAAAATTTTTACCTTTGTCTATGGGTGTGGGTAGGTGGGGGGGGTGTCATGTGACTGAGTGGCTGTGGCTGTGAATGACATCAAGTTGGCCATGTCCACTCAGTTACATGACCAGCAAGCCACGCCCACCAAGCAAGCCATACCCACAGAACTGGTAGTAAAAAAAATTGAAACCCACCACTGCTTCATCAGCTACAACTTGTGTATCTTTACAATTGTCTGTTCCTAGTAGTTTCTGCCCATCCATTAAACCCAGAAAGAGAGGAGTTTATACAAATCCTCTTCTCTGACATAGTGACATCTGCTGGATCTCTGGAGGTTAGATTTCTATGTTGCTTCCCCTGATCTCTGGAACAAAGTTCCCCCAAATACTTAATCAATGATTATGCTCCTAAGTTTTTTGAAAAGATCTAACTGTCTCTTTCTCTTTCTCTTTCTTAGTTCTTTCAGTGTGTCTTTGAAACTTGGTATGTTATAGAATCATAGAATTATAAGGTTGGAAGGGACCTTGAAGGTCTTCTAGTCAGACCCCCCTGCCCAAGGCAGGTGACCTTATATCCTCCTGGAAAAATGATTCTACAATCTCTTCTTTAAAATGTCCAGTGATGGAGCACCCACAAGTCAAGCTATTCCATTGATTAATTGTTTTGTCAGGAAATTTCTCCTTAGTTCCAGTTTAAATTTCTCTTTAACGAGCTTCCACACATTGCTCCTTGTTTTGCCCTCAGGTGCTTTGAATAATAAGACTACCTCCTCTTCTCTGTGACAGCCCCTTAAGTACTGGATGACAGACAGCTATCATTGATCCCTTCATTAGGCTAGAGTCTAGACCAGGGGTCTGCAACCTTAAAAACTCAAAGAGTCATTTGGACCCATTTCCCACCGGGAAAAAAAACACACACACCAGGAGCAACAAAACCTGGGTGGGCTTGGCCAACTCAATGTAACTCACTCCCACCCTGTCACATGACCCCCCAGCCATGCCTACCCAGCCACAAAACCATTCTCTCTCTATGTCTCTCTCTCCCCCTCTCCCTATCTTCCCCTCTTTCTCCCACTCTCTCTCCCCCTCCCCCGTTCTGTATATCTCTGTCCCTCTCCCTATCTTCCCATCTCTCCCCCTCTCTCTATCTCTCCCCCTCTCCTCTCTCCCCCATGTGTCTCTCTCTCCCTCTATATCTCTCTCTCCTCCTCTCCATCGCTTCTCCCCTCTCTCCTGCTCTCTCTGTCTATCACTGTGTGCGTGTCTCTCTATGTCTCTCTCCCCCTCTCTGTGTATCACTCTCTCTGTCTGTCTGTCTGTCTGTCTGTCTGTCTCTCTCTCTCTCTCTCTCTCTCCTCCTTTTATTTCTTCTTTTTGGAAATCCGATCTGGCTGAGGAAAGATCGCCAGCAGCGGTGGAGGCTTCCCTTCAGGCAACTGTCCTCCTTCTACCCTCCTTCTCCTCTCGCGACCCCCCTGGCTGGCTGTGGCTGAGCCAGAAGTGTGTGCACGCATGGGGAGACTCTCCATGACCAAGCACTAAAGCGTAGCAAAGGCACACAGGCTTAAGGAGGGTCTTAACAGGATGCAACAGGGTGAGGCTTCTCTCCTGCACTGAGGCTCCAGCCATCGCCTTGTTGTGTCCTCCCCCACCCCCAGCCAAGCACGGAGGGTGTGAATGCCAGCCCAAAGCGGCAGGAAGCGAAGGCTGCCTTATGAGCAAATGTGGCGCGTAAGGCAGGTACAGGGCTGCTTTGCTCCTGCACTCTTCGGCGACCCTCCTCCCCTTCCTCTTGTGACCCCCTGGCTTGCTGTGGCTGAGCAAGGAGTATGAACACGTGGGGAAGACCCTCTTTAAGTGAGCGGCCGCCCACCCCGTGCGCTTTGGCGCTTCCTTGAGGAGGGTCTCCCCATCTGTACACACACTCCTAGCTCAGCCACAGCCTACCAGGGGTTCAGAGGAGAAGAAGGGGGAGGATGGTCACGCGAAGGGAATCGTTCCTCAGCCAGCCCGGATTTCCAAAAATATCCAAAAAAATAAAAGTGGTGCGGGGTGGGGCCAACCAGTGATGGGACAGTGGGACAGGGGCAGGGGTGGGTTCTAAATTTTTTTACTACCGGTTCTGTGGGCGTAGCTTATTTTGTGGGCATGGTTTGATGGTCATGTGACAATTCCTTAGGATTTAGCAGAGGTACTGGTCTACCAGGCTTTTAACTGCTTGCAGAGCCATACCGATCTACCCATTTGATTTTGGAGCATTCCAGTCTACCTACTCGTTTTTTGAGCATACCGGTCTACCCATTTGTTTTTGGAGCGCACTGGTCTACCACCACACTCCCTTTTACCGCTGATCAGCTGTAGAGCGGCCCTCTGAAGCACCGTGGCAAGAGTTTAAACAGTTTTTTTCCTTCTAGCCAATCAGCTGGAACTCGGGAGGCAGCGAATAGATTGGGGGCGGGGCCAGGCAGAGATGGTATTTACCAGTTCTCTGAACTACTCAAAATTTCCACTACCGGTTCGGAAGAACCTGGGAGAAACAGTAGCAACTCACCACTAGACAGGGGGCCACAGCAGAGGGCCCAAAGAGCTGCATGCAGCTCCAGAGCCGTGGGTTGCCAACACCCGGTCTAGACATTAACTGTTCATCATACAATTTGGCTTATCCATACCCCTTATCATTTTGTTGCTCTTCTGTGCCTCTAGGGCCTCAGCATTTATTTATTTTTTTGCATTGTGGTGACCAGAAATGAACTCAGTATTACAAGTGTGAACTCACTAATGCAGTGTAGAACGGGAGTATCACTTCTCATGATCTTAATGCTATACCTCTGTTGATGCAGCATAGGACAGCATTGGCTTTTGGGGAAGTTGCAACACACTGCTGGCTCATACTTAAGTGGTGGTCCACTAGGACACTAACATCCCACTCACAGTTACTACAGTTGAGCCAGGTATCGGTTATTTTATATATTTGCATTTGGTTTTTCCTATCTAAGTGTCTAAGGACCTTACTTTTCTCACCATTGAACTGCATCTTTTGGATAATTTGTTCCTCTTTGCAGCAAAAAAAAATGTACACAAATTGTTTGCTAACCATGCCTGGAGTATCTATATATTAATCCAAAATATTAATGTATTGTTTGACTGCTGTATTAAGTATATATATTGCTCAGACTCTACTATAATTGGAACAATCTCTAAGCCAAGTAATAACTAAAGCATATACTGCAGATAAGATATGTGCTAAATGTGTATACCCAATACCAAAGAAGCATTGAGAGAGAAAGGCCAAGCGTACTAGACATCAACTAGCAGCACGATGTTCACATACTGTATGTGCTTCTTTGCATTTGCAGAATACTAACTCTATTATTCCCATATTGAAACTCTATGAGCAGCCTAACTAAGCAATATGTCTTTAATGTTCTCAGGACAATATCTACCCCACAGCCAGGCCTCTAATAGCAATTCCCAGTGAATTTGCTTGCATTGTTTGGAGAGAAGATTGGATTTTTATTATCCTGTGAACAAGTCAAGAGGAAAATACTATGGTTGGATTCCCTCTATATGCAGGCAGTCTAATTTTGCAGGATTAATTTGCAAATAAAGTTCAGGATCTGGCAAGTATTCAAAGCTTCAGCCTACCTCATAAAGTCTCAGGTCTTTTTCTTGAACAAGCTTTTTCACAAAAGCTGCAATGAAAAGTGTCCAAGCAGCCATTAATGTAAATGGAAGAGAGTAGGTCACACTAGTCAGAAACCTGTAAAAAGTGAAATAATTATTTAGGTAAATCCAAAGTAGTTTGGAATTACTTTGTGAATTATAATTAAGATAATTTTCAAAATACTATAAAAGCCTTTGAACAGTAAAAATGTCACACAGTCTATAATTAAAAAGTATTTGATCATTTTAAGAACAGGAATATATTTTGCTGGATGCAACTTCAGCCTTCTTTGACAAATATCTCATCTTTCCTCAATCTCTAATCATGCTGGTACAGAGATATGAACTTTTGCATTGCAAAACATTGTACAATACAATATGTATAGCTACTTTGCATGACTCCTGATCAGTGGTGAAATCTGAACCGGTTTGCTACCAGTTCGCTGGCCATGCACATTACACACCAGAAAAAATCTTGGGAAGGTAAGTAGAACAGTGAGGAGGGGAAATCAGCTGTGGTGTGCAATCTTGGGAACCTTTAAAAAAAATTTTTAAGCATTTTTTACTACTGGTTCAGGTGAATAGGTAGTAAAAAATGCTTTTAAAAAGTAAAAAAAAAGGTTCCGATGATCACAGCTGTGCCGCGCAATCATCGGAACCCTTTTTAAAAACTTTTTTAAAGCAATTTTTTATTACCTATTCGCCTGAACCAGTAATAAAAAAAATGCTTAAAAAGTAAAAAAAAAGTTCCGACAATTGCGCGTCACTCAGCTGATCGTCGGAACTTTTTTTTTAACATTTTTTTTTACTACCGGTTCAGTGAACCCATAGCATTTTTTACTACCGGTTTGGGTGAACCGACCTAAACTGGTAGCATTTCACCCCTGCTCCTGATTATTGATTTGATTTTTTACATCCCCGCAAAATCTTAGAAATAGCTGATGTAAGATGGTCCACAAAAGCCAAAGTCTATTGGTTTTGTATTTCAATACTTCCCCTAAAATTCAGTATCTAGTTATATGTTCAAAATATCAGCATATTAATGCTCACATAGCACTTTACAACTTTGCATGCCATTAAAAATTCCAGAGTAATGCACAATGAAACCATCAAGCTACAGTGATGTAATACAGTAATATACAGTAAATCCAATCAAGAAAAACATTAAACCCAGGTCAAATCAATGATTATTACATATAGCTGGCACTGATGGAATGATGGAAATAACCAGATAGAACTCTTTCATTTTTGGCTGAATCACTTCACTTTGTAATATTTCTCATCATAACTGAGAGATCATTCCATATACTGGGCTTTTGCAACAACACATGTTCTCATATACTTATGCAATGCATCCTATGCAGAACATAATAACTCAATAGATCTTACATGAAAGACAAGTGAGGAGGCATTATGAAAACACTCTGCAAATACCTGAAGAAGTCCCTCACAAAAAATGCTATATCCTGCTCTCTGCTGTCACAAACTGCAAGATATGGAATTGTGGATTTAAATTAGAAGAAGGCAAAAAAAAAATCATAAAAGTAAATATTAATTTTAACAATAGAGACAAATATTAAATGGGTGATGAGCTGTATTCAATCAAGCTAGATGAAAAAATTCATGCAACTAAGTATGAGATCACATTCACAGGCCTAAATACAGTGGTGAGTAAAAAAAATTCATCATAATCACTGTTAATGGAACATAAAAAACTTAACCCAACTCTGATTTGATACTTTCTTATGCATTATTGTACATCACAGTTTGGAAATCTCACATATTCATAATTTGCAAGTTCAGATGTAATAGAGTTTTGATTAAAAAAACAAATCAATATATATTCTGTTACTGGAATCTCATACAATTAATAAGTTTTAGCTCTTTTCCCCCACTGTTAAACATCCTGCCAATTCACATAGACTTACATGTCTTTATTATAACAAGGATATGGTGTAGCCTGAACTTGGACAGCTATTTCTTCTGCACTTTTCCCAGTCTGTAGTTCAATTATTGCTCTATCAATGCTATCTTGGATGTAGACAAATGCTCGACTGTAGATTTGGCTTTGAGAGGCTGAATTATGTGGCCCCACTGTCCAAATTTTTTCTCGTATTCTTTTTGTTGTTTGAGAAATCTTGCTGCTCATTCGAATGGTATAATTGACTAATGGTGGAAGGAAAAGTCCACTAGGTGTTATGTGTTTTCTTGTCCCACTTGAAGGTAACTTGAAAATGACACCTTTAAAAAAGGAAGAGAAACATTTATAATTACCCAATAACTAGTATATGATAGAGATGTATGTGCCCAACAGAGGCTGCACCCTGATCTATCAATTGGGAGAATAATAAAATAAAAGTGAATAATATCAGCTATGTTGGTGTAATTTACACCGGACTTCTGTAATTACTATTGAGGTTTCATCCAATCCAAATCCTTTACCTGTTCTTATGTAACAGAAGTATTTCCAGAGGGCTGCAGTGAAATGATATAGTCTGCTGGCTTTTTTTAAAAAAAAAAATTATTATTATTATTATTATTATTATTATTATTATTATTATTATTATTATTATTA
>WNWU01013456.1:1329478-1374717 GCA_012654045.1 Ptyas mucosa
TATTATTATTATTATTATTATTATTATTATTATTATTATTATTATTAAAATGCCACCCTTCTCCGGAGACTCAGGGCGGCTTACAATGCGTTAAGCAATAGCCTTCATACTTTTTGTATATTTTATACAAAGTCAACTTATTGCCCCCACAAACCGGGTCCTCATTTTACCCACTTTAGAAACGATGGAAGGCTGAGTCAACCTTGAGCCTGGTGAGATTCGAACTTACAGTAATTGCAGGCAGCTGGATGTTAAATGCTGCCTTGTAGGAGGCATTAGCCTCCTACGCCACTCAGGCTCATTTTTGCCTTATATGCATTCCAGGATAGTTTATTTGTTGATAAAATAATTTAATTCATTGAAAATGAAAAACATGTTACATGTGCATTAGTTTGATCATATGAGTACTTTGAAATTATGGGCATGGCAGGTTAGCTCAAATAATATGTCTAATCTTGATACTTTTTTAAAAGTTCCAGTGGGAAAAAATCCATACAACCTTACTTACTTGCCAAAAGTTCATTTCTCAGAAACAGATCTTTTGCCATCATCTCCATTTCCTTTACAGTTTTGCCTGGCTGAATGCGATCAAGCAGCACACATGAAGAGGCATTTATTGATAGTCTTGCTAAAATAATAAGTTGATTTATTATGTCAGTGCTATTCTGTAGTTCCAAACGTATATCATCTGAAATTAAAGAAATAAAAGAAATCAAGCAAGAAAATTTTAATCTTCAAATTATGTCTTACCGACTTACTGACATACTTCAAATTATAATGTCTTATCGACTTTAAAAATTCACAAAAGCCCCCTGCTTCTCCAGAGACAGCCTGCTAGCTTCTCTTTGTGAGGAGAGGGTTATACAATATTGGAGGCAATTGAAGGAATCACTTCCCTTGTAGATGAATGCCAAATGTCCACTTATAACAGTAAACAGTAAACATATAATCAAGGGCTAAAAGCACCCTCTGCTTCTGGTTGTCTGTTTCTAGGCAGGAACAGGTCTGACCTATTCTGCAATTGAAGTTTAGTCACAGTGCATTATAGAAGAACATTGGAATTGTGTTGTATTGAGCCATTACAAAATACAATGAAACTAAGAATGGATATTGGCTAACAAGGCAGTGTCTCGGCCTGTCGTCCCGCCCGAGCTTGTTGTGAAAAACGACTCCACACTTTGAGAAGGAGTAGCCAGAACTCTTTACTGGAACACAGCAAAAGCAACAAGGCAAAGTAATGAACAAGCCGGAAAAATTAATAAAGTCAGCGCTTCAGGAGGCAGCCAGGTGGCGCTATATATAGGAACTTGGCATAAAGCAAACCTAACATCCGGCAAATAAAAGAACCTCGGGACATTCCCCTCCCTCCACAGCTGTTTGGCAGTACCGCGCCTCTGTTCACGTCACAGAAGCGCATTTAGGAAAACGTTAACAGCCACGCCTCCCTGCCGTTGTCTCCGCTGCTACTGGCTTTGTTTGTAGCTGCCTCCTGCTGTGAAATGCCACTGTGAGTGTCGCTGTAACTCTGTAAGTCCGACAGCTCTGGCTGCGTTCTGCCTTTTCTAATCTCCGTTCCCCCCCATAAGTGATGGCGAGCCTGTTCGCGGCTCGACACAGTGGTGGTATTCAGCTGGTTCGCACCAGTTCAGCTGAACCAGTAGCTAAATTTTTCTGCAATTCAGTGAACTGGCTGATCCCACCACTGGCTGGTCCCTCCCTGCCCCTCCCCTCCCAGCCACTCCTCACCTGGCCTGAGAAGGTAAGGTTGATGGTGGAGGAGGAAGACCAGTTCCGGGCCACTGCACTTGGCCAAAGGGCCACCTTGAAGGGGCGGGGGACACAGCAAGGCTCAGTCACCTCTCGGGCCCTGTTCTGTGCTGGGCAGCGGTTCAGCTTTCCCAGCTGGCTAATCCCCTGATCCCCGCCTGCCCTTCTCTTCCTCCCACGGCTGGTGGCAGAGAGTAAGGCGAGCCAGGACTGAGCCACCGCCATTCGCCCCCCGCCCAGACTCTCCGAGCTGCTGGGCCTTGCCTACCACTGATGCCAGAGGAAGGGGGTGGCCAGGAACCATGAGGTTGCACCATCCTCATTGCCCCTCCACCAGCCAGCCCTCTCTCACCTACCAGCCCAGTCAGGACTGAGTGTGGGAGTGCCTGGCCTTCCGGCTGCCTGCTCACCTGGTAAAGTGTGACGGTAAGACTGACGGTGGGGGAGGGAGACCTGCTCCGAGCCCACTGTACTTGGCTGAAAGGTCACCTGGGGGAGAACAGAGTGAGGCTCAGCTGCCTTTCAGGCCCTGCTCTCAGCTTCCACAGGGCCTCTGGGTGGGAGGCCTGAGAGAAAGTGCCTGCTCCAGGCACACAGTGCCCCAGCACAGTGCTCTCACCCAAGGGCCATCTGCTTGCCCACCTGCTGGCGGGGCTGGCCCAAAAGTGGCGCCTCGCCATCACTAGCTGGATGCAGGACCCGAAGTGGTAGGGAGGGCGAAAGGTCATCACCATCGGGGCTCACTTGGGAATCAGAGGCGGAGGTGACAGTTTTGGGATTCCCGAGCAGCTCCTCAAGCAGATCTTCATGCATCCTCAGGAGCCTCTCCAGCTGCCCAAGACAGCACCTCCGGGCACCAACGCCTCAGATACTGAACTCTGTTGCTTCATTGCTGTCACCCCCGAGTCCTCTTTGCTCCCAGCATCCTGTTCTAGTTTGGTGGAAGAAATGGGGGTGGCTCAGCCCAGTGGCCAGGGCTTCCCCATGGCAGCATAGTGGGAGAAGAAGGGGAAAAGGGGAAAAAAGCTCCTTGCCTCAAGTGAGCTGTACTTTCCCTTTGCCCAAATCTATCTGTGAGTCCTGAAGCTGGGAGGAGGTTCGTCACCCACTTTCTTTGTAGTCAATGTTATTTTGAAACAGTGGCAAGTCTGGCTTGTGGGGAGGAGTTGGGGGAGACTCTAAAGTGAGCTGAGCGTTTGTGTGTGTGTCTCTCTCTTTCTTTCTTCCTCTCCCTCTTTTTTTGTTTGTGAGAAATCTTGATGAATCAACCCAATTAAAACCAAAGGCATGAATTAAGTATCCCCCTTTTTTGTGCAACAAATGTCAAAACTTTCTACATTCGTTTCTCCCTCATTCTCTGTTAAAATCACCAGAGACATTGTTAACAAGAGGAAGGGTATGTTTTGCCTCTAGCTACCAGTGCGCTCTCTCTCTCTCTCTTTTTTTTTTTCTCCCTCCCTTCCTCCCTCCCTCCCTCCTTCTGCCTCTCCCATTCTCTCTTTGTTTCATTGCCTGTGTTCTGGGAATCTTGGGGGTTTTAGTTACAGTCTTAATTGGTGCAGTTCTCAGTCTGGCTTATTGTGTGGTATTCTGAAACATACGAGGAGTTATTTTGAAGGAAATCCTATTTGTTTTATTCTTTTTTTAATGGCCTATTTTAAGGAACCTGAAGCTGCTGTTGTAATGAAGTTAGGCAAGTGGCAAGAAAGTTTGCACTCTTTTTCCCTTCAGGGAGGGAGGTCTTATTAAATAAATAGATGCTTTAGGTTGAGCAAGTACAATTTAGGAAGGACAAAGGCAAAATGGATTAGTAAATTGGTCATGCCCATCCAGTCACATGACCACCAAGCCACTCCTACCCAGCCGGTCATTAGGGCAGAGAACTGGTTGTTAAATTATTTGAATCCCACTTTAACAAGGTATATGGCCCTCACTGTCTACACAAGCTCCAAGTAGGGAAAATACAAAAGAAGATTGGACTTATAGTATAGGAAGTCAAATATAATTTAGTAGGTATAATGGAGACCAGGTGGGCTGGATCATGTGACTGGCATACATAAAAGATATTTGTTCAAATTTGTTGACAGAATGGGAGAAAAGATTGCAGAGAATCCATTCCTGCTCAAATATTGGAGTAAATGGAGTTGATAAGAGTGGAAGAATTTGGGATTAATTTTTTTTTAAAACCCTGCAAATCTTTAAAGACCTTGATACTTATTGAGAAACAAATTCTGCCCATGTTCCTTCCAAGAAATTTTCACTTGCACTATTGACTCCAAACCATTAGCTATTCTTGACTTTATATTAACCAAGATAGAAAACAGAGAAAGATAAAGAAGCAGGTACACTGGGAGAAAGTGATAGTATAGATTTAAAAGTATAGGAAAGAAAGAAATTGGTATGCTGTTCAGCAAATATGGCAAAATAAGGAGTTGCTTAATGTCTGTTTTGTGCTTTCTACAACCAGAGTATATGTATCAATAGAAGATAATATTTGTAGCTAAGGGTTGAACTGTGGGGTCTTTGGCAGATGTCGTTACTAACATCATCAGTGCATAATGCATACACATTCCATAGAGTTGTGAATATTTATCTACTTTTTAATCAGATGACTTCCTTACTAAAGCATGGGTATGCTGTAGATATATTATGGTTTCAGTAGAAATTTGAAAACCATTACATAACATTTGTATTAAGTATAGGCTGTTTGACATTAGAGTTAAAAAGATAGGTAGCATTAAAAAAGAAAGAGAAAGCCACTTTGTGCAGTAGTTAAGACATCAGAAGAGCAGGAGTTAGTGAGTTCTAGTCCTGCCTTAGGCACAAAGCCATCTGAGTGACCTTGGATTAGTCATATTCTTTCAGCCCTAGGAACAAGGCAATGGCAAAGCACTTCTGAAAAACCTTGCTAAGAAAACTGCAGGGATTACTCAGGCAGTTGCCAGAAGACAACATTGACTCAAATATTAAATTAAATTAAATTCCTTATCAAATCAGAATGTATTGTCTGAGGCTCATGGGATATAGTCCTCTTCAACATCATGAATAGGATGAGGAACATTTTGGAAAAGAATGATAAGCATTCTCTCCATTTCCTCATGGGATTTTCAATATTCAAGAATACGGGTGTCAAACTCGCCACATCATGTTGCTGTCACGTGACGTTTCACATTGTTTTTCCCATTCACAAAGCTGAAGTGGGCATGGCTTGAGCGCAGAGGTGATATTCAGCAGGTTCTGACCACTTCTGGAGAACTGGTAGTGGAAATTTTGAGTAGTTCGGAGAACCGGTAAATATCACCTCTGACTGGCCCCGCCCCCATCTATTGTCTCTCTCCTGAGTCCCAGCTGATCGGGAGGAAATGGGGATTTTGCAGTAACCTTCCCCTGGAGTGGGGAGGGAATGAAGATTTTACAGTATCCTTCCCCTGCCACGCCCACCAAGCCACGCCCATCAACCCACGTCCCCAGAACCGGTAGTAAAATTTTTTGAATCCCATCACTGCTTGAGCGTGATGCGTCTGGTCTGCAGCCCGCCAGTTTGACACCCCTGTTCTAGAAGATTGAAATACATTTTCAAAAAAATGATTACAAAAAATGACTGAAATAATAGAATGAAATTTAATAGAGATAAATACAGTGTTCCTCACTCAGTAAACAGAACTAAAATGCTCAGCTTTATCATTTGGTTTATCCAGTTTGGCAATAGTGAAAAACATATTGGAATAGAAATCTTTTTTATATCCATTGTCTGCTGTTGATGCATGGACATACTCATACTCCTTTCTTGATAGCTGTCATGCCCCAGCATATAATTTATATACTGTTGTTGCTCTCTTATCCTCATCTAGTGGCCGGAGGGGCAAATACCAATCTATATTGTTTTGAAGCTGACCCAACCCCTTTACCTATCAGCTTGCACTCTCAAAACAAGTGCATGCTGGGAAGCCAGACTCCATTCTTCCTTTAGCATTTGAAGGAGACAGAAGCACAAGGAATAATCCATCTGATAGCCCTGGAGCCATTTTCCCCTGGCACCTTCAGGGCTGCCACAGCAGAGATGAGTTGAGTTGTGGGAATGGTAACGGGGAGGTAGAGATAGCTGGGTTTAGATTTGGGTTTCCCCACATGTGCCAATATGACATGCCTAATAAATCTATACTTTGAGGAATATGCCTGTCTTGGAGTTTTGATTCTGATGGGCGTGTTACTTGGAATCCTGACACCAGCCTAATCTATAGCACATGTTCATCCAAGGACAAACCCACATCTCACACCCACAGCATCGCTGTTTCACCACATCCTGTTCTTTAATAAAGCATCCAGATCTATGCACACAATTGTTTTATTGAAGAATAGGTTGGTTTAGCTGCATGTCAAGCTGCACACAGAGTAATGTGTAGTGAGGACAGAACAGTGAAACAGCTGCTCCCCAGCAAGTGGGATCCAGGATACATGACTATACAGAAACCTGCTACTCTGCCAATGCAGCTACCTGCATACGGCCATACAGCAGTCTCTAAACAGTCAAGCACATCCAGAAGACACCATGTCACAGAGCCGGGCATCTTCATACAAGACAAGGTCTCAAGTCTCTAATTCTTCCAAACGGTCATCAGCAAGTAATACATTGGCCATTGCCAGCGCAAAGGCTAAAGTAGCAAAAGCATGAGCAGCCTTTGCTGAACAAGAAATGGAGATGAAAAAAGAGAAAGCACAGTTAGAGACTGAAAGAATGCAGGAAGAGGCATCCCTGGAAATGCAGAAAGTCCTGTTAGAAGCGAACCTAGAGAGGCTTGCCATAGAGAAAGAAGTAGCAGTTGCCACAACTGACGTCAAAGCCCTAGAAAAAGCTGTATATTCTGACAACAAATGCAGTAAACACTGCAACATGCTTAGGCCAGAAGCTGAACCCAAGATTCTCAGCAACACACTTCAGAGTACATCTAACAGCACTCCAGGCCAAGCAGCAATGCTCACCTCGATGGAAAAGACAACCTTCAAGTAGCAAGCCAAAGATGATACTCAGAACCACTACAGGCAAACCACAAGCCACAAGCCTACAAACGAGATAGCTCCAAGCAAAGCTGCACCTCTAATAGCAGACTCCCCGCACCCAAGGTACTTGAACCTGCAAATTATCCTACAGGATCAGCCTTCACACCAGAGCAGCATGGAGAGCACCAGCTGAAACTAGAGACTCTTAAAAGGTCTCTCACAATGCCTTTTCACCACAGCAATGCACAGTCGGCTAATCAAGCCATCATAGACCTTGCCAAGTTCTTTGCATGACATGAGCTAGCTGCTAGTCATACAAGGATTTGAAAAGTGTAATTATAATCCTGAAAGCCACAGTGCCTGGTGATCTTCCTTCCAAAATTCCATTAGAGACTTTGTCATGTAGTGAAGAGATAGATTTAATAGTTAAATTGCTTGGAATTGAATCTGCTGAGCATGCAAAATGAATCAGGACAATAAACATAAACCACCCTGAAACAGACCTTAAAACAATCTGGGACAGACTTGATGAGTGCTATGGCTCAGCAGAAGCAGTGGAAAATGCTCCTGAGTTAGGGAAAGTCCTAGAATCATCCCACAAGATCCCCCAATACAGCAACAGTCTGAAAGTAGTTTCAGGAGCTGTGCTTCGAAGCAGTTGGTGAGCCAAAGTTGAGGGGCAGGGCTGCAATCACTTTGTTGTTGGATAAAACAGCCATTTTGGAATTTATTTTTCAAAAGGACAATAAGTCATGCCTTTCATTTCTTAACCAATTTAGGAGACTATTATCTTTATTAGCTAAAAGAGGCTCTCTTTAGTCGCAGCCTGTTACTACTTTTTGAAGCTCTGCACCATTTTTGAGACTTCTTTATTGTTAAATGATAAGGAAGAGGGTTGCTGGAGGCAGCTAAAAAGGAAGTGTGGAGTATTTTTTTAAATTTAATGGAGAAAACATAAGAATAAGAGGATAAAAATTTTACTATTTTTAAAATAATCTGTAGTTGTGGGAGGTTGAAATTTTCTGATTTTTCTGATGAACTCTGATTTTCCTTCCAGAAAAAGGAAATAAACAAGCAAATAAATATATTTGTAGGGGGAGCTACAAAGATGCTTAATCCTGAGTTTGAGACTGTCATCAGGGAAATCTTTGAAAGCTCTTTACACATATACCATACCATACAGATATACCTATACCATAAATCTGCTAGGGACTAAAAATACATTCTCCAGAGATCTGTCAAGGCAAAAGTTGGATTCGGTGGAAACTGCTTCCTGCAAACTTTCTCCTCTGCGCTTCCACACGAAGCAGCGCCGTCTTCTACCTCCTGCTTTGTTGGGAGCAGACACCAGAAAGGGAAATGCCAATGATATCTGGGATTGGGAGAAGAATGTCTCCTTTGGCATGCACACGTACACACACACACACACACACACACCATTCTAATCTTTGAGACTTTAATCCACATCTGAGCTTGCAAACTGCCAATCTTGCCTGGGTTTGGAGAGAAGGCCCTCTCCTTCCTCTGTGGATAAAAGTCCCCGAACTTGGAATGTGTATGTGTGTATATGTGTCTCTGTGTGTGTATGTACGTATGCATGCCAAAGGAGATATTCTTCTCCCAATCCCAGATGGGAGAAGGCACACAGGCACAGGCACACACACTTGGCTGCCAGCAGTTTGGGGAGGCACAGTGGGGCACTGAATTATTCCCACGTTGAGTTAGGCAGTGCAACTTGTTCCATCCCGGCCCAGCTGTCCCGAGTCAGCCAACCATGCTGCCCTGATTTCAGCAACCTGACTGTGACCACCCAGTCACAGTCACCTGGCCATTGTGAGTTATCATAGCCTTACATGCAACTGACCCTTTGAGGGCAACTATGATGCTGATGTGTCCCAATGAAATTGAGTTTGACACCCCTGCTCTAGCAAATTGAATGAATAGGATGTAACAATAGTGTTGTAGTTTGAGATTGGTAGAAACTTCACACCAGATCTAGTCACTAATCTTAGAATCCCCAGGTTAGTCACTTAAGAAAAACCACTCTGCTCATTTGTCCTAAATATATTTTCAATCTTTCAAGTTTTATGAAGAATAAATCTTATATGCCCACACGCCTCATTTTTTCCCTTTCATCCTATATTACAGTACCATCACTATTCAGTCAAGAACCTATACTGTATCTGATTGGTAAAATAAGATATGCAATAACTTACCCAGCTCATTAATTTGGTTTAACAATTCAACAGCATCCAGCTTCACCATGAGTTTGATGAAAACTTGTACAAAAGGATTCTGCAATGTGTTCTGCCAAATGACATGATGAGTATTTAATATTCAACTTCAAATATATTAAGCTATTTTTTAAAATTGTGATTGAAATGATTCCCTTCAAATAAAAAAATTGACATTTCCCAGTAAAGCATCCTTTCAATCTGAGAATCAGGGAACAAACTTTAAGAATTAAAATTATGGTTATTTGTACAGTCAGCCAGATATTTAGACTTGGTTTGGCATTTTTATCTACCTTATCCACCTTTAGAGTCCTTCTCAAGGACCCAGGTAGGCAAATAGTGTTGTTTAATAGTGTTAAAAGTATCATCACAGGAAGTAAGCTATTCCAAATAAAGCTGCATTTTGAAATTGATTGATGGTGGTTTTGCCAATGCTGATGGTATTCGAATGGTGTTTCAGATGTTTTGGGATTGCATCCAAGGTATTTCTATTGGCACTATTGTTATCTTATTTGTAATAACAATTATTACTGGAAGGAAGGAAAAGAGGAAGGAAGTTCAGACTAATTAGGGAATGAAAGCAAATGGGATTAGTCATTCTTATCTAGAGGGTCATTTAAGAATTAATCTTATTTTGTTATATATCACAAATAAAATAAATATGTGGTAGTTGTCAAGCTACATTCACATGCAAAAATGATAGAGAAAATCTCTCTGAAGGTATTAGTGACCATAATTGGGACCAGCAACTTGGTTGTTAAGCAAAGCAGTAAAACATGATTTTACTATTTTACTTCAGCTTTCCTGTTTTACAGATCTGTGAAGGTCATAAATGTGAGGACTACTGGTCATTATAAAATCTGCAATTGGTTGCTAAGAGAGGCACTTGCTAAATGAGGACTACCTGTATTTCTAACACAAAATTTCCTCATAAAATTTGTTTCACTATACAGTAAGTTATGCAGGTATTAATAACTCAGTGGAATCAAGTGCACTCACATAAATAAAACTCTCTGCATAAAACCAGTTTTAATTAAGTGCAAATATGATATATGATATGAGATATGATATGATATCTAATATGATATCTAAACCAGGGTGAAGTTCACAGAAATGCTGCCATGAAAAAGTTTTTTAAAAAATTCTTTCAGAAACAAGAAGGAAATAACTTTCCTAATGCAAGTAAAGAGCTCTGTTCCTAATAGCTTCACAAGCAATAGTTTTGTGAACTTTTCTAAGAGGCATCTTTGGAACAAAAACATTAGTATTGCTTCATTCAGCCATAAAAATGACTGGCATTTTTCTGCCAGACAATTCTCACAATCTTACAACATAAAACATTAGAAGATTATCTATTTTCTATTATTATATTGAATGTGCTTTATTGACTATCATGAATTTCATCCACTGCTTTTTTATGAATAAAGATAGCAAGATTGATTGCAAATTCATTGTAAATACAATGAGGCACCCAAAGAAAACAGAAGCCATAGCTATATTTTTGGGATTAAGCACTGATTTATGTAAAAAAAAATTCTGAATTTTACATTTTGAATACATGTTGTGATTTATAATACAGAAATACTTCAGTTCTCTCATTTCTCATATCATAGTGCTTAGAAAAGACAATGCCTGTTTTTATAGTTTTATAGTTCAGCGAAAGGTTTGTAAAAGTTCACTAATTTGTGGAGGAAATGAAACCTTTAGATTGCACTCTTTTCTATAAAATAATATAGCATAAATTGATGTAAAATAAATATATCTATATCTATCTATATCTATCTATCTATCTATCTATCTATCTATCTATCTATATCTATCTATACTAACAGTTTAAGAACTGTGCAAAATAATTAAAGTCTGATAAGAACTCAATTTAACACAAAAGTAACAATCTTAACTATTTAACTAGAGTTGTTTATTAGGAAATAAACCACAATGGAGCTCAGTTCCAGATGTTGCCAGATAGTGCAGGTTCCATATTTTCAGAAATTGTGCCTTATAAAATCCAACAGTAGCAAAAATTCTACACCATGTATACTTATCCTAGCAATTTAAATGTGAAGTGAATCATGGCAAGTATAACAAAAAACCTAAAGTGATAAATCACTATTTACTCTGATTGCTTTCAGCATCTCTTGAAAATATATCAGTGCAACATCTCACCATCAGCATGATACCCGGATTCGGGGCAGGATATTTTGATAGTTATGCAATAGAATCTCAGTGGTGATCTTAGTGGACAATCAGCTAAATATGAGCCAACAGTGTGCAGCGGCAGCCAAAAAAGCCAATGCAATCCTAGATTGCATTAACAGAGGGATACAATCAAGATTAAGTGATTGTAATACCATTTGATAAAGCTTTAGTAAGACAGCACCTAGAGTACTGCATCCAGTTTTGGTCACCGCACTATAAAAAAGTTGTTGAGACTCTAGAAAAAGTGCAAAGAAGAGCAAGCAAAATGATTAGGGGACTGGAGACTAAAACATATGACATATGAAGAACAGTTACAGGAACTGAGCATGGCTAGTTTAGTGAAGAGAAGGACCAGGGGAGACATGATAGCAGTGTTCCAATATTTGAGGGGCTGCCACAGAGAGGGTCAAGCTATCTTCCAAAGCACCTGTAGGCCAGACAAGGAATAATGGATGGAAACTGAACAAAGGGAGATTCAACCTGGAAATAAAGAGAAATTTTCTGACAGTGAGAACAATCAACCAATGGAACAGCTTGCCTTTGGAAGTTGTGGTTGCTTCATCATTTGAGACTTTCAAGAAGAGATTGAACTTCCATTTGTCAGAAATGGTGTAGAGTCTCCTGCTTGGACATGGAGGTTGAACCAGATGACCTACAAGTTCCCTTACAACTCTGTTAATCTGTAATCTGGTGTATCATCTTAGATTCCAGATTTGTTTCTTTTGCTTAATCCCCCTGCACCTTCCTCCATCTACCTTTCTATCTAAGGTAAAGGTAAAGGTTCCCCTTGTACATATGTGCTAGTCCTTCCCGACTCTAGGGGGCAGTGCTCATCTCCGTTTCAAAGCCGAAGAGCCAGCGCTGTCCGAAGACGTCTCTGTGGTCATGTGGCCAGCATGACTAAATGCCAAAGGCGCACGGAACGCTGTTACCTTCCCACCAAAGGTGGTCCCTATTTTTCTACTTGCATTTTTATATGCTTTCAAACTGCTAGGTTGGCAGAAGCAGGGACACGTAACGGGAGCTCACCCCATTATGTGGCACTAGGGATTCGAACCACTGAATTGCCGACCTTTCGATCGACAAGCTCAGCATCTTAGCCACTGAGCCACTGTGTCCCTTTTATCTATCTAGCTGTATACATATAACACACACAGAGAGAGAAATAAAGGCTCATTTGTTTATTCTGTTATTTTTGGCTCATTTCAACCCATGAGTGTAATGCTGGAAGTAAAGATAATCTTCTCTGCTATGCACAATTGTTACTATGAAAAGTTTTCACACTTAGATACCTGGACAATAATGGTTTCTCTTTGTCTGAAGAGATAATTATTTTCATGTATCTCAATATTTCACCATATAATTTATTGTAGTTTCTGGATGTGATCTGTACACTGAGTATGTAGAATAATAATTAAACCAAACTATTGTTATACAAGTTAACAATAGTCAAAATATGAAATGATGTTTCATACCTTCAACATTGGAAGAGTGTCATTTAATATAGCTAGTGAATCCATGAGCAATGGTGAACGGTCCAACCACTCCTGGGCTTTTTGCGTTAAATCAGCCATCAGTTTCAATGTTGAATTGGACTTATAGAATTGAAACAAACAAATCAAACATTAATGTATTCTGTAGGTAGGCAAAGAAGTGATTTTAAAGATTAATGCTTTTAGCACAAAGTTTTGCTTTCATGCTATCAAAAAACCAAGGACTATAGATAACTAGCTGAATACCCGTGCTCCGCTACAAAACTATGTGATCGGACTTGATAAATCAACACTTACAGTTTGAAAATTAATGAGTAGTTATGATTGACCTCTCCTCTCCCCTTCTCTCCCTCAGCCTTGCCGTACAGAAACATCTCCTATCCTATCCCCTTCTCTCCCTCCCTCTCCTATCAGAGGTGGTATTCAGCAGGTTCTGATCAGTTCTGGAGAATTGGTAGCGGAAATTTTGAGTAGTTCGGAGAACCAGTAAATACCACCTCTGACTGGCCCTGCCCCCATCTATTCTGTGCCTCCCAAGTCCCAACTGATCAGGAGGAATTGAAGTTTTTGCAGTAACCTTCCCCTGGAGTGGGGAGGGAATTGAGATTTTACAGAATCCTTCCGCTGCCACACCCACCAAGCCATGCCCACCAAGCTATGCCACGCCCACCAAGCCATACCTACCAAGCCATGCCCACAGAATTGGTAGTCATTTTCTTTTAATCCCACCACTGTCTCCTATCCTATCCCCTTCTTTCCCTCAGCCTTGCCCCACAGAAGCCTCCCCTATCCTATCCCCTTCTCTCCCTCAGCCTTGCCCCACAGAAGCCTATCCTATCCTATCCCATCCCGCTTCTCTCCCTCAGGCTTGCCCCACAGAAGCCTCCGCTATCCTATCCCCTGCTTGCTCCTGTGAAAGTAAAACTGAAACTCCTTGCCTCTGCTTGTGTTTTGCATTTGGAACAGATTTCTTTTTAGGTGGGGAGGGGGAGTAGTACTCCTTAGCATCAGAGGGCTGTTTGGAAAGTGAAACAGTATTTGCTGGGTGAGCAGGAAGGAGATAGGAAGGAGCCTGGCCAGGGCTTAGCTCAACTGTTCTGTAATAAAGCTTCTTGCTGCTGTGAATAAAACTGAAACTGAAACTCCTCTGCTTGTGTTTTGCATTTGGAACAGATTTCTTTTCAGGTGGGGAGGGGGAGTAGAACTCCTTACCATCAGAGCATGTTAATAATAATATAGGAAATAATAATGCTCTGATAGTCATTTTGAAAAATCCTTCCTTAGTAAGCACCTACAAGCCAAGAGGAACATATGTGGCAAATTTCAAGTTTGTAGGCTTTATGGTTCTAGAGATTTTGTGATGATGCATATATATAGATAAGATAACAATAGCTTTGAAGAGCTTATATGCTAGTAACAATGGTCAGAATTTGAAGCTTAGAAAATTTAGTTTATTAACCAATTAAGTTCCTCTCTCATTTAATTTAAAAAGAATCTTTGAGTTGCTGCTTTTGTAAAACCCACCAAATTACATATTCTAGAAAGTGACTAATAGAATTTTTCATGAATCAGGTCTTTAAATTCAGTTTCTGCTGATTTATCAAGAATATTCTAATAATAGTGAACTGTTAATTTTTTAAAAAAAAATGGCATTACCTTTTCCATGATTGCACGTGTTTCGGGACTATCTGGAGAATACAGAATCCGCCCACGCAACATGGGCTTTAAGAAAGACCAAATTAAAGCTCCAGAAGGTGTCTTAACCAAGTCCAGAAACAATGATACACAGAAAGGTGCTATGGAAGAGACAAGAAAAATATTGGACCAACCAACCAAAGCGCACCTAATTCAGCCAAATACACTAGTCTGTTAGGATCCTGATGGATCCTCTCATAACCTTGTGATCACATACTAATGTAATACTTTTGACAAAACTACCCTCCCCAAAGCTCTACATTTGCTTAATTCAGTCAGAAAGAATGTTTAACAAAATTCTTTCTGTTAAGATTAAATAAAAATGTAGAAGGACTACCTGCCAGTACATTGTCAGTTTTCCCTGTATCTATTTTGCTTTGGCAAAGATTGCTCTCACAGTCATGCAAAACTATTACAATGAGTGCAACTATTAAATCATCAAGGCCAGTGTCTGACAGCAATACTCTCCATGACCGTAGTGATAGATTAATTCTGCTTCCTACTTGAAGCCCTTTTCCATTCCACTTGACATATCCAAGTAGGACTAAGCCACAAAACAAGGGCTATTTTTTATTTCAGTGTTCCTAGTGAAATCTTGTCCACATATTTTTTAAAAAGAAAAAACAGCACAATTTCAATATTAATTATAAAGTTAGAATAAGATTTGTCATCCCACATTATAGTTTAGAAAATGGTAGGAAGTTAAAAAGTTTTTGAAAGTTAATTATATTGAACAAAAGAATTCCCTGATGTCTTTGCTGTACAGGTAGTCCTCAACTTACAACAGTTGATTTAGTGACTATTCAAAGTTACAATAGAACTGAAAAAAGTGACTTATGACCATTTTTCACAATTACAACCTTTGCAACATCCCCATAATCATGTGATCAGAATCTGGATGCTTGGCAACTGACTCATAGTTATGACTATTGCAATGTCCCAGGATCATGTGATCAGTTTTTGCAACCTTCTGACAAGCAAAGTCAATGGGGAAGCCAGATTCACTTAACAACCCTGTTACTATTGCACAACAACTGCAGTGATTCACTTAACAAATATGGCAAGAAAAATCGTAAAATGGGACAAAACTCACAACAAATTTCTCACTCAGCAACATAAATTTTGAGCTCAATTGTGCTGGTAAGTCAAGGACTACCTGTATTTTACAGGCTATACATAGATTTCTACAATCCACAGAATGACCAGATCTAATAAATAAGAACAGAACTTGGTCTGTGTAGTTTTAATTGTGTTGATTATATTATGCTGTTGAAAACAATATAATGAAATAAAAAAGGATTGTCCCACACTCTCACTAAATTTATTTGTGCTTGGTTATGCTGAAAGGATACCATTAGATGTTGCTTCAACCGCCAAACTTACTAGTATCAGATGGAATACTATATTTCTTCATAATATGTTGAACATGTTCATCTTCATCTGCAGAAGAATGGTGAACATTCTGCTCCTCAAAATCAGGTAGCAAAGATTCAAAAAACAAGGGAGTGATTTCATGGTTGCAGAAAGTTTTTGATATAGTTTTCAACATTCTGCTATTTATTGTTAGATTGCTAGCCTCAAATAAAGCCTGTGAAAATAAATAGAAGACACAATGACAGAAAAGAAAGTAAATCAAAGAAGAGAATTAATTAATTGAACGTTGGAATGGCCTTCTCATTTAGATCCAGAGAGTTCCCACCCTAACATCATTCAGGAAGGCCTTATAATTTGGCTGTTTTTCCTCAGGCTCCTTAGTGTAGTATGGATGGAATCCCTTGTTAGATGTTGACTCAGCCCTCCATTGGGTAAAATGAGGACCCAGATTGTTGGGGGCAATATGCTGACTCTGTAAACTGCTAAGAGAGGGGTGTAAAGCACTGTAAAGCGTATCTAAGTCTAAGTGTTATTGTTATTGCTATCATAGGACAACAATTTTACAGAATGCATCCAAATTTTGGAACCTATTTTATTCCCATGGAATTAAAATTTGGCAAATTTTTGGTTGCTTCAGGGCTGCCACAGAGGAATTTATGTTTAGTAGACCAGTCCTGCTCTAGCCTTCCTGAGCAACATTAGCTGCTGGTCCTATCCTAGTCATCCATAGGTAAAGTGAAGTCATCATACTATCAGCTGCCAGAGGATGACATCAGACCCCAAGACCCAAGAGAGAGATGTGGAGTTACTTCTGAACATTTTTTTTATTTTTCCCCACTTAGAGACAAAAATCTTGCCAAACTAAAACATTTATTTATTTATTTGTTTGTTTGTTTGTTTGTTTGTTTGTTTGTTTATTAAATTTAGATGCTGTCCATCTTGCTTAGAAGTGACTCTAGGTGGTTTAGAGACAAGTAATAAGAAATAAATAAGACAGTATAAAATAAAATGCAAATAAAAATAAGCAGAAATTGACAATATTTCTTCTCTCAAATGCTGAAATCTTTCTCTCTTTCAGTGTAACATTGTGGCTTCTAGTCTCGTAATAAGAATCCTTCCTATAATATGTTGGAACTGATAATCTGACTTCTATGAAAATTAAACACTGTCTAGACTTCTGATATTTTCATTATTTTTTTGTAATCTCAGCTTCTAAAAATTAACACATTTTAAAAGCAAACCTTAGAAAGTGGTGCATGTCTTGTCATCCTCAGCTTTTTCAGGGAATGAATTGCATCTAAGAGTGGATAAACATCTGATACAAGCTGCATCCTCAAGTGATCCAAGTCTTTCAGAAGTTCTAATGCCTTATCCATAGGAATTTGAAATTCCTTAGGGAAAAGCATCTAGAAAAGCCCACAAAAAGCAACATCATAATCCAAACTAAACATATTTTTAAAAGATATACATGTGATATATTTCATTCAACTGATACCAAATAAAGCATTTAAGTTTAATTAATTCTCTTGCCCAAATTACAATATTTTTAGACCTTCTTGGACTGAATTGGGCTTAAAAGATTATATACCTAGAAGCCACATTCTCAAAAGATAAAAATTCATATATTTGAGGGAGAGAATGGAACTATGGAAAGCAGTCTATTTTCTGCTTAGTTCAATAAGAATTGTTATTATTCCTGTATTCTCCAGTCCATGCAAAGTTCATCATGCTTCATTCTGCTGCATCCTTAAAAATCAGTATTTCAGTATCAATATCATTTGTTAGCCCCACAACTTACCATTCCTGATTCTACCCCTTGCCAATAAGTCAATAATTACAGTACAGTATTCATAATTTCAAGGTTCTACCTGCTGAATTTAAGGACATGAACTTTGGGGATCTTACTAGTCTATTACTATGTGGAGGCACATAGTTGTAACATTAAGTTACAACTGAACAAATGAATAATGTATTTTCAGATTTCTTATCTGCTAAGTAATAATATCCCTTTTGAATAAAGCTGTGAATAAGTCTGTGAAACACAGTAAATTTAGATTTTGCATTGAGATTTAGGGATGTTAATTTGAGCATTGCATACTACTGGATAAATACACTCTCTACTTCAATTTTAAATTTAAATATTCACATAATTCCAAATATTTCAATGAATTCTACAGAATCGTACATTTAAATATCTTCTACAAAGGAGTACATACACTGTTCAATTATAGTCTTGGAAGCACAGCAATAATTAATAGTGGCAATAGTAACACTAAGACTTTGAGCAAACTCATAAACTAAATTTATTTAGGATATTGTTTTAAATGATTGGAACAATTACAAGAGTAATTATTTTTTGAAATACATTATAGTTGTTTTTTTTCTATTATTCTTGTTCCACTGGAAGGTAAAAAAAATGTCAGAATAAAACCACCTCCACAGAATTTCAATTCATTCTTTCCGGGATTGTTTCAGAGAGGAAGTGAAAAGATTTGATCATTCCATCCACTACCAAAGCAATCACTGAAGAGAAATAGGCTTGGAGGCAGCACCTCAAACTATTAGGTTCCCATCTTTTAAAATCTTCAATGATAAAATGTAGTTAACCATCTGCTGCACACCTCTCCTCAGCTAGATAAAGGGAGATCAGTGCAGCAGAATGGGGGAATTAAGCACAGTCCTCCTTAATTAAACCAGCTCCTGGTTTGGACATATCCAAGGACATATCCATAAGATTTTTTAAGCAAAAATATGGAAATGATTTGCCACTGCCTCCTCCAACATATTTTTTCAACTTCCCTGTCTAGCTAATAGCTCTGAGATTTCCCAATGATCTCTCAGAGAAGTCTTCATCAGATTTAAATCAGCTTAGTTTTTTTGTAATTAGTCAAAGTCCACTAGGTGTTGCCACCTGCAATTGCATAAGGGGAAAATTCAATCTTAAATCTAACGGAACCCCTTTAAAAGCAAAATGCAGTGATATGTGGGTAGGGTGTGACATTTAGGCCACTTTATGTATTTCATAAATATAGTATAAATAGACTGTTTTCGTCCCTCTGCTACTGTATATGAAACATATGTATTTTGCTAATAATGATCATATAAAGAAATACTATGTACATTCATGTATTATAAATGCTACTACTTATTAACACCTTACTTTTCACATGCAGTTTTTATGAAGTTACTGGTGCTCTATAGTTGTCTCTGGTATCTACAGTATGTATTAGAAAGTATCCCTGTCTATGCCAGTTCCTTCCTTCCAAATAAAGCTGCTAAAGAGTCATCTCTAATCATACTCATAATATTTTAGTTTCAATCATGTTGGAGCACAGAGTTGCCCAAGTCACATCTGGTCCCATTGAATTGATATGTACACCACCCATTAAAACTTACTGTTGATCTTGTGAATCTCTTTCCCATTGTGCATAGAATGGCAAACAAAACCAAATACATGAAACAAACCTTATAGATGAATTTGTAGACATCTAAGTAACGCAGAAGTGTGATCCCCAAAAGATAAGACTTGTAAGCCCTTTCTGCAAGGGACAAGTTGCAGAATTGTTTTTCTATAATTTCCAGTTTAGCATCACCGGTAACAGCATTACAGGACTCTAGCTGCAGTATTTGAAATATCAGCTGTATTGGCTTGAAAAAAAGCAGAGTGGTAAATACTAGGGTCTCTCTAACAAGGTTAAATTAAGCAGCTCTCTTTAAAACCACTGACCTAGACCACTTAACAAAGCAGCATGAAGGGATATAATAATAATAGAACAGGTAGAATTGGTGGGAATCAGTAGAATTGGTTTGACTTGCTGTTTTGCTTCTGTAAGAATTGCTTTGCTAAGAATTAGAACTGCCTCTGCCATTTGTTTCTACTAGTGATCTCACTTCTATGTTATGTTTTTCGGTATCATTCCGTACCTGGTGGATAGCTCAAGAAGTGGGGTTGCCACCCACTCACCCCCCTTCCTTGCTGCACTGCCAAAGGAAGGGATGGGCCAGGGGGCCAGAATTGGGTACTAAGCTAATGCCTCTGAGGGTATAAAAAGGACGTCATACCTTCCCCAAGGTGTGGCTGTCTCCTCACATTCATTGTATTTGTATGTTCTAGATATAGTCCCACCCATTATTTTATTGTTGGCGATAAATAAAATCTGCTTTTTTTTGCAAGCGTCGTCTTGAGTCTCTCTCTTTGGTATTCTGGTGACTCAAGTATATTTTGGGACCTTACAAGCAGATAGATACCAGTTGTTATATCAGGCAGTTTGTAAGCAAAAACAGGAATCAAAGCACTCAGGTTCTTGGGGCTTTAACTATTAATACATTAATTTTTGTATCTTGCTATTTTATGATCAAGAACAAGAACTTATTGATGAAGTGCAACCATATGATATTTTCATGTTTCCAATATTGTTGCCTGGCCTAACACTTCCTTAGTTGGGTATGGCTTAACATAGACTTTCTTTCCTCTGATGAATACATCTATTATTATATATGTGTTTACCAATGCAAAAAATTGCCCTGTATACTTTCCAAAAGTAAAATCCGAAACATACAGCATGATCTATTACTCAACCCACATTTAAGGTAGCATTTTTATAAATCTTATTCAAACAGATCTATAAAAAATATGAAAAGTAGAATTAAACCTTCTGGAAGGCCTGTGCTTTTTCTCTACGTGTAGCTGTTGGGATATTATCTGAAATTCAGCCAGTTTATTTTTAATGACGCTTTCAATTATTATCTTTATAACAGTAGCATCATAGGCTGAAATATTATGATTTGATTTAGAAGGGAACCTACATTATTAAACAGATACATCAGTGAAAAAGATGAGTTACCCACTGATATCAATCATTCAGTCACACCTGATTTTTCACACAGATGAACGTGTATGATATAATCTCTGAAAAGTCATCTAAGTTTATAGTTATTATTCCCAAAATACTTGCCTGTGTTTTGTTTTCTGAAAGAGGCATTTCTGTGAAAGTACTGATACTTTTGGTAGACAATCCTACAATATTTCTGAGATCATTCTTGAGGCCATCAACATTTTGGAACAGATCTATGATCATATCTTTAAAACATTACAGAACAAAAGTTTAAAATTAAAAAGTCTGTTTTGCTCTAGCTGTCAGAAAATACTATAAACAGAACACTTAAAAGATGATTTGCAAAATAAAAGTGCTTTATGCTACAAAGTAATAAAGTGAATAAGAAAATATTCAAAACGTTTATTCCCCTATTAAGTTGTATTTTTATTTCAAAGAGAAACTTGATCCACATACATTTTCAATCATTTGGTACTCACATTTAGGTAGTATTTTTTTTAAATAAAAATATCTGTTTATTTAAAAAAAAGACTATTTTCATACTTCTTCAACTTCATCTGACTCTTTCATTTCAGAAGCCTAAGAAATACATTTTTTAAAAAATGAATTTTAATTTCCCTTCTTGGTTAAATTGTATCAACTGAATATGTTTGGTGATCAATATGTCCTATTTATTTCTTTACCAGTATTGCTGTAATTAATTAAAATTCAAAACTTAAAAAAGTTATTTTCTCATCAACAAGTTGAGCAATCCCTATCAATGCAGATAAGTCAGTTACTGTATTTTCTGAATACATATGGACAGCTCATTTAAACCTTTTTAGAACAGCAATTGATTTCCTTTGGGGTTTTTTTGTGGGGGGGGGGGTTGCTCTCAAGTCAGCTTTGACTCCTGGTGACTACACTGACAAGTCCATGCAGGATTTTGGGCAACATTTTAGTACTGTAAATGGTGTGCCTTCTTCCTATGACTGAGAGAATGACTGGCCCAAAGTCATCTAACCAACTTTGTGTTTAAGGCAGGACTAGTCCCACAGTTTCAGTTGATTGCAAAATAATATGTCAGCAGTTTATTATGACTTCAAAAATGCAAGTATAGTTGCATCAATAAGTAAAATTTCCAGTTTTGGAGAATGAAGCATTTTGAATCTGATTCAGTTAGATGTCACCTGGACTTTGGTGTCCAGTATGAAGTATGACAATTTAAGAAGGATTCAGAGAAATTAGAGCAGGTTCAAAGAATTCACATGATCCTATGAATACAGATTGAATGAACTTCATATGGCCAGCTTTGGGAAAAAACAGTTTGAGATAGCCATACCATCCATTGTTTGTAGAATTTGTTGGAACACTGTGGCTATTTACACAGTAGATTGTTAGCTCAGTTATTTGTTTGATCTTATTTCTGAGTGCCTTAAGAGTAACGTGTTATATTCATCAGATTTGTAAGCATTTCATAGAAAAACGGGATTGGAAGGGACTTTCTACTATGATCTTTTACTCAGTCAGGAGACCTTATACCATTCCTGACAAATGGTTACCCAATTTCTTCTTGAAAACTTCCAGTAAAAAAAGCACCCACAACACTGGCTAATTGTTCTCATTATTAAGAAATATATCTTTAATTCTAGGTTGGATCTCTCTTTGAGAGATCTCTCATTACTTTTTGTCCTGCCTCTGATGCTTTGGAGAAGAGGTTAACTTCCTCTTCTCTGTGATAGCCCCTCAAGTATGGGAAGACTGCTATCATGTCACACCCTAGTCCTTCACTTCACTAGACTAGACATACCTAGTTCCCTTAACCATTCATCGTACCATTCAGCCTCCAGACTTGTTATCATCTTTTTTGCTTTTCTTTGTACCTTTTTTAAGGACCTCAGCATCTTTTTTATATTGTGATGACAAGAACTGGGCACAGTATTCCAAGTGTAGCCTCACTAGTGCTATATTAAAGAGATACTATCCCTCTGTTGATACCTCCTAGAACTGCATTGGGTTACCAGCAACACATTGTTGCCTCATACTTAAATGGTTAAGTTAGGATAGCTAAATCCCTCTCAGTTACTACTATTGAACCAGGTACCACCCATACTATACGTGCATTTGATTTTTCCTGCTTAGGTGCAAGACCTTACTTTTCTCACCACTGACCTGCATCTTATTGGGTGGGGCCCAATGCTCCAGTCTGTCGAGATCCTTTCTGTCTTCTAAAGTGTTGGCTATTCCTCCTTGTTATGTATCATCTGCAAATTTCATGGATTCCCCTTCTGTCTCTTTGTCTAAATCACTTACAAAAATGTTGAAGAGAACTGGGCCTAAGATAGAATCCTGAGGTACCCCACTGCATACTTCCCTCCATGTAGATGTAGTTCCATTGATGACTGCATGTTGAATGCTATTGGTCTGCCAGTTGCAACTCCATCTATTGGTGATGTGGTCTAACCCACATTTTTCTATCTTATAAAGAAGTAGATTGTGATCTGCTTTTCTGAATGCTTTTCTGAAGTTTAAGTAAATTATGTAAATAAACAACATTTTCAGAGTGTTTCTTACTTTGGCTGTTTTTAACTTTCCACAAATGACTTAAATGGCTCAATTGCACTCTTCAATTTGAGTCTGTGTGTTCTGACCTAGGCTTCCTGAGACAGTAACGAGCACATGCTTAGTCCCAAAACCCCTCTTTTTATTTCAACGGCTGTGAATTATGTTCATTCACTGCCCGAATGAGTCACACATAATTTGTAAAGAGCCTGACAGAAGTCTGCCACAGTCTTTTGGGATAAGGCTGATATCTCCCTTGACACGCTGCCAAAGACCTAACTGGCAATTAGCTTTGCAAGGTCACATGGAGCACAGAGTCAAAACAGAGCTTCAGAATTCAAACTGACCAGGACAAACAAAGTTGCTTCCTGCAAAGGCTCATGTGCCTTTGCTCTTCCTTTATGTCTTATGGGAGGGGGCAATCATCTCTAAGCCCTACTCCTAAGGATGTATGCAAATCTTAATCCAATGTGCTGGAAATGTAAACAAGCACAGGGAACCTTCTTCCATGTCTGGGGGCTTTGCCCAAAAATTAAGAAATATTGGATAAAAATAAAAACTTGGATATCAGAAATAACTGCGGAAGATATTGAGCTAAAACCAGAAATCTTTCTGTTAGGAATGCTTAAACAAAACATTAGAAAAGAAATAAGATACCTAACATTACCTATAATTACAGTGGCTAAGTTAGCCCTAGCACAAGCTTGGAAAACAGATCAATTGCCAATGGAGCAGCAAATAATCCAAAAAATCTATATATGTGCAGAGATGGATAGATTAACTCTGAAATTAAAAGACAAGGAAGGATCACAACATTTTAAGGTATGGGATAGCTGGTATGAGTGGATAAACCAAAGGAAAAGAAGGCAAAGCTAAAATTTAGTAAGAAATTAAAAGCAATTATTATACACTGTCATTAAGATAAAAGAGGAAATAAGTCACTGTGTTTATTTGTACTTATATATATTATATATATATTGTTTGTTTGTTGTGATTAGTATTGTAATTTTAAGGTGTGAATGTTTTATACAATTTTATATTTTTTAAATTCAATAAAGTTTGTTTTTTAAAATTAAAAAAAAATGTACAGAACCCAACCAGTCATTTTTAAGGGTGAATGACCAGGTTGGTTCATATAATTCGTAACTTTGAAACAGGATTTCAAACAGGTAGTTTTTTGGTGGTCTGTTGTAACTTTGAATTGTCATTAAAGATGTGTCATACTGATGTATACTTTATGCAGTTTTGTACAGAAATATCAGATGGTCTTTCCTGTCCTCAGTTGATTTTTAGCCCCCACTTTACAATTTTTCACCTCTGATTGGAGATTGGTAACCCAAGGCACTTCCAGGCCTATTCTCTTTGTCCTCTCAGCAAACCCTGGCAATTTTTGGTGATAAGAGTTTGTAGCATTTCACCCATACTAAATTAAACCTACCATTTACAACCCCCTCCAAAAAATTTTTAAAAAACTATCTTTCAAATGCTGTCATCTTGTTACTGATCCCCCACCACCACCACAGCCATTCAAGATAAAAAAAAAAGTAGGATGTGTTTCTGGTTATAAATCAACAAACAAAATTCATAATCCATCTGCCAATCTTATCACATTTATTTCAATCTAAATTCTCCAAAAACATTATTTTAAAATGTTAAAGGAAATAGGCAGAAAACTGTAATAAAAAAATCTATCCATACATAATTGCTGAAAGAAAAGATTACCTTGTTTTCTGGAATGTGGTGTAATCTTAATGATATTCATTATAGAAGTCAAGGAAGAAATATGTTTAGAGTTATCACGGAAGTATTTAAGTTGAGGGACATTTTCTTGTAACCTTTTTAAAGAAAAGAAAAGGAGTAAGTATTGGCCCTCTCAAATAGATACTTGCTACAGATTATATGCAAAGAAACTTACCACTTAATTTGTTGCAGAAGCTTTTGGGGATTCCCAACAATTATTTCCCGAAATTGTTGGGGGAGTTTTCTGTGGCTAATTAAATTGGACAGTGCATGATCACTTTGGTTTCTACTGTGAAGAAGCTTCTTGTGGAATTCACTTTGACTGCACAACTCAGCAAAACTAACATCAGGGAGCTGGCATGTTTGCTGCAACCATCTAATGCTCTCGAAATCACAAAGGAGTGATGTTAAATTTTGCAGCTGGGTTAGCTTTAAACAATCAAAACAGAGACAAAATTAATCACAAATGAATAATAAAAGGCAATGAAACAAACCTAGCCAATATTGAAGGGAAATACTATGTCATGACAATGATGGAAGCTTTTGCATATAATCAGGATTAGTTTCTAGGTCTAGGCAAATAAGGCAGTTGCCCAGAGTGCCAAATTTTAGGGGACACTAAAATTGAAAAGACTTCCAAAATACACAATGTGAGTATAAAATATAATAAGCTTTCTTTGTTACTTTAGAACTTTTTTTCCCTGCACTTTTTGATATACTTATTCATAAAGTCACTGGAGTGGTAGTGAGCAACACACTAATCAAATGTTGCAAGTTATGGAAAAAATATTACTATAGCTATGGACCTCAGAAAACTGATAATATTACTGGAGCAAGACAAAGCTCTGGCAGGAAAATACTAAGCATACCTGTAAACTAGTAAACTTACACAAGGTGATCTATATATCCTACACAAGGATGCTTTTTAAAATTCCTAACAAAATTGGAACATGAGTGAAAAAGTAAGGGGCATCAGAATATGATTTTATCTAGCACCTTATGACTAGAGCTGATCCTGATAAATATAGGGTGAAAAATTGCTTTCTTCTAGCTTTGAAAAGAAAGTTCAGCCCCTTTTCAGTTCTGCTCCAAACTGCACTCAGTACAGGACTTCAGATGCATAGTTGAAGAAACAAGGGGATGGAAAAATTTGGAGCAGAAAAGTAGCAGTAGAGTACACTTCTCTGTCCATTTCCCTAGCAATGCTATTCTACAAAAAGCAGCCAGCTGAGCTTCAAAAACTTGTTACACTAAACGTACACTTTCATATTATCATTGGTATTTTTCATATCCAAATGATACATTTACTTACTTTTAACATCAGAATCTCTGGAACTGTGGCAAAAGAATTTTGAGAATTAAAAATAACTCCTTTTAGCTTTCTTATTTTTGGAGGAAGAGTACAATTTTCTGTAAGAAACAACACCATTTGTCTTTTGTAATAAATTTTTATAGATTTCCATTATCATTAACAAATTCTGCAGGCATTTTGAAAACCAACGAAAGCAATATTGTTCCAGCAAGTGTTTGTCTCTTAGATCAGTTTACTGAATGGCAACTGAGATATATTTGATTTCTATAGTTTAAAATAGTTGTGAAAGAATTCTTCCCAGAATTCAGAGGGGAAATATCATGAGCTGAATCAAGCTTTAAAAGAAGGATGTAGGAATCAAACCCTCATACACACTAAAAAATACTGCAGACCACTCTTTTCTTTATTACTCCATTTCATGTTTCAGCTCTTTTCAAGCACAAATAAAAACAATGTTTATATTGACTATATTATATTCCAAAGAACATTCTAAGGTTCATCCAGTTTCCACTTTCATCCACTTTCATCCACTTTCCAAACAAGTACTCCATCAAATGTTTTTATCAACTTTAGAATGTTATTTGTTTCATCAAATAGCTTTTCCTTTGAATGAACATCAGAACATACTTTCTTTTTTTAGGTTTAAGCTAGAACCACTATCACAAAATAAAATACCTGAATGTAAAGCATTGCAAATCCATCTGTGTTAACTAAAATAAAGAATGTTTTTCTCTGTAAGTTTTCAATTCATCAATTTCTAGTGGTACTGCAGTTCTTTTCTTAAGATAAGTACCCAATAATATTTTATGAAATTATTTATATCTATTATTATATTTTATATTTTTATAACATACTTTATTCATTAAACATGAAACTCAGTCAACTGAACATTCAAAAATAAAATTATTATCATTATCATTATCATTATCATCATCATCTTTTATTCATTAAACATGAAACTCAGCCAACTGAACATTTAAAAATGTATCACAAATATCATTGACTGGCGCTGATGGTTTATACGGTTTGCTTCCAGCATCCTAGGCATCAACCAAGTATCTTCTTAAAATGTATAATGTTCTGAGTAGTGCAGTTTTTTGCAGTTCCACTGATGTTATTGCAGGAAGCTGCAATTTCTTTTTTTTAAAATAAATTTTATTAATTTTTTCAAATTATAATCAACACAAGACAAAAACATTGTTTATACATACAAACAAAAACCATACATTCCCTTCCCTCCCTCCCCCAGTCATAAACATAATAAAAAAACCCGATACAAACACATCTATCCCAGCAGATATTGTTCCTGCCCTCATTGGTAAATAATTATGCCCACAACACAGAGTAAGATAAGTAATCCCCAAATGTGATTTTCATACAATTATCTTTCAATCTGAATAAGTATATCTCTTTTCATATTAACATAGGCCCTCACTTTATCTCAATTCTTTTATTCAACCACCGATACTAACTGTCCCAACTTTGAAAAAATTCAGAATCCTCTTTTTCTTTCAACATACATGTCATTCTATCCGCCTCAGCGCACTCTAATACTTTGTTTATAATTTGGGCACTAGCTGGTATCTCTTTTCCTTTCCACTGTTGGGCGAACACTATTCTAGCTGCAACTAAAATATGTAGAGTGAGATACCATTTTTTCTTGCTCAGCCCCTCTGGACAAATACCTAGTAAATATATCTCAGGTTTCCATTGGAGGTCCACATTAGTAATTTCCTTAATCCAATTCTTAATCCTTCTCCAATATTTCTTTGCCATTATACAAGTCCACCATTGGTGGAAATATGTACCTCTGGTTTTCCCACATTTCCAACATAACTCTGATGCACCCGGAAACATTTTAGCAATTGTTGCTGGTGGGAGGTGCCACCTATACAACATTTTATATGCATTTTCCTTGAAAGACGTTACCATAGTCATTTTGATATTTCCCCCCACATTTGTTGCCATTTTTCTAGGGGGATCGAGTACCCAAAATTCCTCCCCCAGTCAATCATAGTGTCTTTTACAACCTCCTCTCCTATCACTCGCTCAAGCAATTGTACATACATTTTGGTTATGTATTTATGGTCCTCTCCCAATAATATTTTATCAAAACTCCGTTCCATCACATATATCCCATAATTATCTCTATCTCTCCTGTAACGAGATTGAACTGTAGCATAGGTCCACCAATCTAGCCTAATTCATTTATCAACCAAATCTCCCCTAGACCTTAATATCCCTTGGGCATCCACAAGATCTTTATATTTAAAAATATTATCCTGTTTAATAGTTGTTGGGTATGTCATCGCTTCAATTGCTGAGAACCAGGTTGGGATCTTGGTATAAAATTTTCCTCTAAATATGTCCCAGGTTTCCAGCACTATTCGCCTTAGATAATGTCTCTTGAAATACTTAAACTGTTGAACTAACAGTAGTTAGTCCTTCTAAATCTAATAAAGACCTCCTCTTCAATAACACCCAATCCTTCATCCAGGCTAGCAGTGAAGCTCAATAATATAGTTCCCAGTAGGGGAGACCGAAGGCCCCCCCCCCATGCTCTTGTAACATTTTGAGCCAAATAAATTTCAGCACGACTCAATCCAGACCTTTAAAAAACCTTTTATCTAGCCTCACTGGAGCTGATTGAAATAAAAATAGCCATTTGGGCAAACCATGTGTCTTAATTGCTGCTATCCATCCCATCAAAGACAACTGTAAATTTTTCCACTTCTCCAGGTCTCTTACAGACTGATCATATAGTTTAACAAAATTGTCTTCCTTAATTGTAGAGCATCGGGCTGTTAGCCAAATTCCTAGATATTTGATTTTATTTACAATTTGAACATCCAATCTAGATTCTAGTATATCCTTCTGCATCTTTGGAATATTTTTGACCAATATCTTGGTTTTATCCTTATTCATTTTTAACCCAGCCTCTCTACCATATTCTTCTATCATCTCTATCAATTCTGGGCCTGACTCCAGAGGGTCTTCTAAAATGAAGACGAGATCGTCCGCGAATGCCTGTATTTTAAATTCCTGCCTTCGTACTTTAAGTCCTTTAATTGCCGGGTTATTCCTAATTTCCCTGAGAAGGGGCTCCAGTGTCAGAATAAATAAAAGCAGGGAAAGCGGGCAACCCTGTCTCATACTCCTACTGATTATAACCTCCTTTGTTTTTTCCCCATTAACTAAAACCCATGCCACCTGGAAGAATAAATTGTTTGTATCGCCTGTGTAAATTTTTCGCCAAATTCCATTTTACGAAGCTGGGTTAACATAAATTCCCAACTCACGCTGTCAAATGCTTTATAAGCATCTAAAAAGAGAAATGCCATCTGTTTGTATGGATAGTGTTCATAAAACTCAAGAGCATTTAATATTACTCTCAGATTATCTCTCAACAATCTATGCGATAAGAAACCATTTTGGTCTCTATGTATAAACTGATTTTAAAAAACTGTAGTCTTTTTGCTAGGATGGATGCAAACAATTTATAATCAGCATTAAGCAAGGCTATTGGTCTATAATTCTTAATATAGGTCGTATCGGCCTCTTCCTTAGGAAGGAGAGAGATATACATCTCTTCCCAAGATTTTGGCATTCATCCATCATTCAACATTTCATTAAAGACGTCGCGCAACTGGTTCCCAATCACTTCCCAAATTACCCTATACACCTCTACAGGCAGTCCATCTGTTCCAGGGGTTTTATCACTCTTCTGTTTTTTCAGACTTTCCTCTATTTCCCACTCTGAGATATGTCTGTTTAGTATATCTCTTATCTGATCTGGTACCCCTGGAAAGTTCTTTAGGAAACTGAATTGCTTTCGACTGGTATCTTCTCTTTGATATAACTCCTGAAAAAATTCATACGCCACTTCTCCCCCCCCCCCATTACTGGCCACTAAATGGCCCAATTTATCCCTTAACCATTTAATTTTTCTTCTTTCTAGTTCCTTTTTCAATCTGCTTGACAACCATCTTCCCGCTTTATTGGCATGTTCAAAGTAATTTTGCTTTGCTCTCCAAATTTTTTGCACTAACTCAGCTTGATCCAATAAATTCATATGGTGTCTCGCCAGTCCTCTTGCTTCTTTCGCTATCTTATCTGTTGGTTCCTTTTATAATCTCATTTCCCATTTCTCCAATCTGTCTGCCCACTCTAGTCTCTCCTGCTTATCTTCCTTCCATTTTTTACCCATATATTTAATCACAACCCCCCTCACCACTGCCTTAGCCATGTCCCATATTATTTGTAATGATGTTTCCTCTCGTCTATTCTCCTGGAAAAAAAGAGCCAACTCCCGTTTTAACAGCTCCACAAAATCCTTATCATTGCATAATTCTGCCCTCATCATCCATCGTCCTCTGCTGTGCTCTCCTTTCCAAGCAAGCACTAAAGGGTTGTGATCTGCCCAATCATTCCCTAAAATTTCAACCTCTCATACCATTTCTTCTAATTCCAATGACATCCATATCATATCAATGTGGGACCATGAGTTATGCCTGTGAGAGAAAAAGGTAAACTGTTCCCTTGTCAGATAAAAGTTCCGCCACATATCCTGCAATCCAAATTCTTCCCTTAATTGATTCCAAGTTGCCGGCAACCCCCCCCCCCGCCAATCGCACTTCGGCAGACTCGCTAGAGCTTCCTCTCTTCTACACCCACCCCAACGAGGAGAGCAGTGGCCAATTCATGCTGCTCGATGGGTAAAATCAGGAGCAATCCACCTAAGCGGTAGTCGCCAGTGATGTCATGCCCAGAAGTCCGGAAGGTGCAATTTCTTGATGTATTTTGTAAAATTCTTGGACATGGTACCAAGTGCCAAGATGACAATGGGTATCACTGTTACATATTTCATCCATAATTGCATAGTTTTGATGGCCAGGTTTCGTGATTTTTTCCAGTTCTTTTTCTTCAACTCTGGCTTCTCCTGGTACAGCGATATCAATAAATTGTACACTTCAGTTTTCAACAACTGTGATATCTGGCGTGTTGTGTTCCAACAATCCATCGGTATTCGAAAGTTCCATAAGACCTTCACCTTCTCATTTTCGATAACTTTTGCCACATATGAGGCTTATGTTCCCATGACTTTTCGGATACAGGTAAGTCGTATTTTTTACATAATGACTCGGTCATGTCTAGCTTTGTAATCAGTTTGCGCAATTTTGCTGCACCCACATATTAAATGTGAAACAGTTTTCAACTTTGTCATTGCAAAGTCAGCAGTTTGGATTGTCAGTGGATTTTTGTATCTTTGCTTTCATGGCATTAGTTTGTGGTGCTTGTTCTTGAGCAGCCAGTATTAAACCTTCTGTTTCTTTCTTGATGGTTCCTGTCTTAAGCCATGCCCATGTCAAGTTGTTATCACATTTTCCTTCAATGTTTTTCAAGTGCTGTCTATGGAAAACTTTGGTTTTCCATCCATTTAATCATCCAGCCGTTTTATTATTTTGTTGTTGTTGTTGTTGTTGTTGTTGTTGTTGTTATATGATCTGTCACTATTGCTGTATGTACACTGAGAGCTTATGCACCAGTGATAAATTCCTTGTGTGTCTAATCACACTTGGCCAGTAAAGAATTCTAATTCTACTATACTAGAGTTACATTAAACCTTGTGTTACTATTGGTTTTGAAGTGTAAACAGCAGGTGCATGTTTATTAAATGTGGGGGGAACAGACCCAGTAGGATTCCTCTTGATCAGGCTTCCTGGCTTTTATCTGGGTATGAACTGTCATCATAGAGCACCCAGTTGCTATTAAACTCTTTCACAAGGGGAAGATTTAAAAACAAATGTATGCTATTATGGAAGTAAGTGTTACCTGATAATTCACCCTCTGACCCTTGAAACATGTTCATTATGCAAATGAAATACGATGAGACGTTACTGTTATGAGATGTTTTTAGGAAGACATTTTCAAATTCTGAAAACAGAAACCTGGGACAAAACAGAACAAAACAGTCTTATGTGAAGTCATACACATTAAAGAATGGTTTGCAATTAAAAGAAAGTCTTCAATTTACCTACAGTTTAATTCAGAAAATGTACCAAGAGAATAAATAATGGTTGGAAACTAACCAAGGAGAGAAGCAACCTGGAACTAAAGAGAAACTTCTTAACAGTGAGGACAATTAACCAATGGAACAACTTACCATCAGAAGTTGTAGGTGCTCCATCACTGGAGACTTTCAAAAAGAGACTGGATAACCATTTGTATGAATTCAATTCAGTGGTGAGAAAAGTAAGGCTTTACACTTAAGCAAGAAAAACCAAATGCACAAATATAAAATCAGTGGCTCAACAACAGTAACAGTGCAAGGGATCTAGGTGACTTAATGGACAACCCCTTAGTTATGAGCCAGTAGTGTGTGCTGCAGTTGAAAAAAAAAGCAAATGCAATCCTAACATGCATCAACAGAAGAGTATCAAGAAGAATAGTATCATGTGAAGTGTTAGTACTGCTTTACACTGCATAGTATTGGAATATTGTGTCCAGTTCTGGTCACTACAATACAAAAAAGATGCTGAAGTTCTAGAAAGAATGCAAAATAATTAGGGGTCTGGACCTAAACCATACACTGAATTGAGTATGTCTAGTCTAATAAAGAGAAGGATTAGGAGTGCATGATAGCAATCTTCCAATACTTGAGGGGCTGTCACAGAGAAGACAAGGTCAACTATTTTCCAAAACAGTTGAAGGCACGACAAGAAGTACTGGGGGAAGATCCTTAAAGAGAGATCCAACCTAGAACTAAGGAGAAATTTCTGATGGTGAGAACAATTAATCAGTGGAAGGGCTTGCCTTCAGAAATTGTGAGTATATATTTATATATTACATACTTCATCACTGGAAGTTTTCAAGAAGAGATTGGACAATAATTTAGACAGAATAGTATAAGGCCGTGATGGCGAACCTATGGCACGGGTGCCACAGGTGGCACGCGGAGTCATATTGGTGGGCACGCGAGTGTTCCCTTAGCTCAGCTCCAGCGCGCATGTGCGCACCAGCCAACTGATTTTCAGGTCTCCCGGTCCCACCAGAAGTCAGGAAACTGCTGTTTCCAGCCTCCGGAAGGCCTCCAGGGGGAATGGGGAAGGTTGTTTTTGCCCTCACCAGGCTCCTAGAAAGCCTCTGGAGCCTGGGGAGGGGGAAAAACGGCCCTACCGGGCCCACCCTGCCATCGCGTGCCAAAAGCAGGGGGAAGTGTGAGGGGGTCACGTGCGCATGCACGGGAGGGGGGGCATTGAATTATGGATGTGGGCACACGCAGCCGCGACCCCCCATGCTCCCCCCGCTTTTGGCACGCAACGGCAAAAAGGTTAGCCATCACTGGTATAAGGTCTCCTGCTTGAACAGAGTGTTGGTCTAGAATACCTCCAAGGTCCCTTCCAACTCTGTTATTCTATGCTCTAACTCAACACAAAGAGGAAATAGAATACTGTATATACTCGAGTATAAGCCGACCCGAATATAAGCTGAGGCCCCCAATTTTACCACAAAAAACTGGGAAAAATTATTGACTCGAGTATAAGCCGGGGGTGGGAAATGCAGCGGCTACTGGTAAATTTCAAAATAAAAAAAGACTGGACAAAAGTGCGAGGACCTGTCAGAAATCATTTTTTTCAGCCCTCTGGGTAGTTCTTTTGTGCATATGGACTACTCAGAGGGCTGAAAAAGTAATTTTTGACTGGTCCTCGCACTTGTGACCAGTCCTCGAACTTACAACTGTCCTCACATTTTACATTTTTGCCCTATCTTGTCACCATGGTGAAGAGAAGCAGTTGTGAAATGAGTGACACGGTTGTTAAGAATGCTACAATGGGCATAAATGATGACCAGTCATAAGTGCGAAGACCGGTCAAAAGTGCGAGGACCTTTCAGAAATCACTTTTTTCAGCCCTCTGGGTGAAAATGTGCATATGGACTACTCAGAGGGCTGAAAAAGAAATTTTTGACTGGTCCTCGCACTTGTGACCAGTCCTCGAACTGGAGAAGGAAGGACAGGCGAGAGGGCGCTGGGGGGGGGGCGCTGTCCGGCCAGGTCAAGTGCAGGACCAGGTATTAAAGGAGGAACCATCTGCACTTGGAAGAGGATTGTGAGGGGGGGAACAAATCCCACGCCACCCCCCTTTCCTTTTACCTTTCTTTAACGCGTCCCGCTTCCCTCCCCAAACCAAGGAGGACGCGTTAAGGAAAGGTAAAAGGGAAGCGGGGTGGGGGTGGGTGGCAAGCTGGCCATGGGGACACCAGGAAGGCAGCGTGGAAGGCAGGCAAGCCTAGCAGGGCCACCCAGCTGTGGGGAAGAGAGCTAGCAGCTTCCTTCCTTCCCTGAAGCCCTGCCAGGCTTGCCTGCCTTCCACGCTACCTTCCCAAGGTTTGGGGAGGGACACACACACACATGCACGCACTCACTCAAAGCCTTCGAGAGCCGAGGCTTTTCTTTTCCCCCTCCTGCAGCCAAACACACACACACTTTCGAAACCTTCGAGAGGTTTGGGGAGAGAAGGAGGGCGCGTTAAGGAAAGATAAAAGGGAAGCAGGGTGGGGGTGGGTGGCAAGCTGGCCATGGGGATGCCAGGAAGGCAGCGTGGAAGGCAGGCAAGCCTGGCAGGGCTTCGGGGAAGGAAGGAAGCTGCTAGCTCTCTTCCCCACAGCCGGGTGGTCCTGCCAGGCTTGCCTGCCTTCCCGGCGGTCCCCGTGGTCAGGCCCGCTTGCCTGCCTTCGCAAGCTGGTCTCGGGGATGCTGGGAAGGCCGCGTGGAAGGCAGGGAAGCATGGCAGGGCTATGGGCTGCAGGGAAGGGAGTAGGGGAGGCAGGCTGGGATGGTGGGGGCGGGGGGGGCAGGGGCAGCTAGGTAGGCCACGACTCGCAGGCTTACCTGGCAGGCGCAGGACTTCAGGCAGGCAAGCTGCAAGGACCCACACATTACAAGTGAGGAGTGACTGGGTGGAGGGGGGCGGGGTGAGCGAGCGTCCCTGCAACCCCGGGAGCCAAAACGGTTGCAGGGAAAAAGGCATTTTTTTTGTGACTCGAATATAAGCCGAGGGGGCTTTTTTCAGCCTGAAAAACGTGCTGAAAAACTCGGCTTATATTCGAGTATATACAGTAATTTCTATTTGATCAGAAAATGGATTTTGGTAATCATGTGAGGTTACCAAAAGATACTCAACTGTACCAGAATATATGAATGCTCTCTCTGCTCTGTAGTAAAGTCATCCTGTCAATTATGCATAAATATACATTTTTTGAAATGTATATGAACCAGACATCACTAATTCTGCATCATTCTGAACATTTTATACAATATTATTTCTTATATTAACCTCATCTCAAAAACATTTCTTTTCTGCTGAGAATAATGATAATGAATTTCTCTTCATTTAACTAATTATGAAACACGTTACTTACTGTGCAATCAAATTGCTTGGAGATTGTGCTTGTTCCCATTCCTTCCAAAATGTCTTGTTTAGAAGTGTTTCTGCAATCATCAGAAAAGGATGCCTAATATGATCAAATTTATATTGCAGCTCAGTTCTTTTTGACAGCAAATTTGGATCTGGATTTGCTTTAAGCTCCTTTAGCAAATCCAAATGATTTAAAATAGAAATACTGACATTAAATATTTTTGGAACTGATTTGTTGTTATCCGGAACTTTCCCCATCATTTCCAAGACATATCTTGCATTCTCAGTTTCCATGTGGTACCATTTGGACAACATAGTCCAAATTTGTGAATAATTACTTTTAGATGGAATAGAGATTTCATCTTCATTTCTTTGTGGGGCTTCATTCACAGGAATGATCAAATATGCATAATCTTGAAGCTGCTTAAAGAATATTGCTAACTCACTCCAGTCTACTAATTTGTCAATGAAATTTTGTACATAATATTCTGTTTCATTACCTGAAAATAACAAGGGGATTTTTGAAGGGTTATAAGTAACATAATTTATATCATCAAGAACTGGGATGAAACAAGTTGAATTAATTGATGGTAATTGTTTAGAAATTTTTGCTAAAGTTGCATACATCTCCTGTATCCAAGGATGTTGGAAATCAAAGAGTATATCCATTTTCAAAAGCAAGCCAGAAGAAAATTGTAGTGATTTGATGATGCATAACAAGTCATTTGAAAAATGCACATTATTTTTTTGGTAAAGATTTATTAATTTTGTCTGCTGGAAATTTCTTATGGAGAAAAGTAAGAAGTCAATAAATGTTTGATTTGTTCTCTTTTCAAAATCCATGGAAGAGAAAAGCAGTTCACAATCGTTTTGGTTATATACTTCGGAGAGAGAGATATTTCTAAACAGCATTTGAAAAATTATGTGAATTATATCTTGAGTATTGCAATTATGTGGCACTCCCGTTTTGTCGGTCCAGCTATGTAATAATGGACTTAGAGTTAAATATAAAATATCAACTGTTTTTGTTTCAACTAAATTTCTATCCCCTAAGAAAGATTCACTGAATTCCTTTTGAAACAGAAATTGTGAAAAACCATACAAGATGGCAATTTTTCCTTGATTAGTTTCTTCCAATTTGCTGTCAGAAAGTATCATTGCTCCTTGATTCAGGATGTCATAAATATTTTCAAAGATTTTGTGGCTATTATTACCCAATGGGAGGATGGTTTCTAATTGACTAATGTTAAATTGATGCCTAAACCTTTGCTGAAATAACAGCTTCCTAACAACAATATTAATTCGTTCTAAAGTGTTAATATGTGGGTTTTCTTCGTTATATTTTGGTAGTACATAGGATAAAAGTTGAGTTAACCCTTGCAGTTCTGAGTTAAAATGAAGGTCAGAAGCATTATTCAGTAAAGAAAGATGTTTATATAACGTACTTAAAAAAAGTGAGCTATGCATTACAGGTTGTAGTTCTGTATAAATATTTACAAAGGCCTTCAACTCATTTGACCATGATTTTTTAGCAGTATTTTGGATTCTTTGTCGTAATTGTGAAAGATAAGTAATCAGGTTTACATTTCTTTTACTATGATAGTTATTATGAGGGGTCAAGAATGGTTTCAGAACGGCTTTTATTACTGAAGATTTAAGAAAAAAATCTGTCAAAGGAATTTCTTCTCTTGAATCAAAAGCCCATGGTATTTCCATTGGAAATTGGGTAGTTGTTACAGACATCATCTTCTGGATAATTTTCCATATCATTGTAATTTTTAAGTTGATCCTATTTAAAAACAATTCATTTGATATTCTTGTAGTTTTGTTTAATATGTATTTGATTTGTTCTGGAGAAGGATTAATGTAGAAAAGTCTTTGAAAAAGAGCATTAAAAGGTGATAAAAAAGTATTAATATTTTTTCTAAAATAAATGTTGTAATCTATGTCAGAACTGGAATTTAGGAACAATCTTAACATATCTAATACGTCTTCTAAAGAGGAAACTCTCATGCCCCAGTTTAAGGTTTCAAGAAGTTTGCATGTTTCTTTTTCCTTGTTGGCTAATCCAATGCCAACAAGAATTAGTGCTTTTCTGGACATTTCTAGCACTTGAATATACTGCTTTGTATTTGTCACATTCTGTTTTGAGTGCAATATTTCTGCAGTCTCACTCAAAATTTCTGAAAAAATATTCCATTTTGACTGATGAACAACATTTTTGCTCATTTGTAAAATCTTTGCTACAATCTTTTGGGGTTTATTATGTAGCAAAAAAGAAGGCACAAACGTTTGATTCCAAAATGATGGGTTATCCAGGATATTTTGAATATCTGCTACTGTTCCTTTAAAAATAAAAGGACTCTGAATGTGTAATGCAGAAATTTTGTCAATGATATTGCTAAGCAATGGTTCTCTGCAAGTCAGATTATGTTGAGACAGATCAAGAGAAAAGGCACTTAGATTTTTATCAATCCTTTCTATCCAGGAATTCTGTAATTTATGGATCCCAATTAATTTGGACAGAAAACTGGATGAAACTTCTAATAATTTGATGAGACATTGAAATTCACCTGATAAATGTTTCCTTTTATTTCCCTGGATTATTTCAAAAAGTGATGCTGATTTGAGACTTTTTGTTGTAAACAATTGAGTAAACATATAGTCATAGGTTGTTTGGTTTTCAAAATCCAGAGAAGAGAAGAGAAAATTACATTTTCTTTCTCTTAAGGCTTCCTTTAGTGTGGCATTATTGACAAATACTTCAAATGCAATGAAATGGAAATCTTTGACAGTACAGTCTGCGAATCTGTTGTCAGCCTGAATGTTTCCCATTTGAAGAAGGCTTGGTGCTAAATACAACAGTTGCAACATTTTTGCTTGTATTGAAGAATTATGCCACACTGGAGTCATATATAAATCCAGCAAACGTAATGATTGTGAAAATCTGAGGAGGGTATCACTTTTGTTAATATTAAATGCTTCTATCTGACTGGGATCAGAAAGTATCTCTATACCCTTCTTAATTATCTGAAATAATTTCTGTACAGTTTCATTGTCGGTATTCATTAGTGGATTAACAATAAAAAATTTGCTGATGTACTTTTTCTCCAGGTCCTCTAACACTTGTAAACTTTTCAAAATAGTATTTAAAACCATTGAAACATTTGCTCCCTTGATGCTCCCTGCATCATGCTTTTTCAATAAATCGTTTACAAATTTAATCATTTGCTCAAGTTCTATTTTCAAAGGAAGTCCAAAGTTATCATGGTTGACATACAGATTGTCATGTAAATCATCTAAAATCTGTTTATACATAAGGATGTCTATATCACTCCATTTTGCAGACCTCAATTTTTCAACAATGTGCCAATAAGTGTTGAATTCATTCCACTGAGATTCATTAATGGAATTTTGGATTTTCTGCATCAGGTTGGTCAGAGAAGAGATCAATAGGTAGTTATGATTAGTCCTGCTATTTGTTATGATGCTAAACATTTTCTGAAGTACCAGAAGCTTCTCAGGAAAATTGTCAGCTGTTGCAGGTTTAAGCAGAAAGTTTACTAACAATGATGGCACTTCTTCCACTGAAGTTAAGTATTTTCTATATTTTTCAGGCAGGAAAGATAATTTGAGGACAGTGCTCATTTTAACACTTTGCCATGCCTTTCTGGCTTTAAAAATAATATTATTTAAAAATGTGATATCCCCAGTGCTCCTATTTAAATTGTGGATATTTTGAGTTTCTTTTAAGTCAAATAATGGCATTTTCTTCAAGCTATTCTGAGAGTTTGTATTTCTTTTGAAATCCTTTAAAAAATAGTCAGTCTTAAAATCTTCATCAGCAAAAACAAGAGCTAAAAGATTCCTGTAATAAAAAGATAGAGAGTGCATCATTTATAACAGAACAAAGAAAATGAAAATGCCATGAAATACCATGAAATTTGTTTCCCCTTTCTAATAGCATTTTTATAACCTGTCTTCCCACTCACCTCCTCCTTACACCTTGCTTGCTTCTATTTTTAACAAATCATATTTTGCTATTAAACATAAGGCTTAAATAAGATTCCAATCAAACATTAAAAATGCCAGATATGGTCTGGACCCAGTTTTTTGTCTTTTTCTAAGACACTCCCACCTTTTTAGTTCCCAGATTCCTCTTTTCTAGTCAACCCTCTCTTTGAACTATAAACATTAAAAAACTTTGTTAATAGCTTTTATTAATGTCAGGTGCCATGCAGATTTGGGGTGGGAAGTTTGAACTAACTGACCATCAGCTGATCGGTTGACCACCACAGCTGCAAGGTATATAAAGGGAGCTGTTTCCCCTGGTCAGTTGCTGGTTGCTCACTTTGAATTAAAGAGCTGTTGTCACTCACTGCCTGGCTTGCTGTGTCCTCATTCATCCAACTTAACATTGGCGACGAGGATGGGATTTTGAGGCCAGAAGCCATGGAAAGAGCTGAAGTCACGAACCGACAAGAGAGCTGCAACCCTGAATCCAGCCTACATGTCCCGCTTTGAATGCTTCCTGGTGGCCAGCCATTGTGGACCCAAGATGTTTGATATGGCCGAAGCCTTATCGGAACCAAACTCGGTCCAACCATCTCATGGCAAACTCTCCAGACACTGCTGAAGGACCACTATGCCCCAACGCCATCGAAATACGTCCAACGGTACAAGTTCCGGCAACAAGTGCAGCAGGCAGGAGAATCGATCAGCGAGTATGTCACTGCCCTGCGCAAGGCCGCAAACCAGTGCGAGTACCGAGACCTCGATGAAATGCTGCTAGAGCAACTAATCTGCAGAGTGAGATATAGTCACTTGCAGAGAAGGTCGCCTGCAAAGACAAATCTCACACTACACATCACACTGGATGAGGCGAGGGCTCACAAATCCTCCTCCAAGACAGCCGAGAGATTACAGGGGACAACGCAGAGGAGAACAGCACAGAAGTCAGCCCCAGTTCACCAGGAAACCGTATGCATGGGGAGTGAGGAAGAGTCGAACGAGGAGGTTTGCCGGACCGAACAGGGCTGGCAGGACCAGCAAGACCACTGAGATGCCTGTGCGAGTTGTGGGTGACCCCATCCGCATCAGACCTGCAAGTTCCGAGATGCCATTTGCTGGCAATGCAAGCGGAAGGGGCACAGTTTTGCCCATTACCGGACAAAATAGAAGACCTCACACCCGGCATCCCCGTCCTGCTGATTGACGTCTTGTTGTTTAATGAATGCATTGGGGAAAGCAGGGACATAGAGGTGGTTAATTATGTACTTTGTTTAATGTAATCCTTGATTTCCAATATGAATGGCCAGGCTCCATTACTATCGTAAATTGAGGATTACCTGTATTTCAGTCAAATACTGATACATTTTTATACCTGCTGTCTTAACAATATAAGAGGAACTAGAGAAATACTCACATAATTGGAAGAAAACAGAGTAGTTTCTGGAAAAATCTTCATTCCTTTTGAAGTAACATTTTATAGCAAGAGAAAGAATAACTTTACCTCAGAACTCACCTTAAAACTTCTTTCATTTTAGCAAATACAATCAGAATCTTTTTCGAGGAAATGGGTTGTTCACAAATGTAATTTACTGCCAAATTATTTTTATCTACAAAAACAAGCCGACAAATAAATAAGTTAAATTACTAATTTTAATTATTATCTTTCAATTGTGAGAGGGTACTATTATTTTATTACATAAAATATATGTTATCTCTCTCTGCCTGTAAAATAATAGAATTGGAATAAACCTCATAAATGCCTTGCTGGGATTTTTTTATGATTTTCCAGAGAATGCAAAGCATGTTTTCCACCTTAAGCTAGCTAATATTTGTCTTCAGGGTTGTTTCAGATCATTATGCAGTATCTGTTTGCTTATTGAGAAATCTAGTTATATAAATAGTTATAGTTATATAAATTGGGACTGACATATCACTGCCAGTGTTCATCAGAAAGAATGAATGCTTTCAAATTTAATAGAGTAATATTTAAAATTAGAATATTATACATTGGCTGCAATATTGTATAGCAATGTCAGCATTTCTTTTGCTGAATAATGTATTGGGGGAGAATATTCATCATATTAACTATGTAATAAACCTGAAGCAAGAACATGGTTTATTACCAGCCTGTAATACAAGGATTTGGATCTACCTACTGGAGTTTCCATTTCATTTCACCCATTCATCCCACCTATATAAGCAGGGAAGGTATGTTGTGGATCCCGTCACTTAAAGAAATTCAGCTAGTGGGGTCTAATAAGAGACCTTTCTCTGCCATTGTTCCCTGTCCTGTGGAACGCCTTGCCCCAGAGACTAGATAGGGCCCCACTATCCTAGCCTTTTAGAAGAGCTTCAAGGCTTGGCTCTGACAATTGGCATAGGGGTTTATCATGTAAGCATTGGTGGGGGGAGTTGGTGGGCTGAAGATACTTCCTCTATCTATTAACATTTCAATAGTTCAATAACTCTGTTTCAATTTGATTTTTAATTTTGTTCTTAACTATGGCTTTTATATGATTTTGTTTTACTTGCAAACCATCCAGAGTCAACCAAGAGTGATGTGTGATATGGAAATTTGATAACTAAAAAAATAAATAAATTAACATACTTAGGTCTTTGATCGGGTACAACAAATGGACTAGTCTTACCTTGTTCTGAACAGTTCAAAGTAGATAGCCAGCTAGTCATATTTAGAATCATTTGGGAACTATTATCCCTCTTCATAAATAACCTTTAAAATAAGAAAAGAAAAGTCTGAAGCATGATGATGCAATGAAATCAGGCATGAGCCAATCCTGGTTCATAGCAGTTTTCCATGTAAGGGACATGCTCCTCTATGATGTGCACTTTTTAAAAGTGTTTAAACGTTATCTCTGAAAAAATCCTGAAAGAACTAGAATTACTAGCCGCGGGGGGTGGGGCGGGACCCACTCACATTAAATTTACAGCCAGTCTCTTGCTCCACTTCTAAACTTTTTCAGCTGTAAATAAAATGTTACTGTAGCATGAAAGACCCAAAAAGGGACTGGTTTAAAAGCAGCTTTCTCACCGATGGCTTTTTCATATAATGCAACACCAGTGAAATTGTATATGAAGAGGCCTTTGGGAAAATGTTGCAGAATGTATTAATTTGTTTGTCATATTTATTTCAGTGATTCTCTTCCACATATTTCTTTCTTCCCCATTATAAGGAGGTGGGGCATGTTTCCTGACTTCAGGGACTTCTTCAGGCAATTGCAGGAGTCGATACTGACTTGAACACACACACAATAAAAAGAATTTGACAGTATGGGAGTTGTCGAAGAAATGAATTTCTTCTAGCCATTGCCTAAGGCATTTTAGGAAAAGAAAACGGCAGCTGCCAAGAGACAGCCACTAGTGAAACCATGCCACCAAAAGCTAACAGCCTCCATTAAAAATGGGATAATGAAAACAAAGTCAACTGCAATCATTTGATTCAATGTTCCATTCATTATAAACCAGAGGCATATTTCTTCATAAATATAATAATGCAGGCCTTTTTTGCTGCCAAATTTAGTTTCACCATGCATAAAAATCATAGTGCTGGTCTATAAATTTACTATAAAATGATCAAATTTTACCACTTTATTTTAATTTCATATGGAAGTAATCACCATCCACTGTGGAATAATTGAACACAAATTGATGTTTTTAAAAAAAGTCCTTAAATTATCTCAGTTCATCAAAATTGGGTTCATTTGTATAACATTCAAAAAGTACTGTTTGTGTAACATTCAAAAAGTACAGTGAAATCCTGTGCACAACAGTTTCTACCTTCCATCTCTTTTACCTTTTCCTGCTGTGAAGAGTATCAACCATGTCTCTCACTGTGGCGGCACCATGAATGATATCTGGAGTCTTCAGGAAGAGGTTCCATATAGAAGTTTCATTCTGCACTTGGGAGATGAATGATAAAAATGATCCAGCTTTCTGGACAAAAGCCATATGATAAGAAGGATGCTTCTGTAACTAGAAAGAGAAGCAAAAGAACATCTTTTAAAATATGATTATAAGTAGTTCTCAAGTTATGACTGGTCGCTTAATGACTATTTGATGGACCTCCCCCTCACCACAGATACGATGTTTTTGGATTTATGACAACCGCACAATCCCCATCACATGATCGCACTTTGGGCATTTGGTAAACGGTTCACCTTTACAATGATTTGTATATCCTATGGTCACCTGATTGCAATGTGTTACATTTTTTTGAAACTGGTGTTTATTTCTAGTTTCCAGCAAAAAATGCCAATTGGGGGAAATAACTTCACTTAATGGTCCTGACATTCACATACTATCCAACACATAGATCGTTCTTAGGTTACATTCATCCATCCATTCATTCAAAGCTACCACAGTGCTGAAAAAGGGGGACTTAAAACCCATTCTCAAAGTTGCAGCCATTGCAGCAGCCCCAATCATGTGATTGCAACTCAAGTGCTTGGTAACTGGCTCACAGAGTACCTTCATCTCATTCCCACTCCCACAATGAGATGGCTTTAAGTTGCCACAATTATTGCCACAATAGCTTTATATTTGTGTTTTTCTCTCTAAACTAAACTTATCAATCACAAGGCATACAAAATGCATGACACTGTTAGCACCCATTGTATCAAGTGACTAGGAATGGATAAGATCAGAATATGGCTTTTTGGCCATTACAGCTTCATGCAAACATGATTCTCCCGCTCCTCACCTACCACCACTCTGCTCAGTGGTGGGATTCAAATTTGGTTTGAATCTGCTGCACCAGAGGGATGGCTGCAGCCAGAGGGATGGCGTCACAGCAGAGATGCTCAGAAAGCATCTAAAAACTACCGGTGACTGGAGGCTGGAGACCCCCACCAAAGTGCAGCCAAGGTGAACGGCGAGTGGGTGGAGGATCCGACCCAGGCCTCAGGGAATAGCACCTCCCTGGGCCCCAACTTGAGGTGAAGGGTGAGCGGGTGGCATGCTTACCTTTGATGAGCAGAGTGGGCGAGGCACAGTGATGAGGCAAGGCGATTATCTGGGCTGCATGGTGAAGACAACATATATAGGGCAGGGTGGGGCAGGGCTGGGTGAGGTGGATGGGGCGAGTGGAGACAGGGCAGGCAAGAGCGGGGCCAGCCAGAGGTGGTATTTGCCAGTTTGGTGAACCAGTTAAAATTTCCACTATCATTTGCCCGAACTGGTCCGAACTGGCTTAATACCACCTCTGACTCTGCTGTTGTAATATAGCAGCACTGTCCTGTGGGTCCAAAATTGTGTATAGTGCTAATTTGCTTGTCTATTAATATTGTAAATTCTTTGTAGGGTGTAGCATAAGGCTTAATTAGTGAAACAATGGAGTTATGGGATCAAAATCCCATTTCACCACTTTGACTTTTATTCAAGTCAAATATGCACAATGGAATAATGTATAGAAAGAGGGGCATAGAAAAGAATGTAAGAATGATGGATGGGCAGAGCCCTACAGCCAGCCCAACCCCAGTCTAGCTGATGCCCTATAATTGATAAGTGTTTTTTTTCTACAAACTGGTTAGAATAGAATAGAATAGAATAGAATAGAATAGAATAGAATAGAATAGAATAGAATAGAATAGAATAGAATAGAATAGAAT
>WNWU01013456.1:1374727-1478138 GCA_012654045.1 Ptyas mucosa
ATAGAATAGAATAGAATAGAATAGAATAGAATAGAATAGAATAGAATTCTTTATTGGCCAAGTGTGATTGGACACAAGGAATTTGTCTTGGTGAATATGCTCTTGGTGTACATAAAAGAAAAGATACATTCACTAAGAATCATAAGGTACAACACTTAATGATAGTCATAGGGACCGTTACATGTGAAGGAGGAAGATGGTTAAACTTGAGGAATGGTTTTAGCACCTTGCTTATCATCCTTCTCAAGATTGAATCACTTTATTTCTTCTGAGCTTCTTCAAGCAGGAGGAGGGAGGGGAAAAATGGAATGCTAAGCTTTCATCTATGAACCATGAAAGCCTGAACCTCACCAAGGTCACTACTGCAGGTGTTAGACAGGGACAGGGACTGTTCCCATAACAAAAGGGAATTTTATAATTGGACCATGTGAACACCCAGGGGTGAGGAGAAAGGGAATCTATTGTTTAACTAAGTGAGCATTTGCATGGGAAAACAAGAGCTGCTTTTATTTCTGCAGTACTGAGGTGGTATATCCAATAGTTATACTTTTGGGAATTCAAAGCTCCTCAGAGTGTTTACTTCTTTTCAGTTCACTAATCAGACCATTGACATTAAACCAACTCTCTGAAAGAGCTGTAGCCTAATGATGCCAGAGACCAAGAAGAAAGTCAATGCTGCAGTGAAGCCAGGGGCTGCTTCTCTGTGGGAAGCACCGGTAGCAGCCCAGGTGGATTCCAGGGTGCAAGCAGTGGTGACATGGTCCAAGCTAAGGGCGGAGAAGGTGGAGCAGCTACTGGTGTGGAATGAAGGAGCCATGGCAGAATCCCTCTACCCCAACCCAATGGCTGGCTGGAGAGGAGAAGACAACCAAGGCATTATGGGATCCCCTTGATCCCGCAGGGGGTTGCTGTGACTCAGGAGAATAAGTGGAAGGCCAGGAGGCTGCAGAATGGGAACTGCAGAGTGGAAGTTCCTGACCTCATGCCACAGCCCTTCAGTACAGCAACTATGAGAGACATTTGTCGGAATGGAAGTACATGGATCGGCGTCAATGGAGCCATAGGTTCTGGGAGCAGGGCTTGGGACTGGCCAGGCATCGACAACCCCATCCCCTTCTTCACCCCAACCACAGAGTTGAGGAGCATGGGGCAAGGAGCTGTGGGGCCCTGAGGGGTGATTGTCTTCCACCTCCAGCAGCTGCAGGGCAAGTCCCAGGGATTCCTGCAGTGGTAGGAGCTCAGACACAAGCAGCCTATCAGTGGTGGGATTGCCACCAGGCTATGTGCTGGTCCAAGATGACCAAGAACCCCCACCCCCAAAGGCACATTTGATGGGTGATAGGAGAAGCTTGCCTATTTCCTGAAACAGGTTTAGAATTACTTGGAACAATACAGGACAGCCTACCCTGATGAGGTTGCTTGTGTAAATACCATTACTTCGAACCTGGAAGGCTATGGAGTGGGTGGTGTTTCTCCGCAAGGAAGAGGCTCCAGAATTGGGAAATGTTGACACCTTCATGGAGGAGCTGTGAGGTAGTTTTGGGGACCTCACTCAAGTCCACCAGGTGGAATTCAGAATCCGCTCCATAAGGCAAGGAACCCACCAGTAGCAGAGTACATTCAGGAGTTCCACAGCCTGGCTGGGAAGCTGAGAGGCTGGTGAGAACACTTACTATCTATCACTTCCGAGATGGGTTAAACAAGGAACTGTACCAAAACTCCTATCCTGGGGGATCCCAGATGACCTCCAAGCATGGAATCAGCTGGCCACCACAGTGGAACTAGATCTATTGGAGTATCGGCAACACACAGCACATAAGAGCCACCCCCACCAGAATTAGGAGAAACGCCCGTTGGAGCTCCTCTCATAAATCCTTGGAAGGGTCCACATTGTCCTGCTGGAGCCTGCTTCCAATGTGGGGAAGAGGCCAACAGGATGCCAACTTCCCAGCCCCACAGCCTGTGCCAATGCAGAGAACCCAAGCCAACTGAAGGCCAAGAAAACCCCAAGGAAGGCAAAGGAGAAGATGCAAGTGACGCAGCAGGTCATGGAGGTCTCTCCCCAATCCAGTGAGAGGAAAGGAACTTCAACCCCCAGCAAACCTAACTTGGTCTTCTATGAGAGTGACAGCAAGGGGGAGAACAACCTGATGGCAACTAGAGCCATTGCCCCTTTGACTGTCCATATGGAGATTTTAGTGCCCCACTCAGGAGGGGATCTTTACTGCCCTGTTAAATTCAGATTGCACCTAAAAAATTGAGGAGCCCATGAAGTCTGAGCAAGTGGATTGCTTGATCATGGGGAGGGGGGAGATGTCCGCAAGTTATCTAATGGAACCAGTGAGCCTGAGGATAGGGAGCCACGACGTGATTATTCTGTTCATAGTGGCCCCAAAGATGACAAAGACTAGGATACTGGGCAGTGGTGAAATTCAAAAATTTTCCCTACCGGTTCTGTGGACATGGCTTGGTGGTCATTGACTGGGTGGGTGTGGCTTGGTGGTCACGTGACTGGGTGGGCATGGCTTTGTCATGTGACTGGGAAAATCAACTATCACACTTTACACAAAAATAACACAAAAGTTACACAACTAACTCACACATAATGCAAAAGCAGCTAGACTTCACACAAAATGGCCCCTGCAACAAGCAGGAAACTCACAGAGTCACAGAGAGGTCAAAAACGAACTGTCACACTTTACACTAAAATACCAGTTCAGGCAATAGGTAAAAAAAATGCTTTAAAAAGTAAAAAAAAAGTTCTGAGGATTGCACAGCACAGCTGATTGTCGGAACCTTTTTTTTATTTTTTAAAAGCATTTTTTTACTACCTATTTGCCCGAACCGATAGGAAAAAATTCTTTTAAAAAGTTTTTAAAAAGTTCAGATGATCAGCTGTGTCGCACGATCGTGGGAACTTTTTAAAAAACTTTTTGAAGCATTTTTTTACTATTGGTTCAGGCGAACCAGTAGCATTTTCACTACCAGCTCAGGTGAACTGCCCCGAACTGGTAGCATTTCACCCCTGATACTGGGGTTGTTGTGGCTGAAAAAATGGAACCCTTCAGTTGAGCAATGAATGGTGCTTGTGAAGTAAAGCCAGATTACAGGGGATGGAGAAGGCACATGAAGGTTGGTGAACACTGCTGGTGGGGAAAGTGAAAGCAAAGCCAATTAATGTACTAGCTGAGGGCAAGCAAGTGGAGCCAAGCATCCCAAAGGAATGCTATGATTTAGCAAAAATATTTAGCAAGTAAGAATCAGACTTGCTCCCTCCTCACCATCCCATGGACCACACAATTGAAATACTGCTTGAGCCAAAGATGTACTTGATAACCTCGAGGGAGATGGAGGAGCTCAGGAACTTTGTGGATAAGAATCTAGCTAGGGGCTTCATCCATCCAGCAAAGTCCAGGGTGGCAGCCCCAATGCTCTTCAAAGAGAGGAAAGATGGCTCCCTGAGATTATGCATGGATTTTTGGGAAATTAATGGGGTCTATGTAAAAAATATTTACCTGCTCCCCATGAAGGACATGCTGGGATATCTATGCAAGGGGAAGGTGTTCACCAAAGTGGAATTGAGGGAAGCATACTATCAAGTGAGGATTAGGGAGGGAGATGACTGGAAGACAGCCTTCAATTCCCTTTAGGGTGCTACCAATTCTGGGTGATGCCCTGTGGTGACCCGGACATGGCACAGAGATAACACAGGCAGCTAGCAGTTCAAACCATCTTTTTATTGCTCCAAATTTCCCCAAACGCTCCCATGTTTCTGGCAAGTCCCAGAGCAAAGTGATGACAAACCCCCTCACACATACCTCAAGCAGCCTCTGCTCAGTGCTATGTATACCAAGTTTGCACAGAAATAAATCCAGCAGGGTGTCAGCTTTGGAAGCCATATTAGGCTGGAAGCTTCCAAGTTGCCACCTTCTCATGTGTGGGAAAGTAGGAGGGGGGATTTATTTGAGGGTTTATATTTAGACAAAATAGCATAGCATTCTTCCCATTGGTCAAGGTCAGGATGACCATCTGTCTCGAGACAAAACTGGATGGTGATTGGAACATGTGATCAACTGATGAGTGAGAGGATGGTTTAGGGGGGTTTGATTTACTGAGGGAAAACCCAGAACTCTCAGATTCGGGTTTTCCCAAGATGTGCCAGTATACCTACTCTAATAAATGGAACTTTGAGAAAATGCTTGCCTCAGAATTTTTAACTGGAGCAGAGGTTTTTCTGGAATGCTGACACAGGGCAAATGAAGATGTTCATGAAGCAAAAGATTCAATTAATTACTCCAGAAAGCCAGAAAGAATGCAAGGACTCTTAGAAAGTTCAAACATCAGCACTTAACACTTCAGGAACTCAGCATTTGTTCCCAACAAATGCCCCTCCCCACAGTATCTCCTCAAGTCTCATTCCCCAGGTGTGCCTTGTGAAGATGGGCATGGCACTCTTCTCCTGAGTAGCCTTCTCAGTATGTGCTGTTCTTGCCTTCTCTCTATTCTCCGTGCTCTCGGATCAGGAGGGTGTGGTCCTTGCTCCTCACTTGAACTCTGTCTTTCATGTTCATCCTGCCCCTGTTCCTCCCTGTCTACAAATTGTTCTAATCCTGAAAGGCCCTGCCCTGATCCCTGCAAAGAAGCCATGATGGGAAGCTGGCAGGCCACTTCAGATTTGTAAAGACCACTTGACTAGGAGTCAGTTTTGGTGGCCTAAGATGAAGAAAAATATCAAAAGCTATGTGACAAGCTGCTCGTATGTGAAACGGCTGTCAAGGAAGACTCTTGGGCTGCTGCAGCCGGTGGGTAACCCTAACCAGCCAAGAGAAGAGATTGCCATGGACTTTATTGCGGATTTGCCACAGAGCACTGGGAATATCATGAGTTGGACAGTAGTTGATCTATTTTTGAAGCAAGCACACTTCATTGCATGCCTGAAGCTCCCTATAGCCCAGAACGTGGCCAAGATGTTTGTGCAGCATGTTTATAAGCTGCATGGAGTTCCAAACCGCATCATTTCAGACTGGGGGTTGCAGTTCACAGTGAAGTTCTAGCAGAAGTTCACTAAGCCAATAGGTTCCTTTCAGGGTTCCTTGGGGTTCCATCCAAGCACTAATGGTGGAGGGGCATAGAAGACTAATGCAATGATAAAACAATATTCACGTTGCTATCTACCAGCAGACTAATTGGGCAGAGCTCCTGCTTTTGCAGAAGTGGCTTATAAATAATTTGGTACATACTAGCACTAGGCTTACCCCATTCAAAGTAGCCATGGGAGTTGAGTTCATACTGATGCCAAAATTTCTGAGGAAGCTCCCTTTTTCAGTAACACTAGCTGAATGCATGCACGCTCTAAGATCCACTGGGAGAAATGTGCAAAAAGCACTGAATAAAGCCAGAGAAATGCAAAAGAAACAAGCCGATTAAAGGTGGACCCCCCAGAGGGAATTCAGAATTAGGGATAAAGTATATTTATCTACCAAATACTTAAAGTTGAGGCAACCATATAAGAAGCTGGGTCCCAAGTATATGGGGTAATTTCCCAATCATTTGGATCATAAACCCAGTCATGGGGAAATTATAGTTGCCAAAGCTGTTAAAGCGAGTCCCTGCAGTGTTCCACTGTAGTTTAGTAAAACCCTTTCAAGACTCTAATTTAAGACAAATTGAAAGAGGGCCTCTACCTCCTGTTATATTGGGAGGTGAGGAACATTATGAAATTAAATTAAATTTTAAAAAACCCATTGGATTTAAGATATTTTAAGGGAAGACTACAATACTTATCTCTCAGCCAATAATGCCGATAATGTTAGTGCAGACAAACTTGTCAGAAGTGGGTATACTAGATACCCACAATGTTCAAAATTTGAGAGCTAAAGGTTCTTGAGTAATGAAGTTAATCTGTGTTTCATATTTTCTAGATCTACCTTTCCTCCAGGGGACCAAATCTCTTTATTTCTTCTGAGTGTCAGATCTGGAAGCGATCTTTTATGTTTGGGCCTTCAGGTTTGCCACATCTTCTTCTGTGAAAAAATGGGAGGGGGGATTGCATAGAGTGTAGATGATATATAGTCAAAATAACATTCCTTTCTCAGAGAGTCAAGGACACAATGCCCTGGCACCTGGAGTCGGATGACTGGGGAGTGTCTTCAGTTTGGACGGTGGATGATTGGACCATGTGATGAACATGAGGGTGCTGGGCAGGGACTTGAACTTTCACTTGGGTGGGAAAAACCTGGAACCTTTCAGATTCAGGTTTTCCCAGATGTGCCAATATGACATCTCTAATAAATTGTAGCTTTGAGGAAATCCAAGTCTCAGAGTTTCTTTTCATTGGGGTGTTACTTGGAGCCCTGACACTGAGCTTCTATCACTCTTCCACTTGCCATTCAAGCAGGAGGAGGGAGTGGGGAAGTGGAATACTAAGCTATGGACCATGAGAGCCTGAACCTCGCCAAGGTCACTACCGCAGGTGCTAGATGAAGACATGGACTGTTCCATAACAAAAGGGAGTTTTATTATTGGACTATGTGAACACCCAGGAGTGGGGAGAAAGGGAATCTATTGTTTAACTAGTAACTGAGCAGTCGCGTGGGAAAATGCTCACTTAGTTTTCTCCCCCTTTCTCTAAATGAGCATTTGCGTAAGTGCTATCAGAGTTGGTTTTGCTTTTGCAGTACCAAGATGGTGTATCCAATAAAGTTATACTTTTGGGAATTCAAAGCTCCCAAGAGTGTTTACTTCTTTTGGGTTTGCTAGTCGGACCATTGACAATTCTCTGCATAAGTACTATCAGGACAGTATTACTCATCAGTGAGTCAGAACACAGGCAGTGGAGAACAGGGATTGCAATAAGGGCAGCAGATTTCACTCAGCATAGTTTTCTGTTGACCTAAAAATGACTCCCGAATAGGAGATAGCCCTTACTAAAATATTTTCAAGACTACAAAACTTTCTCTCCTTTGAATTTTTTCCTGTCTGCTGAGGATCTTTTACTGGTCTAAATATATGTATGAACCAAGAGACACATACAGAGATGACAAAAGCAGTTTTAAAGAAAAGGGCCATCCAGGTGAGGAGAATTGAACTCTTCCTATGACTTATATTTGTCTTCCTTTCTTCCTGTGAATTGTTACCCTGAAATTTAATCAGTGAACAAAATGGCTCCTTCCAGCTCTCTTGATTTTATGATTTTGACTCAGCTCATATTGATTATCATAAATCAACTGAATTTCAGGTAAGCTAATCATAGGAAAAGAAAAACTCAGTATCTCTTGTTTATGTAATTTGCTAGGTAACATAGTGGACTCCTCCCACCCACCCACCCTTTTTTTTTCAATGTCAGAGCAGGCCAGTATTTAAATACCCATATCTACTGGCATCATATGGGCGGGCTTCTATTTAACAACTACTTCCAATATTTTTCATTGTCTGCCTTTATCCTTGAGCTGAAGAAGTTCTGTTCCTGTTTTCAGACACATAATTGTGACTCTTTCATCCATGACTCTAATTTTTTTTTTTCTGTTACAAAATAACCAGCTTCAAGTTTGTACATGCAGGGTAACCAAACAGAGCATGGAAAAACTGTTAGATTAAAAAAATGGATGAAGGGAGCTCTTTTCTAAGCAGTTTATGAAAGTTATATGTAATAAACATATAACTCTCCTCACAAAGGGAGCAGGGAGAAGAAAAAGAATGAGATATGGATGAATACTTACTTTCAAAATATGAGTTCTGAGTTCTTGAAAAAATGACTCCAGAAGAGACATATTGTTGAGGCAGAATGGCTGATAGATGTTTATTCCAAGATTTTCCGAAAGAAGACTTTGCAAAGATGCATTCACTGATAGAACCTCACAGATAGCAACTTTAAGGTTTGCTTGAGAAGAGTCTTGTTTCTGCATCCAAATAGTAAAATTGCATATAAAAGTAATGAATTAAAATTATTTTGTTCAGTCTGACTAGATACAGATTTTCTAAAATGAGTTGATCAAATGTTTGGAAGAACATGATACAGGTAGTTCTTGACTTACAACAGTTAATTTAGTGACCGTTCAAATTTACAACAGCACTGAAAAAATGACTTATGACTGTTTTTCACACTTACAATCATCATTGCAGCATCCCCATAGTCATATGATCAAAATTAAGATATTTGGCAACTGACTCTTTATGATGGTTGCAGTGTCTCAGGGTTATTTGATCACTTTTGCGACCTTCTGACAAGGAAAGTCAATGGGGAAGCCAGATTCACTTAACCATGTCATAATATACTTTCCAGAGTACTGTTCCTTTCTCCAAGATGGAGAATAATTCAGTGTCCCTCCCACTCAGCAGGTCTGTGAATCAGATTTTTTTCATTTCTTTTTATGAAAATGAAGGAAGCTACTTTCTAGAATCTGTCCTACAACCCAAAAAATCCACAGACACTCCCTATGCTTGTTTATATGTAGTTATGCATATTTGTTTCAGTCTGTGTTCAAGGAAAGCTCATTTGAACAAAATAAAAATACTGTATTTAGAAGTCTCAGAAGTCTTACGATCATTACTTCTGTGCACGCCTCTGATAACCATAAAATTTCATAAAATGACTAGAATTTCATCCAGTGGAAAACAGGCCACACTTTGCAACTAGGGGATTTTTCTAAAATAACAACTACTTGGCGTTGGAATGGTCCCTTGCTAAAAAAAATTAATATTTTTTTTTAAGCAAGGGACTATTGATTTATGACTTCAACAATGCTGGAATGATATGGAAACTTAAAGCAAAGATGGAGCACTGTATAATGCCACCATGTGCTTCTGCACAAAAGGCTGATTATAAATCCAATCCAATCAGTTGTTTCTATTATTGGAAGAGAGGGAGGTAATAAATAACTCTACCAGTTGCATTATCAGTAAACCAGCAGGTGGTGGGCTTTCCTGGTGGATGAACACAATTGATACTTCTACTACCATGTTTTCCCGAAAATAAGACCTTGTCTTATTTTATTTTATTTTTTGAATTCTGAAATAAGTGCTTGGCCTTATTGCCATGCGCTCAAAAGGCTGATTTGGCTTATTAACAGGGGATGTCTTATTTTGGGGAAAACATAGTATACCCCAATCGAGTATATAGAATATATACTCGATATATAGAATACTCGATTCAGTCATCTAACATTTTAGGTGCTGTGGCTTCCAGGTGCATATAGCCTTTTAGAAATATACATTTTTTTCTTATTTTATGTTTGACTTGAAAACCAGCCTAAAGCATGAAGTTTGAAGCTGAGCTACAAGATGAGATACCCCAGCTTTCTTCAGGATGGTTTCAATTATTTTAAGTTTAAAAACAAATTTGTTTCATGCTGTACTATTTGCAATACTAATATAAATTATTTTGTTATTTGATGATCAGAATTATCATTTTTGCTATATTCAGCACATATGGGAGTATACTCATATACAAATTTGGGTGCTTTTTAAAACTAAAATATTTATTTCCTCATAAAAATATTAAAATGTATATACCTATATTAACTTTAGGTGAAAGGGGCATTTAAAGATGACCCTTTATATATAGACAATTACCTCTGCTAAAGTGAGAATCTTGTTAAGCAAGTATATTCTGTCATAGTTGGTTGATGATGAAATATTTTCAATAAAAACTTTCAGACTGAATGTTGAATCAAGTATCTCTGTAAGTGAAAGAAGAAAATGTTTTACCTCAACATTAAAATATAAAGCCTGAGATGAATTATAAAGAATCATAAAGAGGAAGAACCCAAATTGTTCAAGCTGATTGAATATTTGAGAAAAATATATCCCATGAATTTTACTGTAGCAAGAAGTAATTCATGGCCCAGAGAGGAAATGGAATAACTTATAGAATAAGTATATAGAATAACATTATAACTCCTGAGTAAATCAGGTGTATTGCTACAGACTCAAAACAAATTATTACTGTATACAATATATGTAAAGTTTGTGCAATAATTTTAATAAATATCATGTCATTCTCCTATGTGATAAATGTATACATAATGGCACAATGATTACTTTATACAGTATATTATACTATTAAATATACTATTATTATGTAATATTACAAGTAAAAGGACTATTTACTTCAGTATGTAAAAACGAGAAATAAAAGATAGAAATTTTAAATTATGATATAATTTTGAAAACATAAATATATTGATCATAAAACAAGTTACATACATATTTTAATTATAATAAGGAGTGAAACCAGGTGAACATATATGAAGAACAATAACCTGCTTTGTTTCTTTCTTTTTTTAAATAGTACAGGTAACATTGATAAAAAATATAACTTTAAAAAAAATTGGATGAACTTTGAAGAAAAATAACTTTCTATGAGACCTGAAATTGTTTTCTTTGCAGTTTGTTCAGAGCCAAACCTCCAATTCAGCAAGATGGTGTCACCTTTAATGTGGTATTTTATCTGCTTTCCACCCTTTCCTCTATTTCTTTTTTTCTCTGTTTCCTATTATGTTGTTTATTCTCTCCAATTTCAATAACTTCAATAAAGAAAGAGATAGTTGTACAGGGGAATCTAAACGTAAACTTAAATTCCATTCCATTAATTGAAAGCTGTTTCTTTCCTTTTTCTAAAAGCTCAGCAGAAATAAATAGAAAAGAAACATTTCCATTTTCAGAAGGTACCTTTTGAAAAAGCATCTTTGAGAGATCCCCACTTCCCTTCTTTATTTTCATATTAAAAAACATGAAGTTCATATATATCCAACATAATATACTTTCCAGAGTACTGTTTTCTAATATGTATATCTCTGATATATAATTTATCAGGAGAAGGAAACATGTTTTGAAAGCAATGAGATTCAAATACTTAAGTGGAGGTGTCAAGGCTCCAACTAATGAACCCAAGAAAATCAGAACTCTGAGACTGGTATCCTTCTCAAAGAACTTCTTTATTGAGTATATCATGTCAACACAGCTCTTAAGGAAAACCAATTCTAAATCTTTCCTGTGGTTTCAGTATAATTAAAATAGGAAATATCCCCATCCCCAAGTGTCACAGTTCACATTGGCCAACTGGGTTAACTGGCGGGCTCTCCAGGCACTCCTTCCCCGACTTAGCTGTTGCCAGTAGAGATGACCTTGGTTATCATGAGAAAGCTCTCTGTTGACTTTTGGTTTATTTATTTTATTTATTTTATTGAATTTTTATACTGCCCTTCTCCAGCTGGACTCAGGGCGGTGCACAGCCAAGAATAAAAAATATCCCAATACAAAATTTTAAATTTTAAAAGTATTAAACAAAATTTTGGCCCAAAATTTAAAAACATCCTGACTAAAATTCATTTACAATTAAAATATCTAAAGGGGGGGGGGGTTTACGCCAGCCCAGCTTGATGGAATAGAAAAGTTTTGAGGGCATGGCGAAAAGCATGGAGATCTGGTATCTCTGGGAGCAGGTCGTTCCAGAGGGCAGGTGCTGCCACAGAGAAGGCCCTCCCCCTGGGGGTCGCCAGTTGACATTGCCTGGCTGACGGCACCCTGAGGAGTTCCTCTCTATGGGAGCGTACTGGCTGGTGGGAGGCTATTGGTGGCAGAAGGCGTTAAGTATCCAGGCCCTATGCCATGGAGCGCTTTAAAGGTGGTAACCAACACCTTGAAGCGCACCCAGAAGACCACTGGGAGCCAATGCAGCTCGCGCAGGAGGGGTGTCACATAGGAGCGCCCCATCCTCCCATAATCCCCCACGTGGCTGCATTCTGCACCAGTTGGAGCTTCCGGGTGCTCCTCAAGGGGAGCCCCATGTAGAGAGCATTGCAGTAGTCCAGGCGGGAAGTGATGAGTGACTGAGTGACTGTGCGTAAGGAGTCCCGATCCAGAAAGGGATGCAACTGGCAAATCAGGCGAACCTGATGAAAAGCCCCCCTGGCCACGGCCGTCGTATGCTCTTCTAAAGACAGCCGTGCATCCAGGAAGATGCCCAAGTAGCGAGCCCTCTCCATGGGGGCCAGTAACTCGCCCCCAATAGCCAGCAATGGCACCAGCTGGCTATATTGGGACGCCGGAAGCCACAGCCACTCAGTCTTGGAAGGGTTGAGTTGAAGCCTGTTTCTCCCCATCCAGACCTGCACAGTCTCTAGGCACCAGGACATCACTTCAAGGGCATCGTTGGGATGGCCTGGGATGGAGATGTACAGCTGAGTATCATCAGCATACTGATGGAATTCCACTCCAAAACCATGGATGATCTCGCCCAGCGGCTTCACATAAATGTTGAACAGAAGGGGTGAGAGGGCCCAAACAAGGCGCCTCAGGGTCGACCTCTGCCCCCGTCAACACCAACTGCGACCGGTCAGAGAGATAGGAGGAGAACCACCATAGGACGGTGCCCCCTACCCCTAACCCCTCCAACCGGCGCAGCATGATACCATGGTCGATGGTATCAAAAGCCGTTGAGAGATCTAACAGGACTAGGATAGAGGAACAACCTCTATCCCGAGCCCTCCAGAGATCATCCACCAATGCGACCAATGCCGTTTCCGTGCTATGCCCAGGCCTGAAGCCGGACTGGAGTGGATCTAGATAGACAGCTTCATCCAGGTACCGAGGAAGCTGTCGCGCCACCACACTCTCAACAACCTTCGCCACAAAGCAAAGGTTGGAGACCAGACGGTAGTTAGCCAAAACAGCCAGATCCAGAGAGGGATTCTTGAGAAGGGGCCTCACCACCGTCTCTTTCAAGGTGGATGGCAAGACGCCCTCACTCAAAGAAGCGTTAATAATCCCCTGGAGCCACCCTTGTGTAACTCCTGGGAGGCCAGCACCAACCAGGAGGGACATGGGTCCAATAAACATGCGGTCGCGTTCAGCCATCCCAGTATCCTGCCCACGTCCTCAGGAGTGACAGGGTCGAACTCTTCCCAAATGACATTCTCAAGACCAGCCTCCATAATCCCGTCTGTACCCACCCAGTCAGAGACCAAGCCTTCCGAATCTGACTGATTTTATCGTGCAGATACTGGACAAAATCTTCAGCCCGCCCCTGCAAGGGATCCTCCCGTGCTCCCAGATGGAGGAGGGAGTGGGTCACCCTAAACAGGGCAGTTAGGTGGTTATCTGCAGATGCGAGAAGAGCGGAAAAATAATTACATTTTGCCGCTTTTATCGCCACTAGGTAGGTCTTAATATGAGATCTTACCAGTGTTCGGTCGGATTCAGAACGGCTAGACTTCCAGCTACTCTCCAGGCGTCTTTTCCGGCATTTCATCTCCCTCAGCTACTCAGAGAACCAAGGAGCCAGGTAGACTTGGCGACGGGTCAGAGGCCGCAAAGGCACGACTTGGTCCAAAGCATCAGCAGCCGCCCTATCCCAGGTGGCCACCAGTTCTTCAGCCGAGCTGTGAGTCAGAGCCTCAGGAAATGGCCCAAGCTCCATTTGGAACCTATCAGGATCCATCAGGCGCCTGGGGCGGAACCATCTAGTCTGTTCCACCTCCCTGCGGCAGGGTATGGCAGTTAGAAAGTCAAGCCTAAGGAGGGAATGATCTGACCATAACAAGGGCTCAGTCGCTATCTCCCCTATCTCAAGATCATTCGTCCACTGACCAGAGACAAAAATCAAGTCCAGAGTGTGTCCTCCTGTGTGAGTGGGTCCATGAAATAATTGGGTCAGGTCCATGGCCGTCATGGAAGCCATGAACGTCCAGGCCACCTCAGACACTTCGCCGACCAATGGCAAGTTGAAGTCCCCCATGACCATAAGCCTGGGGGTCTCCAGCATTGCAGTGCTCTCAGACAGAGTGAACGGGTCTCTGCGTTCCTTGTGCTGACTTCTCCCTGCTTGTGGGCTCTGAAAGGATCCAAAGCGACCCTGTAGGGGTGGTGATGGTGAAACAAAGAGGGACACAATTGGGGAGGGAATTATTTCCTATTTTAATTATACTAACACTGCGGGAAAGGTTTAGAGTTGGTTTTACATTTGGCCATGCCAATATGATGTACCCAATAAAGAAGTCCTTTGAGAAAGATTCCAGTCTCAGAGTCCTGATTTGCTTGGGTTCATTAGTTGGAACCTTGATACTAAACCAACACTCTCAACTTCTGCCCTGAAGAAGGGGCAAACTTCCAGGGCCCTGAGCCTCAGCCACCTACCCGGTTGCTTTGGGAAGTCAGAGAAGGCTCAGGGAAAATTCTGAGATGGAGAAGAAGGGGGAAGCCCCTGCCAGATCTAGTGTGGCTATAGCTGCTGGAGCACAGCCAGCAAGCCACGCCAAAGAGGGAGCCCTTCCCACGGTGGTCTGACCTAAAGACTGTGTGGAGAGGACCGAGAGGCAGATGACATGGGAGGAAGCCCTGGCCACTGTGAACCTCTATAAAGGGGGGGGAAGGGGGGGAGCCTGGCATAGGTGGGCGCCAAAAGCCACTGAAGCTGAGTTCCCCTTGACATCTCCTCGAGAGCCAGCTGCCCTTCTCCTGAGATGCAAGCAAAGAGGATGACTGAGTGGGCTGAGTGGGGAGAATGGAGGTACCTGACCACCACACACAGCTCACAGCTCACAGTTTAGTGAGAGAGAGTGGTTTGACCATATGGTGATCTGAGGAGGGGAGTCAGTGCGCCAGGTTTGAGGTGCTGGTGGACATCATAGCCTGGATGGCCCAACCATCCCCAGCCCACTGGAGCCCCAGCCCAGCCATGGCAGCCCAACGACTAGCTCCCCTGCCTGGTGAATGGCAGCAGCAAGTCCAGGGGCAAGGCAAATCTCCCTGCAGCAGCAATGACCAGAGAGCCAGGCCTGGCAGCCTCAATTCCTGCCTAGATGGCCTGGATACCAACCATGATCCTACTACCCAGGGCCAGGTTGGTTCCCCAGCCAATGGGCACATCCTCCTCTACCACCACCTGTGGATCCCCCACCGATGAAAGCAACTTTTGAAGGAGACTTCCAGTTGCAGCCTTGATGAGAACAGTTGGAAAATAGTGAGCTCTACTGAGCCCCTCCAAAAATCCAGCTGGTAACCACTGCCAGGAGACCCTTCAGGGTCACAGCCATCTTGTAAGGATGGTGAAAGAAGCAGATGCATTTCAATGACCACAAGGAATCCGCAAATTCCTCGTTAGGTCCAAAGCAAGCTCTCCCCATTGCTGGCAGTCATGAAGCCAGGACAATTGGGAACCAAAATTGTGCAGGAGCGGTGTATGGACAGAACATTGAAATTGGGTGAGATATTTACCAACGTTTACTTTAATGACTTGCAATAACAAAAAGATTATGAAAATACCCTCCTAAGCTTAAAATAGCGGTGAATTGACACATGGAGGGGGGAGGGAAACCGGAAATGGAAAGGCAAAAAAACCCCAAAAAGCCCCAAGTGAAGCTATAAAATACTGACAGAGTGGAAAATAGCCCAAATAATCTGAAAGTGACTTTAGGGAGAAATTGTTTATTTGAATTTCTAAACCCCTTGGATTTATCCGACAATCAGCTGTTTTTGACAAATTGCTTACATTGGATCAGGGCATAAGAGAGTCATCTACTGGAGAAAGAGAAGTACAACAACACTATAGCCGCAGTATATTTAATGAAAGCTAATCTAATATACACAAAGTCTAATATATAGAACAGAAGTAACAAGATCTTGTGGATGGCCTGATCTTGACACTGTTGTTAGAAGACGACTGGGAAAATTTGAGAATATTTAATAGTGTGTGTGTGGGGGGGGGGTTCTTTCCTTTTGAAGAGTTAAAAAAGGAACTAATTTGCAAATAACTAAATCTTACTAAAATTGACTATGGATTGGAAACACTGGAAGAACTTAGTGGACTAACCTGGACAAATTTAGACTTGGACTATTAATGTTATTTAATAGAATATTCTAAGAGGCAAAAGAAGAAAAGATCAGAAGAAAAGAGAAAAGAAGGAAATAAGACTTTAAAATTTGGACAATTGGGGAACTATAAGGCTGTAAACTATTATGAAATGAAATGTGGGATTTGGAGGTATAACTATGGTTGATGTAACTTGATTAAATAGAAGCTTCTTAAATATTGAGATATTGGAATAATAGAAATATACTTTTTATAAGCTGTATTAATTCAGTATAAAATGGATCTAGAGATGTATGAAGAAATATTGTGCATGTTAAAAAGTCTGCGTGAATCCTTAAGAAATGACAAAGAGACAAGAGGACTTAAACATAAAGAGGGGGAAAAAGTAACAGATGAAAGCAGAAAGGAGCAGAAAGAAAGAGCACTAAGAGAAGGTGCAAGATCGAAGGATCCAAAAGAACAAAGAGAGACAAGAGCGATGAAACTTAAAACTACTAACAAGTAAAGTAAAATATGGAAGAAGAAATAAAAGCAATATCAATAAATGTAAATGGACTGAATTCAGCAACAAAAAGAAACAGAATTTTTAACAGATTAAATAGACTAAAGATGGACATTATATGCTTACAAGAAGTACATATTAAAAAACAACATACAAAATTATTAGACCATTCAAAATTAGGAGTTGTATTTACCTCATTCATACAACAAAGTAAAAAGGGAGTCCTTTTATATGTCAAAGAGAAACTAGAGCCTAAATTAATATTTCAGGATGAAGAAGACAGGATTTTAATGGTGGAAATGAAAATGAATTTTAAACAAATACTTTTGATAGCGTTATATGCTCCAAATGACAAACAAGAAGAATTTTATAAGAAGCTGCCCAGGAAAAACATAGAATTGGTCTATGAATATATATGTACAATGGGTGATTTTAATGCTGTAATGGATGCGGAGTTGGACCATAAAACAACAAAGATAAATAAAAAACTGAGAAAAACTCTCCCAAAATCTTTTTTCACAATGATTGAAGAATTAATTATTCAAGGTATATGGAGACAAAGACATTTGAAAGAAAAACAATACACCTTTTATTCAAATAGACATTTGTCATAGTCGAGGATAGATATGGATTTCAACAGAATTTATAGATAATATACAAGAAGTAAACATTGAAACAAGTATTTGGGCAGACCACAATCCAATAATAATAACTTGGAAAGGACAGAAGAAAAAGACAAGCTGGACATTGAATCAAGTAATATTAAATGAAAAAGAATTCCAATAGACAATGGAAAAGGAATTAGAGTTTTTCTTTAAAATAAACAAAAAGGAGGATACATCACTTCAGAATGTATGGGACACAATGAAAGCATATCTTAGGGGCTTGGCAACAACATATCTTGGAAAGAAAAATAAAATGAAAAACAAATACAGAAGAAATTTGAAGAGGAGTATAAGAAACTAGAGGAAGCTTTACAAAAGGACACACAAAACAACAAAATTAAGAAACAAATAGAAATGAAAAAACATGAAATAAACTTGAATGAGCAAGAATTTTTGGGAAATAAATTAAGAGCACCTAAACAAAAAATTTTGAAAATGCGAATAAACTGGGAAGATGGTTAGCATACAAAATAAAAAAAGAAAAAGAGAAGAAAGTAATAAAATACTTACAAGATGAAAAGGGGGAAATACATTATAGAAGTGAAGAAAAGAAGAGAATAATTCAAAATTATTATGAAAAGCTCTATTATCAAGAGAAGATATCTGAAGAGAAGATAATACAATTTTTAGAAAAATCAGACCTATCTAAAATACCCGAACAATACAAAGGGATGTTAGAAGAGAGAATAACAATGATGGAGCTAACAGAAGAGATTAAAAAACAAAAAAATGGGAAAGTACCAGGTCCGGATGGACTACCAGCGGAACTATATAAGACATTTCAAGAGATGTTAAGCAATGTAATGCTGGAATTATCTAATGAACTTTTATTAAAAGCAAAAATGCCAGATTCCTGGATAGAGGCCTATGTAACACTTATACCTAAAGAAGATACAGATTTAAATCCATTGTAAGCCGCCCTGAGTCTCCAGAGAAAGGCGGCATATAAATTGAACAAATAAATAAGTAAGTAAGTAAGTAAGTAAGTAAGTAAGTAAGTAAATAAATAAATAAATTTGCAATTTATAAAAAACTATAGACCGATTTCATTGTTAAATGCGGATATTTTCACTTCAATAATGGCGAATAGACTAAAGAGACTATTAAATGAATTCATTCACATGGATCAAAACAGGTTTCTACCTAAAAGGCAAATTAGAGACAATATGAGGATGAATTTGAATACGTTGGAGTATTATGAGACACATCCAGAAAAACAAACGGCGATGATATTTCTAGATGCACAGAAAGCTTTTGATAATGTGAATTGGCAGTTTATGATAAAGCAACTACAGATAATGGACTTTGGGAGAGATTTATGAATACTATAAAAACAATATATGACAAACAATCAGCTAAGATAATGATGAATCGAGAGATGACAGAAAAAGCTAAGATAACAAAAGGAACAAGGCAAGGATGCCCAGTATCCCCATTGTTATTTGTATTGACTCTAGAAGTGCTAAATAGAAATATAAGACAAAATGAAGAAATAAAAGGGATGAAAAAAGAGGAATATAAACTACAAGCCTTCGCGGATGATTTAGTATTCATTTTGCAACTTTGCAACTATCATTTATGGGGAAAATAGCAATAATCAAGATGGATATATTACCGAGGTTATTTTTTTTATTCGACAATTCCTATAAAAATTGAAAAGACTTATTTTCAATACTTAAACAAGATAGTGAGGAAGTTTATATGGCAGGGAAAAAAGGCAAGAATTAATATAAAGATGCTACAAGATGCAAGAATTTGGACTGCCGAATTGGGAATTATATTACCAGACAGCAGCATTGACATGGATGAAAGAATGGATCGAATTAAGAAATATAAGATTACTAACTTTGGAAGGACATGATTTGCAATTGGGATGGCATGCATTTTTATGGTATGGTAGAAGTAAGATACATACATATTTTCATAGACACTATGTAAGAAATGCATTGTTATTGGTGTGGGAGAAGGTTAGAGATAAATACTATATGAAAATTCCAATATTGTTATCAACAATGGAAGCATTGATACACCCAAATATGGTTAATTTTAGAAATATTTTTAGATATAAAGACTTACAGACAACGTGGAATTGAAAAGGAAACAAGAAATGGAAGAACAAGGGATTGTGATAGACTGGTACACGCATATGCAAATACAAGGAAGGTATGAAAAAGATGCAAAATTATATGGTTTTTATTTAGAAATGACAGATTTGGATAAGATACTCATGGGAACAGAGGATAAAATATTTTTTAAAATCTATAGCTTTCTGCTTAGTATGGAATTAGAGGAAGAACAAATAAAGAAAACGATGATTGCTTAGGCAAAAAATTGTGGATATTCAATTGAGCTCTATAGATGGCAACAGTTATGGGAAAGGAACTATAAACTAACAATATCCACTGCATATAAAGATAATCAATATAAAATGTTTTATAGATGGCATATGCCTCTGAAAAAATTGGCAAAAATGTTTAAAGATAAGAAATGACAAAGAGACAAAGGAATTGTTTAAAGATACAGAAATGAATTTAGAAGCTACTCAACAATTGGGGGGAAAAGAGGAACACGATATTCAAGAAGTAGATGAGAAACTAGAAAAAGCAGGGGAGCATGAGAAGCAGGGGAAAATGAGAAGCAAGAAGTTAGGCACAGAGGAAGAGGAGAAGAGACTAATAAGTAGAAGACATATAATATAATGATTTATAAGGGTACAGAAAGAAGAGAGAAAAACAATAAATAAATTTATTTTTTAAAAAATAAAAACAAAAGGAAGTTTTGTGGATGGGTGCTCAAAAAACGCAACAGAAAGAAACAAAAGGCACCCAGATGGGAAAGTTTAGTAGACACAAAAAAATTAAAAAGCGATACAAGATTCCAAGAGAGAGATATAAAAGACTGACCCAAAAATCAATAAACGATGGAATTTTAGAAAGACTAAGAGATGATGGATAATGAGAACAAATATTAATAAAATGGGAAAACCCCAAAACCCCAATGTTTTAGGTTAGTAGATGGTAATTTAAGACTACACAATTTAACTGAAGAGTGTGTTAAAAGATATTGTGAATTTAAAATATTAAGGATTAGAAATGGTGGGGACTTTGAGATATACTCCCATGATGGATTGTATACTGTTAATAATTGGTGTTATTTGTAATCCTATACAGTTAGAATATTGATGTTATAGTGGAATAATGAGTGATTTTTAAAATATTGAATGACAACATTTAGTAAGGGATAATAAACACAAGATGCGAAGGAATGTTATTTATGCTTAAATAATAGTATTTGCATGATTATTGTTAACATTGTATTAAAAAAGACCTGACCCAATCGATGTACTGTCCACAAAACATGTATGTTTATGTTGGAAAAAATAAAAAACTTAATATATATAAAAAAAGAAAGCCACTTTTGATGGGGAGCTGGAAAATCTGGCATTCTTCCTCAACAGGCCTGGACTACTATGCACTGGCCTACCTTTCAGATGTGGTGATGATGAACACAATGGCCACTAACATAGAGGGGGAAGCCAAGGAGTGGGTGACAAGATTCCATGATGAGGATGCACTGGAGCTGGAACATTGATGCCTTCCTGGAGGAGCTGAGACCCAGGCTCGAGGGTGAACCCCAGGCCATACAAGCTGAGGTGGAAATCTAAGACCTGAAGCAGAAGGGCCGGGCAGCAAAAGCATTCATCTGGGAATTCCGCTGCATTGCTGGCAAGCTGAGGCAATGGCCAGAGTGGCTACTGGTCTACCATTTCAAGGAGAGCCTAGACTGGGAGCTGCTCCAGGCCTGCATCTACCAGGGAGTCCCTAAATGATTTCATGAATGGTACCGGATGGCCATAGCACTAGTCCTCGAGCTGAAGCAATGCAAGAAGTGCAGCATGCCGGAGTCCGGACCCAAGCAGAGCCAAGAGGGGCAGCAGTTCGGGCAACGACCTATTGTCGCGCCACCCACTGGCTCTTCCACTGACCTAGTCAGAGCCTCCATCAAATGCTTCAGATGCGGACAGCAGGGCCATTGGGCCGCCGAATGCCTAGCACCCACCCCCAAGCCAAAGGCAACCCCTGGCTCATGGACAAGCAACTCTTGACCCTCCATGATGGATTAGCATGGAAAGGCCCCAAACTGTATATGCCCTGTACCCTCTGGGTCCAGGTTTTGCAGTGGAGCCACAATGCCAAGCAAGCCAGCCACTTTGGATTCTTAAAAATGTGGCACCTGGCAAGGAGACAATTTTGGTGGCCAGGAATGAAAAAGAACAATGAAAGCTATGTAAAAAGCTGTGTGGTATGTGCCACAATGAAGAAAAGGCCAGGGAAGCCTCCTGGGCTGCTACAACAAGTAGCCAAGCCATCTCAATCTTGGGAGGAGATAGCAATGGACTTTATACCATAGTAGAACTCCCAGACATTGGGGGAAACACCATGATTTGGATGGTGATTATTTTTTTCTCCAAGCAGGCTCATTTTATAACCTGTCCTGGCCCACAAACTGGCAAAGCTATTCCTGAAACATATTTACCAACTGCACAGAGTCCCAAGGAGAATCATATATGACCAAGGGGTTCAATTTATGGCCAAATTCTGGAGGGAATTCATGAAGCTAATTGGGTCCTCCCAGGGCCTTGGTTCAGCTTTTCAACAAAGGGGTGGTAGAACGCACAAAAAACATGATAAAGCAGTACTTGCAATACTATGTCAACTACCAACAAACTAACTGGTGAGACCTACTGCCTTTTGCTGAAGTGGCGTACAACAACGCCATGCACAGCAGCATGGGTCTTATCCCCTTCAAGGTAGCCACAGGGGTAGAATTCATCCCTATGCTTGAGTACCCTAAGGCACCCCCTTCCTTGGTAAGCCTGACTGAATGGGTGGACTCACTGCAAGATGCTTGGGGAAATGTGAAATGAGCACTAACAAAAGCCATGGAGAGACCAAAAAAAAAAAAAAACCCAAGCAGACAAAAAACGATCCTCCCCCAAAGGCCATTTCACATAGGAGAGAAAGTCTACCTTTCTACCAAATACCTGAAACTGAAATTACCTTGTAAAAAATTGGGCCTTATAGGACCTTTCCCCATCGTAAAGGTCATCAACCCAGTCACAATAGAGCTGAAGCTCCCACGCTTGTTGGGGAAAGTACATCCAGTCTTTCACAGTAGTTTATTGAAGCCAGTAATAGGGTCGGAGTTGAGACCAATAGCCTGGGTAGTCCAGGCCCTATCGTAGTGGAAGGAGAAACCCATTATGAAGTATGAAAAATACTAGACTTTAGGCTACATAATGGGAAACTGCAATAAGTGCAATGGAAGGGTTACCTTCTGTCAGAAGTTACCTGGGTGAAGAGTAGGGACGTAAAACCAGAGAGATTAATCAGGAAGTTCTATGAGAAGAATCCCCAGAAGCCAAAGGAACTGCCGGGTGATGGGAGGGTTGGTTAATCTGTATTTGATATCTTCCAGGTATTTCTCATTCATTAGGGGAGAGCTGACTGTCAACTTCAAAATGAACCCGTCAGGGGCCGTTTTCCTGTTCCTTAGTTGCCACACAGTGTGGGGAGGGGGGAAGGTGGATGGAATGCATTGCTAGACACAACACAGAGCTTTTTCATGAGAATCAAGGTCATCTCCACAGATGACAGATAAAATTGGGGAGGAATCCCTGGAGAACCTGCCAATTAACCTAATTGGCCAATGTGACCTGTGACAATTGGGGAGGGAATTATTTCCTATTTTAATTATACTGAAACCGTGGGAAAGATTTAGAGTTGGTTGTACATTTGACTGTGCCAATATGATGTATCCAATAAAGAAGTTCTTTGAGAAAGATTCCAGTCTCAGAGTTCTGATTTGCTTGGGTTCATTAGTCGGAACCTTGATATTTTGTTTGCCACCCATCTCATCACATCACTCTGTCTCCCTAGATTTCCCTGTTGCTAAATTGCCATTTATTAAATCAAGTTTTTACACATGATCTAATCTATTATTTTGCTGATATAATTATTAAAATCAATCACTCTTGTTTTATTACAGAAACTTACAAAATTTTACCTACCCTTCCTCTTCATCCATTATCATTTATTAATGATAGTGAAATAAATAACTTACGCAACAGACTATTCCTATTTTGGAGGACATCAACACTTTGGGATGATGGGCTGTTCTCCTCTGCCTGGTTAGTAGACCTTCTCTGTCTTCTGTTAAGAAAAGAAGCAGGAAGAAACTTATATTGTACTTTGTATTTAATTTTCTATTGATTTTATATAGAAATTGAGTATATTAATAATAAACTGAGTTTAGGTCAGAAATGAAATCAATATAGTTTGAAATACAAACTATATTGATGAGTTAGATGATAGATAGATGATAGATAGATAGATAGATAGATAGATAGATAGATAGATAGATATGATAGACAGACACAGACAGACAGACAGACAGACAGATAGACAATGTGCCATAAAATTGGTGACTCTTAGTGACCACACAGACATATATTTAGGCTCTTTCCACTGTCTGCAAGAATTAGTTTAGTGATCTTAATAGAATTAACAAATTGTGCATTAGAAAAGATGTGTACAATCTTTTCTAATATTTCATATAATGATAAGCTTCAAGTAACAAATAATATTTTAAACATGAATATGAAAAAATATAGCATTCAACATAATACCTGTGTTTCCCCAAAAATAAAACTGGGTCTTTTTTTTTTTTTTGGGCCCCAAAATAAGTACTAGGGCTTATTTTCAGGGGTGACTTTTTTCCCCCCATGTACGGGAGACCCACTTCTTCTGCTTGCTCGCTGCGAGGCAGGAGGCCATGCAGCATGCCAGTGCCGCCACCATGAGTCAGGGGGTGAAGCTGCCCCATGTGCCCCACACCAGCTTACCTCAGAGCCCTGTAACCAGGCTACCCATGACCCGACACCTGCCTCGCCTCACAGCAGTGGCTCTGGCAGCCCCATCTAGCAGGACCCCGGGTGGCCACCAGCCCACTTCTTCTGCTTGCTCGCAGATACAATGGAGCAGGAGGCCAAGTGATGTTCCAGTGCTGTGGCCATGAGGTGAGGTGGGAGTGGGTGGAGTTGCCCCAAACTCCCCACATGGTTTACCTTGGGGCCCTGCAGCCAGCCCATCCACTCCCCAACACCTTCCTCACCTTGCAGCTACAGCACCAGCAAACTACTTGGCCTCCTGCTCCATTGTTGCCACAAACAAGCAGAAGTGGATGCGATGTGCCGGTGCCTGGAGGCTGTGAGGGTCTGGATGGGAGTCAACAGGCTCAGACTTAACCCAGACAAGACCGAGTGGCTGTGGATATTGGCTCCTAAAGACTATGTCGATTGTCCATCCTTGGTTCGGGGCGGGGGGAGAAATTGTCCCCCTCAGAACGGGCTCGCAATTTGGGTATCCTCCTAGACTCACAGCTAAGATTAGAGCAACATCTGACTGCTGTGGCTAGGGGGACCTTTGCACAGGTTCGCCTGGTGCACCAATTGCGACCCTACTTGGATCGGGAGGCTCTCCTCACAGTCACACATGCCCTTGTCACCTCACAGTTAGATTATTGCAACGCACTCTACATGGGACTATCTTTGAAAAGTGTTCGGAGACTACAGTTGGTCCAGAACGCAGCCGCGTGAGCTGTCGTGGCTGCACCTAGGTACACCCACATTACACCAATTCTCTGCGAGCTGCACTGGCTCCCTATTGCTCTCCGGTCACAATTCAAGATGTTGGTTATTACCTTTAAAGCCATACATGGGTCAGGGCCAGGGTATCTTCGAGACTGCCTTCTGCCGCATAGCTCCCAGCGACTGGTAAGATCCCACAGAGTTGGTCTCCTCCGGGTCCCATCAGCTAAACAATGTTGGCTGGTGGGCATGCGGGGGAGGGCCTTCTCTGTGGCTGCTCCAGCTCTCTGGAACCAGTTACCTCCTGAGGTCTGGACCATTCCCACCCTATTGGCCTTCCGAAAAGCGGTGAAGACCTGGCTTTTCCAGCAGGCCTGGGGCTGTTGATCTCGTTCTTGTGATCTGGCGAGATCCGGCCATGAATGATGTGAATGAGTTTTTAATGTTTTTAACGTTTTTTAATTTTTCAATGTCTTTTTATAATAATTTTTTAAATGTATTGTGAGCCGCCCTGAGTCTTTGGAGAGGGGCAGCATATAAATTTAATTAATTAAATTAAAGTCATGTGGGCTCCTGCTTCACATGGGTGCTGCTGCCACCGCCACAAAATAGCTATTGGGGTGTGGATGGCATGACTGTGGGGGCCCTGAGGCAAGCCACTGTGGGGCACATGTGGAAGCTCCATCACCATCCCAATTTGCCTTGTACCTGCAGCACCATGAGTAACCAGATGGAATAGGTGGCTGGCTGGCTGCACAGGCTCTGAAGTAGGGCTTATTTTGGGGCGGGGGGTAGAGTTTATATTAGGTGCACACATAAAAACATGCTAGGGCTTATTTTTTGGATAGGGCTTATTTTCAGGGAAACAGGGTATATAGGGTAAGGAAAATGAACATGTCAAGGGTTAGATGCCTGTTGGTAAAAATGATATCCAGCTCTATAACAAATGAGAACTAAACAGAGGAAGCACAGAGAGACTAGAAGTCCTGAATTCATTTTCCTGAGGTGGACCAGGAGAGAAGCTCTCTTTTTATTGGCCCACCAATGACCATTCAAGGTCCTGAGTGGTTTCTGGCTCCCCATAATATTCCATGCAGCCACAAAAAATCTTGCAGAACACAAATCATGTTCAAGGCCAGAAGAGGAACAATTCTCCATCTCATTGCTCCATATGTTACCCAGCAATTAAATGCAAAGGAATCTCCAGTTAGTGGGGATTAAGATTCTAATCTAATTTTGCAGCTTTTAAAAAAAGACATGATAGAAATTAATAAGCCTTAGTAAGACCATGCTTAGAATACTGCATCCAGTTTTGGTCCCCATATTATAAAAAAGATGTTGAGTCTCTGGAAAGAATGCAGAAAAGAGCAACTAAAATGATTAGAGGGCTGGAGGCTAAAACATATGAATGGTTGCAGGAATTGGGTATGTCTAATCTAATGAAAAGGACTAGGAGTGACATGATAGCACTGTTCCAATATTTGAAGGGCTGCCACAAAGAAGAGGGGGGACAACCTATTTTCCATAGCACCAGAAGGTAAGACAAGAAATAAGAGAAGCAACCTAGAACTCAGGAGAAATTTCCTAACAGTGACATCAATTAATCAGCATAATGGCTTGCCTTCAGAAATTGTGAGTGCTCTATCACTGGAAGCTTTTAAGAACAGACTGGACAGCCACTTGTCTGGAATTGTATAAGATCTCCTGCTTGAGCAAGCGGTTGGAGTAGAAGACCCTCAAGGTCCTTTCCAACTCTAGTATTCTGTTATTCTGAATTTCCCAATATTCCATGTCAAGGAAATGACAGAATAAGCTCCTTTTGCATCAGAATGCACCCATACACACAACTATGTGCTCGGTCAGTATTGTCTTTGCTATCCACATCCAACACTATTCCATACTTCATTACTTTGGAAGAGTGGTCCATATTAACATATTCAAATCTCAACAAAGTTTTAAAGGGATCAAATCCTTACTGGGATTCCCTTCTGGTTTCCCTTCTGCCTGTTTTCAAGATGCTCTGTGCTTTCAAGAGAATATAGACCTCAAAAATCATGGTCCAGATTTCTTTGATAGAGGCCACTTCTGAAAGAGCTCATGTAACTGAATGCTCTTCCAGGAAGTGAGTTTCTCCTCTTAGAAAAAAGCGTGTGAATCAGAGGTGGTATTTAGCTTGTTCACTACTGGTTCAGGCAAACCGGTAGTGAAAATGTTGAGCAGTTTGGAGAACCAGCAAATCCCTCTACTGGCTGGCCCTGCCCCTGCCTGCCCACCACTTGCTCCTGCTCACCTGCTTATCTGCTCGCCCAGCCTACCCGCTCACCCACCCGGGCTCGCCCAGTCCTGCCCAGTCACTTCTCATCTCGCCTCCCCGGTATAGCTGTTGCTTCCATTTGGCTCCTCATGTGCCATTGACCACATGGTCTCTGCGGGCCAGCCAGCTTACCTGCCTTCCAATGCGGTGCTCGTGGCCCAACTGAGCAACCCTGATCATCCTGGGTAAGCCTGCAAGTCGTGGCTTAGCTAGCTGCTTCCCACCATCCCATGTGGTGCTGCCAGCTTGCCTGCCTTCATCACGGCCTACCACACCGGTCACATGGCTCAGCTGATATCTATGCCTCACCCGTTCTGGTCACTGCGGCTGCCTGCAAAGGTAAGGTGCTGGGCCAAAGGGCAGCCTTGGTGTGGAGACGGTGAGGCTCGGCTGCCTTTCCAGCCTGGCTCTCGTCAATCACCATCCTTCTGCCCGCATGCCACCTGCTCTCCCTTCACCTCATCTCCAGCCTTGCCCTGGAGCCTCCGCCCACTCGCCATTCACCTCGGCTAGGTTGGGAAATGCGCCATTCCCCTGCGCCAGCCTTGCCCCGGGCCTCTGCCCACATGCTCCCCCCCAGCCTCAAAGTATGACCCCCCCAGGCTGAAGTAATTTATTCAGCCTGCAGGCTGCCATGCTAGGCGAAGGGCTACAGGGGGTGGTGTGGGCACAGGAGGGCCAAAGTGGTTTGGGAGTGGACCAGACAGTTCTTCTAACCTGTAAGAAGTCCCATCCGGAAAGCACTGCAGTGGAGATCTTGCAGCAGCTTCTTCCGTCCCTTGCTGAGCCTCGGTTGCTCACAGAGACGCTCCTTGCTTGTCTCTGCTGCTGCTCTTTCTGGGAGACTGTCTTGTGCAATTTAGCAGCTGTGAGCTGCCGCTTTCCTCTAAGTTCCATCCGGAAAGCGCTGCAGCACAGTGAAGCAGCAGCCATGTTGAATTGCACTGCTAAATTGCACAAGATGCTTATCCAGCAGTGTGGAAAGAAGCAGCTGCTGCCCCGGGGAGCAGAAATGGAGGGGAGCAGGCCCCAATAGGCTGCTCGGTTGACCTCGCTGCATGGTGGAAGCCATGCTCATGCATGTGCATAGAAGCTGCACATGTACATGAAAGCTGTGTGTGCGCACGTGCACAGAAGCTGTGTACACACACACACACATTTCCGTTGAACCAGTGATGAAATTATTTGAAACCCACCACTGATGTGAATCTGAGGTTAAACATGCAAGAGATGATTATTCTGTCAATAGGGACTAGGCCAGTGGTCTCCATGCTTCATCATTTTAATTAGCATGATTATATACAATATAGCACACACGTAGGAAGCCAAGCAACTTTTTTTACCTGCTTTTGAGTGAAATATTCAATTTGGGCAAAAGATCTTCAGGAGTATATGGTGCACTTTTGCATGTGGCATCAGAACTGCAAAGCACTGTTTGGAGAAATGGCAAGAAACCTGTGCTGGGAAGATTCCTAGGGGCCAGGTAACCTAAAAAGAATGAAATAAAATATACAGCAATAGGAATTAGTGAAAAAATATTTATGTGTTTTGTTTTTGTTTTTTTAAAAAAATATGGTAAGGTTTCTGGCAAAAAGAAATAGAACCATACACAAAAAGAAATGGTACAGATGAAGAAAACTTTTTTAAAGCAACGACTTGTTCAGTGTAGAAATGAAATTTACATGAAAACTGACCTGCTGGTGCAAAGGTACTTCTCACCTTGGATTCCTACCACAAATAATTCTAGTGCAAACATGGACTATTAGGTGCACATACATAATCAATGTATGCTATTAGTTTACATTGATTAAATTAATTCAGTTAAAATTAATCCAACTGCTTTAAAATCCATAGGTTTCCTCCAGTATTTACAATGGATCCCCTGAAATATAGGGACCAGCAACTCAGTTGTTACTAAAGTGGTTGCTAAGTGAAACTGCCACTGTGCTTATGATCTTTCTTCAGCTTTCCTTTGCTTTACAGATCTGTCAAAGTCATAAATATGAGGATTGATTGTAAAGTTACTTTTTCTTCATTGTTGTAACTGTGAACAGTCAGTAAACAAGGCAGTGGCTAAATGAGTACTACCTACAACTGTTTGCGCTAAACCAGATATTATTTCAGTGAATCTGCTCTAAACCCAGAATCCTCTTATCGCTATTATTAAGCATTTATTGATCTAAAACATACATATGTTTTATTTTATTTTATTTGTATGTATGTCATACATACAGTGATATAATTTAAATTTAATAATGAGTATGGAAACAGATATTGACTCCTCTCCCCCTTTTTTTCTGCCATCAATGTTTGTTTTCCATACCTGGTTTAATAGAAGAAAAATAGAGAATGGATGAGTTCACCACACTTACCTCAGTGATCATGCAGTTTAAACATGTGAAATAGACTTACATTTTAAAAAGCCATAGCAACAACCATTTTATTACTAAGTTTCAAATGCTTAAATACATTCCCGTTTTAATCTTTTTCTTGGACATCTATTTAAAAACAGATGACATAGAATTTGCAACAGTAATAATATGAAAACAGCAGTTAATCTAAAATATACATAATAGTTAAAAGAACGTTATATTCAATAGGCACAAGAGGTAGGGACAACTAGAGATGAACTGAAGTAAAACAGGGGACTCAAGTAAAATAGAAAAGTCCAACCCACCAAAAACATAACCATAAAAGACAGACTAGGAATACAAAGCAAGAAAATGGTAAGAGAACACCTGTCTGCTCTAGATGAGTTCAAATCACCAGCATCCAGTGGTGGGTTGCTACCAGTTCGCCCCGGATTGGGTGAACCAGTAGCAGCGGCAGTGGGAGGCTTCACCCACCCACCTGGACATCTCTGTGCATGCACAGAAACTTCATGCACACGTGCACGCATCCAAGAGCGAACTGGTAGTGACAGGATTTGAAACCCACTACTGCCAGCACCTGACAGATTACAACCCAGACTTCTGAAAGAGCTGGCAGACATAATCTTGGAACTATTGAACCAATGGTGGGTTTCAAAATTTTTTACTACCAGTTCTGGGGTGTGGCTTGGTGGGCGTGGCAGGGGAGGGATACTGTAAAATCTCCATTCCATCTCCAATCCAGGGGAAGGTTACTGCAAAATCCTCACTTCCTCCCGATCAGCTGGGACTTGGGAGGCAGAGAATAGATGGGGGCGGGGCCAGTCAGAATTTTTACTGACTGAACTACTAATTTTTCTCTGAACTACTCAAAATTTCCACTACCAGTTCTTCAGAACTGGTCAGAACCTGCTGAAACCCACCTCTGGTCAGAACCTGATGAAACTCACCCACCTATCTTTCAAAGATCCTGGAGCACCAGGGAACTACCAGAGAACTAGAAAAAAGTTAATGTGGTTCCCATCTTCAAAAAAAAGGGAGGGGCAAGGGGACAACCAGATCCAGGAAACTACAGCCCAATCATCCTGATTTCTTTCCTGGGAAGGTCCTGGAAAAGATAGTTAAGCAACAGATTTGTAAATACCTAGGGCCCATTGTTCAAGTCTGTCAGGATCTTTTTGGATCTTCTGGGGTGTTGGCTATTCCTACCATCTTAGCGTCATCTGCAGATTTATGAGTTCCCCTTCTATGCCCTCATCTAATTAGAATGAATTTATGAAGATATTGAAGAGTATTGGGCCTAAGATGAAACCTTGTGGTACCCCATTGCTTACTTCCCTCCATACCATTGAGGACTACTTATTGAGTATGGTTTGTCAGCCAGTTACAAATCCATCTGGTGGTGATGCTCTCTATCCCACATTTTTCTAACTTACAAAGAGATAGGTTAGGACCTTCTTTGTCGAATGTAAGCCCAGTACTCTTTAACTTTGTCAAATTCTACTTTTTTCTACCAAATTCTACTTTGTTGAATTTAGGCCCAGTATTCTTCAACAACCAAATTTGCAGATGACACTAAACTGGCAGGAATAGCAAACCTCCCAGAAGATAGGCTCAAGATCGAGATGATCTCAGCAGACTTGAACACTGAGGCTTAGCTAACAAAATGAAATTCAATGTAGAGAAAGGAAGGTTTTACACTTAGGCAAGAAAAATCAAATGTACAAGTACAAATTAGGTGAAACTTGGCTCATATTTGTGAGAGGGATCTTGGAGTCCTGGTGGACAATCACTTAAATATGAACCAGCAGTGTGTAGCAGCAGCCTAAAAAGCCAATGCAATCCTAGGTTGCATTAACAGAGGAATACAAGCAAGATCACTTGAAGTATTAGTACCACTTTATAAAGACTTAGTAAGACCACCGTCAGGTCCCCATAGATCTCTATCGGGACACTGCCATTCCTGTAGGGAGGGCCCCACAGGTTTACAACCTTTCCTTGTCTCTGGTCTTTCTTTTACTTTGATGTCCCTTCTTGGGAATGGGAGGGGGGAGGGAATAGCCTGGGGCCATCTGCTTTGTCTCAGCTCCAAGGGGACAAGCAAATGGAGCCTGACAACAGCCCTCTTAGCATCTTCTCAGCTCGAGGTTCTCACAACAACTTCATGCCCATGGATTGGCTCTCCTTCAGACTGGACAGAGGAGAGGGGTTTCTACAACTTTTAACCTAATGATTTTGAGTGGGAATTTCAGATCCTGCCTTGCTTTTCTTGCTATCACTATCTCTCAATAAAAGTTCCTTTTGAAGTGATGCTGGTTTTAAGAGTTCTTCTTTCTTGAGGAGAGAGGAGAGGCAAGTCTTTACATTAGGCAGGATCTGCAATAGTGGTCAACCCAAAGAAGCTTTACTCTACTAAGGGGATCCTGCAAACTATGTCTGATCAGGGGAGTGGACATGGAGAAGTAGAGTGCTGGGGGGAAACCTCCACCATGACCCAAGCTGATGCTCAGTAGAGGAACCGGCTGCACTGGAAGTCCCCGTAAAGCCAAGATGGTCCGTCGGATGGGGAAGAAAGACTACTGGGAAGGAAGAACCAAAGGGGTCAGCAGCAGTGCTGGAGGCACAAACTGAAAGCCCTGTCAGATCACGATGACCTGAATGAGGAACCAGAATGAGAGGATCACCTCAAGAACCATGTCATGCACTTCATGCTGGAGGCTTTCCAGGAACTTAGGGCACAAGGTGCCCTGGACCGCAAAAACAGAGGCGATGATAAGCAAGGGGAAATTGATTGGGGAAGAGCAGATTCTCCCATTCTGGGAGCATCTGGAAATACTGCCAGGACAGATGGGGCAGCTGCCACCCCACCAAATCTCTGCACTAAAATCCATGTCCAGTGAATGTCCTTGGAGTGACAGCCAGGAAAGCTCCCCAGCCAGAATAAAAAGCATACCCCCACCCCCCGGGCATCAAGTTCGATGAAGATCCCCAACAACTGGGATTCTTCCCCATCCAGGTCCTACCTACATGCAGGAGTATGGCTGAGACTTCCCAAACCAGGGACCCCCAGTCCAGGTCATCACTCTAGCCCTGGAAGGAGCTGCTGTGAGGTGGATGGTGATCCTCCATAATGTGACTGCTCCGGAGTTCCGGAACTTTGATCGCTTCATAATTGCCCTCCAGTGGAGGTTCGAGGACTCTTTAGCTGACCGCAAGGCCAGAGATTGCATTAAGACCATGAGACAAGGCTGCAGCCAGTGGCCAAATACACGGAGGAGTTCTGAGACTTGGCCTGTCATGTTGACTGACTGGAGGACGTTCTAGCGAACTGCTTCAAGGACAAGCTAAATGATGACCTCTACCATGCCTGCATCGCCTACAGGCCACCGAATCATCTTCACAACTGGTACATCTGGCAGAAGAGGCCAAAATCAACCAAGCAAAAAACCAATACCTTTTCCACATCTGGAAAAGATTGCCACCCGAGAGGAAGTGAGAGCCTTTCAAACCACAAGGAGCGGTGCCATGCTCAACAACCTGTTTTAAGTGCAGAAAAGAAGGCCACCAGGCTGCCGAATGCTGATCAAAGACACCAACCAAAAAAAGTTATTGTTTGCCTGCAAGAAAACCAGCCAAGTATACCCCACATGCCAAAGACACCGGCCTGAAAAGCAGTGAGGTTGTAGAGTTCCGTCCATCCCCAAAATCTGGAGGGAGAACTCCGACCCCATCCATAGAAGGCCCCAGCCAATCTGACAGCAATCTGGAGGATCCTTTACTAAAGGATTACCCTTTAGTAAATGGACCAATCAAGCCTTGCCTATAGAATTGCCTCTAGCTGGGGAGCCTGGAAAGAAGAGTAAAACTAAGAGTTCTACTAGACTCAGGGTGCACCAGGTGCTTAATCAGCCCAACCCTAATGCAGGGGTGAAATGCTCCCGGTTCAGACCAGCTTGGGTGAGTAGGTAGCGATGGCGACGGGCAGTTCAGAGAACTGGTAGCAAAAATCCCTGCCCCCATCCCCCACACCCAGCTGAGCCACACGATCATTAGAGTCTTTTTTTCCTTTTAAATGGCTCTGACAATCCAAGCTCTGACGATCCAAGCTCTGACGATCCCAGCTGAGTTGCCGGCTAAACAGGCAACTCAGCTGGGATCGTCAGAGCCATTTAAAAGAAAAAAAGTTTTTTCTTTTAAATGGCTCTGAAGATCCAAGCTGAGCCTTTTGAAAGCATTTTTTACATGGTTTTATATGTAAAAATTGTTTTAAAAGTAAAAAAAAACAACATTGGCTATGCCCACCCAGTCACATTCCCCCCCCCCCCACCAAGCCACGCCCACAGAACCGGTAGTAACAAATTTTAGATTTCACCCCTGCCCTATTGGGGAAAGTGGGTGTCCACTTGAAAAAAATTAAAGAACCCAATTTTTGCCAACTTGATGGATTGGTCGTGGGTGGAGTCCTAGCTACATTCACCACCGAGCCACTAAAACTCAGCATGGGGAGCCACTATGAGACTCTAATCTTTATAGTGGCACCTGGGATGGAATGCCCCTTGTCTTGGGGCTTACATGGCTGAAGTGCTGGAACCGACAAGTGGACTGGAAAAAATGGACTTTGAGGCTTTCCTAGGGTGTAACAGCCCCTGATGATGGCAGCCAGCAGCAGGGAGGTAGCCCAAAGAAGGAAGCAGCCGCCACTCTGAAAGACGGGCTGTGGTGAGGCATCCCTCGAGAATACAGGGACCTAGCCAAAGTGAAGAGGGCTCAGATGAATTTCCACCCCATTGACCCACAGACTGTGCCATTGAAATCCTCCCTGGGGCTAAGTTGCCAAAACCAAAACTGTATTCTATGACCCCTAGGGAGCTGGAGGAACTACACGCTTTCATAGACAAAAATTGGCTTGGGGTTTCATCCAGCTGGCCAGACTCAAAGTGACTGCTCCTGTTCTGTTCTGGGAGAAGAAAGATGGGTCTCTTCCCTTATGTGTTGATTATCGTGGTCTGAGCACAGTGTGTGTGGACAATGTTTACCCCCTCCCCCTCATGAAGGACATGCTGGCCCATTTAGCTAATGGGAAGATTTTTTTCTAAGTTGGACTTGTACGAAGCCTATTACAGGAACAGGATTAAAGAGGGGGATGAGTGGAAAACAAGTGAAAGGGAGCTCCCTCAAGACAACGTCACTACCTAGGCTTTTAAGCAGGCATTAACTGAAGAGTGGTTCTTGAATCACAAGGACTCCTGCTCTATGAAAAGTGGCTGTTGTGGTCCGCTGGTGGCCTGTGGAGCTGGAAGCAGAGTCGGACAGTGAGGAGGTTGGGGAGGAATATGGGCCAGTCCTGGAGTCTGGGGAAGGCTCAGGCGAGGGCTCTGTGTCAGAGACAGAGAGGGGGCCAGGGCTATCTGAGAATTATGTGTTGCCTCCGGAGCCTCAAGAGTCAGACATCAGTGAGGCAGAGTGCGCACATACGCAGAGCTGCCAGAAGGCAAAAACAGTTAAGACAAAAGGGATGACTCAGGACTAGGGCTTGGAGGTGATTGGCCCCTCCCATAAGACATAAAGAAGGAGCAAAGGCACATGAGCCTTTGCAGGAAGCAACTTTGTTCGTTCTGGTTGGTTTAAATTCTGAAGCTCCATTTTGACTCTGTGCTCTGTGTGGCCTTGCAAAGCTAGTTGCCAACTAGGTCTTTGGCAGCATGTCAAGGGAGATAAGGGTGGGTGCTTATCAGCTTATCCCAAAGGACTGTGGCAGACTTCTGTCGGACTCTTTACAAACTATTTGTGACTCATTACTGGCAGTGAATGAACATAATTCACAGCCGTTGAGATAAAAAGAGTGCTTTTTACTGTCTCAGGAAGCCTAGGTCAGAACAGTGGCTTACTCTAGATGGGGAGGAAACTGTATGTTCCTGCGAGCCAGAGACTTAAAGTTATACAGACCTGCCATGACTCAAAAGCTGCAGGATACTTTAGATTCATAAAAACACTACACCCAGTAAAAAAGCAGTTTTGGTGGCCTTCTTTTAAAAAGGACATTGAAAGCTACGTTGTATGACAGCAAAAAGATGACAAGGAAGAACACCTGACTTTTTACAGTCTGTGGCTGAACCTTTTTCCATAGATTTTATTGTAGAATTGCCCAAAAGTGCGGGAAATTGGACAGTTTGGACAGTGACAGACTTGTTTTCAAAACAGGTCGACTTCATACCATGTCAGAAAATTCCCACAGCCAAAACCTTAGCCAAAATGTTTCTGCAGCATATCTACCATTTGCATGGTACCTCACAGAGGATAATTTTGGACTGCAGGGTCCAATTCACCTCAAAATTCTACAGGGAGTTTTTCACTCTCCTGTGGACTGATCAGGGGATGAGTTCTAGTCACCATCCCCAAACAAATGGTGGATTGGAAAATACTTACTGAGACTGGAACAACTACTCAAGTAGTTCAAATGGTGACCATTACAAAGCCGGTCTTTCAAAAGATGGAAAGTGCATGTGGTTATAGGCTCCAAAGAATCTTAGACATAAGGCTCCATGTTGGAATGGGAGGAGTGGTATATCTGGTTCAATGATTTCAGTCTTTCAAAAAATGCCTGAGCAACAGGTCAGAAAAATATGAATTGATATTTTTATTCTTATCCTACCTTTTTTCATTTTTTTTCATATACAACTCAAGGAATATATAAACATAGATGCAAACATATCAATGTATCTATTTTCTCCACAACAAGAATCCTATGAGGTGGAATGATCTGAGAGAGAAGAACTGGTACAAAGTCACCCAGCCGTTTTTTTATGCCTAAGGCAGGACTAGAACTCATCTTTTCCTGGTTTTATGTCTTTATACAAGTCGCTGCAATGATTTTGGCAAGAGTACTGGGGTGAATCTGGACTTTGATTTGTTTTTTCACAGAGAAGGCCCCTATGAATTTATTATTCTTTCCAGACTGGGAGGTAGTGATATTGGCAAGCACTTGAGAAAAGGTTCTGCCACATGAAACAAACCATATGACCTCTGGAGTGAGAAAGCTTGCTTTCTGCAATGAGCCTGGAAGCAGTAGATGTTCACTTATTGGGATCTGCTTTTTGAGAAAAAAGAAAAGAAAAAACAAATTGTGTCACTAAACGAAAACTGAAGAGATAATAAGATTCATTTCCAGGATATTCAATGATGGAAAACAGGCTCGCACCAAAATTAAAGCTTGGTGTAATGTTCAGGTGCAGGACACCAGAAGAGGGCTGGAGTCATATGCTGCTGCCCCACTCTCTTGCTGAAACAGCAGGGTCACCAAGATTGCATTGGGCTTCAGGAGAGAAAAAGGAAAGAGACAGATTGAATCATAGCAACAACAGCAATGGAGAAGCTAGTTACTAGGACCAAAGGCAGTGATTCTCTCACTGATAAAAAGTGTTCTTTTTAAATTGTGCTTTTATAAGTATCAGAGTTGCAATACAGTTAGCACAAGGAAAAACTGACAAAGTAAAGGAAAGGTTCTAGCATCAAGAAAAGTCTTTGTCTTCTGAGGTTAAAGGAAGCAAGTCAAAAAAAGAGAGGGGTATTTAAGTGTTTTTTCCCCCAATTTCTTGGTATGATGTTAGCTCTTCGGTAATTTATGTTTTTCATCTGTATGAAACATTCTACTACCACTCTGAGGCCTCTCTGTCCACAGTGTCTACATACAGGTAGCCCTTATTTAGTGAGTGTAATTGGTTCTGGAAAAATTATTACTAAGTAACACAATCGCTAAGCCTACTGAAAGAGAGAGACAGAGAGACAGATGGACGCTGCAAATGTCACTGTCATCTCATTCAGATAAAGTTCTCTCATACAATATCCTGTGCCTGACCCTTCCCCCTTTTTTTGACCCCTTGCAGGACAGAGAGAGTGCTTAAACAAGCTATCTCTTCCAGAGTTGCTTTAGACCCCTCTCATTCCCTCTCCTTCCCTCTCACCCTCTCATTCCAGGCAGCAACCAAGGCTTTATTTGAGCCATGTACAAGAGCCCTAGGAACAGCCCTAAGCTGGAACCTAACAAAGTCCATCAGGTGCTTGGGGCAGATGATTTGAATAGGTCTTGCCTAGAAATGAGAACTTTTCTGACAGTGAGAAAAATCAACCAATGGAACAGCTTGCCTTCAGAAGTTGTGGGACTTCATCACTGGAGGCTTTCAAGAAAAGACTGAACTGCTATCTATCAGAAATGGTGTAGGGCAGGCGTGCCAAACTCAAGGTGCAGCAGACTAAAGCACTGTTATTAACATCAGCTGCCTGCAATTACTGCAAGTTCAAATCTCACCAGGCTCAAGGTTGACTCAGCCTTCCACCCTTTCAAAGATAGGTAAAACGAGGACCCAGATTGTGGGGGCAATAAGCTGACTTTGTATAAATATATACAAAAGTATGAAGGCTATTGCTTAACGCATTGTAAGCCGCCCTGAGTCTCCGGAGAAGGGCGGCATATAAATAAATAAAAAAAAAGGGCTCACAACCTGCATCTGTAGTCAGATCCATCCCACTCCCCAAACTGCTGGCATGTTTTCTCTTCGCATTGCGTAGACTGGGCCAAAGCTATGCTGGCCCGATCTTTCCTCTTTGCATTGGGTAGATCAGGTCGGCCCCACAGGCTGGATCTGACCATATAATGGGCCTTGAGTTTGACACCCCTGTTCTAGAGTCTCAATATCTTTTTTATAGTATGGTGACCAAAACTGTATGCAGTATTCTAGGTGTGGTCTTACTAGAGTGGTGTTATTACCTTACTTGATCTTGATTGAATCCTTCTGTTAATGCAATTTAGGATTGCATTGGCTTTTTTGGCTGCTGCCGCACACTGTTGGCTCATATTTAATTGGTTGTCCACTAAGACTCCAAAATCCCTCTCACAGTTACTGCTATTAAGCCTGGTTTAACCCAATCTATATGTGTATTTTTGGTTTTTCTTGCCTAAGTGCAAGACTTTACTTTTCTTTACATTGAATTTCATTTTGTTAGTTAAGGCCCAATGTTCAAGTCTGTCAAGATTCATTTGAATTTTGAGCCTATCATCTAGGGTGTTGGCTATTCCTGCCAGCTTAGTATCATCCACAAATTTGGTAAGTTTGCCTTTTATTCCTTTTATACCTATCTAAGTCGTTTATGAAGGTATTGAAGAGCACTGGGCCTAAGACAGAACCTTGTGGTACCCCACTGCTTATTTCCCTCCATGTAGATGTAGCACTGTTAAGGACTATTCATTGAATACAGTTTGTCAGCCAGTTACAAATCCATCTGATGATGATGCTATCTATCCTACTTTTTTCTAGCTTACCAAGAAGTAGGTTGTGGTCGACTTTGTCGAATACCTTGCTGAAGTCTAAGTATATTATGTTCACAGTATTTTGCTGGTCCACCAGTTTAGTCCCTATGTTGAAGAATGAAATAAGATTGGTTTGGCATGATCTGTTTTTAACAAACCCATACTGACTTCTACTTATTACTTTACTCATTTCTAGATGCTGGCAGATCTGTTTTTTATTATCTCTTCCAGTATCTTCCCAGGTATTGATTTTAGGGTGATTGGTCTGTAGTTTTTTGGGTCTGTTTTCCCCCCTCTTTTTGAAGATGGGAACCACATCAGTTCTTTTCCAGTCCTCTGATAGTTCCCCAGTGCTCCAGGATTTTTGAAAGATATGGTACAGTGGTTCTGAGATGACATCTGCCAGCTCTTTCAGAACTCTGGGATGTAATCCATCAGATTCCCAGTGATTTATATTCATCAAGATCAGACAGATGTTCTCTTATCATTTTTTTTTTTTTGGTGCTTATTTTAACTTTTATTTCTAGTTTGTCTTTTACGGTTATGTTTTTGGTAAGTTGGACTATAGTTTCTTTTTGCATGAAGACCAATGCAAAGAACGACTTAAGCAGCTCTGCTTTCTCTCTGCTGCCTGTTACTTCCTTGCCATCTTCTCTCTTTAGTGGACCGACTGTTTCATTGTTTTTTTTCTTTTTATATGTTGGAAGAAACTTTATTATCTTTGACTTTTGTTGCAAGTCTTTGTTCTTTTTGAGCCTTTGCTTTTCTGACTTTGTCTTTACAGATTCTGGCTATTTGCTGATATTCTGCCTTTGTTATGTGCCCCTCTTTCCATTTTTTGTACTTGTCCTTTTTGTCTTTCAATTTATCAGAGAGATCTTTGTGCAACCATGCCTGTTTCTTCTTGGATTTCTTATTTTTCTTTTTCAGTAGTACTGTGCTGGACTGGACTTTTATGATCATATTTTTCAGTTTCCCAAGCTTCTTGAATTGTTTTTCCCTTTAGGATTTTCATTCAAGGAATCTTTCCCAAGTTCTCTTCAAGTTTGTTAAAATCAGCTCTTTCAAAATTTAAGACTCTGGTATCATTATGTTCTATTGCTTGTGTTTGCATTATGTTGAATTCCAATATGACATGGTTACTCTCACCCAAATTTCCTGCAGTTTCAACTCCCTCTATCACTTCTTCTCTGTTCATAAGAATTACTATATTTTTTGGAGCATAAGACACACCTTTTCCCCCCTTAAAAGAGGGTGGAAATGTTGGTGCATCTTATACACTGAATACAGCCATTTTTGCCTCCCAAAGCCCCGCCCTCCTTGTTTCATTTTTGCAAAAAACAGGTCCATTTTAGCCCGATTTTCAGAAAAATAAGGGCATTTTTGCCCTCCCTCAGTCCCCAGTTTTCACAAAAATGGGGTGCACAGAGGGTTTGGGAGGCCTGCAGAGTGCTCCTGGGGGCTGGAGGAGGACAAAAATGCCCCCATTTTTCTGAAAAACAGGCAAAAAATGAGCCCATTTTTGCAAAAAACGGGGTGCACAGAGGGTTTGGGAGGCCTGCAGTGTGCTCCTAAGGGCCAGGGAGGGCAAAAACTTTCTTTCCTTACTTACCTCTTTGAAATCTTGGTGTGTCTTATACAACGGTGTGTCTTATAGTCCGAAAAATATGGTAAGTCCAGTATGGCTGTCCCTCTAGTTCCCTCCTCTACCTTTTGGACAGCAAAGTTGTCAGCTAGGTTGGTCAGGAATCTATTTGATTTCTCATTTGGTGCAAAATTAGTCTTCCAGTTGATGTCAGGGTAATTGAAGTCCCCCATTACTATTATAGTATGTTTCCTACATATATTTGTTAATTGGTTAGCAAAAAGTTCATCTATTTTTTCTGCTTGGTTGGGTGGCCTATAGTATATACCTATGGCAAAGTCATTCTTTTATATATATATACATATATATACATACATATATATACATACACACACACACACATACATATATATGTGTGTGTGTGTGTACATTTTATATCTCGGGTTTCTTCCCATGTAATTGTAAACATAACATTAAAAGGGTAGTAGCAACGTTTCGACGAAATCACATTTGTCATCATGATTCGTGATTACGTCGAAACGTCGCTACTACCCTTTTAAGGATATGTTTACAATTACAAGGGAAGAAACCTGAGATATAAAATGTACACACATATATACCCGTGAAAACTTACTTAGATATAGATATAGATATAGATATATAGATAGATAGATAGATAGATAGATAGATAGATAGATAGATAGATATGTTTACATACATACGGTATGTATATATACGGTTTACATACGGTACGGTGCAACTCCACCTCCTCTTTTGGAAAAACTTTGGAAAAAGTTCAGAGAAGAGCAACTAAGATGATCAAAAGCCTGGAGACTAAAACATAGGAAGAATGGCTACAGAATCTGGGTTTGGCTAGCCTAAAGAAAAGAAGAATTAGGGGTGATATGATAGCAGTATTCCAGTATTTGAGGGGCTGCCACAAAGAAGAAGGGGTCAAATTATTCTCCAAAGCACCATAGGGCAGGACAAGAAATAATGGTTGGAAACTAATCAAAGAGAGAAGCAACCTGGAATTAAGGAGAAACTTCCTAACAGTGAGGACAATTAACCAATGGAAGAGCTTGCCTTCAGAAATCGTGGGTGCTCCATCACTAGAGGTTTGTAAGAAGAGACTAGATCCGTGATGGCGAACTTATGGTACATGTGCCAGAGGTGGCATGCAGAGCCCTCTTTGTGGGCGCACGCACCGTCGCCAGCTGCTTTTCTGGTTTCCTGTTTTTTGGCCGGTTTTGGCCATTTTTGGGTACACACTGGCCAGCTGGTTTTTGTGGGTGCTGGAGCGCCAAAAAACAGCCCCAAAAATGGCCAAAAACAGCCAAAAACAAGAAACCAGAACAGCAGCTGGTGAAAAATGGACTGTTTTTTGGCTGGTTTTCAGGTCATTTTCAGGGCGGTTTTCAGATCAATTTTTGGGCAGTTTTGGGGACAGTTTTGGCCCCAAAAATGGCCTGAAAATGGCTAGAAAAATGGCCTGAAAATGGCCAAAAAACCAGCCAAAAAACAGGCATGCGCATGCCAACCAGCTGGTCTTCGGCTTTCCGGCACTCCAGCGTGCGCGCATGCATGCATGTTCCAGTTTGGGCACTCAGTGCCGAAAAGGTTTAACATCACTGGACTAGACAATCACTTATCTGGGGACTGGACTAGAAGACCTCCAAGGTCCCTTCCAGCTCTATTGTATTCTATTTTATGGGGTTTGTTTTTTTGAATAGTTTGTATCCTTCTATCAGTATGTTCCAGTTAAGGGTTTCATCCCACCAAGTTTCTGTAATTCCAACTATATCACATCTACCTTCATGTATTAATAATTCAAGTTCATCCTGTTTGCTCCCCAAACTTTGTGCATTTCTATATAGGCACTTGAGATATTTATGTCTGACTGGGGATGCTTCCAATGTCTCCTATTTGGTGTTTGAGTTTGTCTTCCTTCCCATCCATCCTTACCTCATTATTTGACTTGTTTTCTAGGGGTTTTTGCTTGGAATTAGGTTCTGGAAATCCTAAACTTTGGTCACCCTCCCCCCCCCCCTTGATTTTAGTTTAAAGCCCTTGTGATAAGTTGAGCTAGTCATTTCCAAAAACATTCTTCCCAGTCTTTGTGAGGTGCAGCCCACAAAAACAATATATTTTATTCAAAATAAAGGTGAAAGAGTGAGTGTGAGTGAGAGGCAAACAATTACTATTTCTACCTTATTGCATCTGAACTCCCTAAAACTAACCTGAAAATTGCACTGCCGATGTGTGAAAACAGTTATGTTGTCAGTATGGATTTGGAACATTCCTAGTGCTGGAAGGGATGCTTTGGTGTAGCCCTAGAATTCTTCTCATATTTCTACTTTAAAAGTCCCAACTCTGAAAATTCCATGACATCACACTATTCAAAAAATATCAGATGTAGTCCTTCAGGTGATCATGTTTGTAGGTCAAGACAAGACCCTCAGAAATTGCCCATGTCTGTAAAGTAAGAGAAAGTCTTAATGATTGCACCAGCAGAGATGCATTGACTGGAACCTAGAAAGAGTAATAACCAAAGTGCAACTAGTCTAGAACTATATATATTCTATAATTTCTACAACAGATTACTTGCAGCTATACTGCAATTTAAGCAGCAGCAGTTTTATAGCCCAAGACATCTTAAAAGGTAAAACATTAATTTACCAAATTCATTACATTTAACAAGCTATAGTGCAACTTTCTAAACAAAAATGTGTACAATCATAATTAGTTACATGATATTGTGGGTTAATTATTTCTCAGTTCTGTCCCCTCCCATATATGTACGTGAGGCAGTGACTGAGGTGATATGACAGTTTGGGGAGAGGTATCATCAAATTCCTAAGGATACCCAGCTTTATATCTCCATCTCAAGCTGTCTGAGTGATCTGTGGATGTTCTGTTCAAGTGTCTGGAAGCTGTAAGTGTCTGGATGGAATACAAAGGCTTTTGATCCAACCCTAGCAAGACTGAGTAGCTGTGGGTATTTGGGCCTTCTAAGGGTCAAAATATTTCTACCATTGGAAATGGGGCAGTACTGCCCCAGATGGACCCAGTGCACAATCTAGAGGTCATCTTGCACTCATGTCTCCTCCTCCTACCCCTCTCTGGACCCAGCTGTTCTAGCAAACTACCGTCCTGTCTCCAACCTTCGCTTTGTGGCAAAGGTTGTTGAGAGTATGGTGGCACAGCAACTCTCGCAGTACCTGGATGAAACTGTCTATTTAGAGCCGTTCCAGTCCAGCTTCAGGCCTGGTTACAGCACTGAAACGGTATTGGTTGCATTGGTTGATGATCTCTGGAGAGCTCGAGATAGGGGTTGCTCCTCTATCCTGGTTCTATTAGATCTCTCAGCGGCTTTTGACACCATTGATCATCGTATCTTGCTGCACCGACTGGAGGGGCTAGGAGTGGGAGGCACTGTTCTACGGTGGTTCTCTTCCTATCTCTCTGACCGGTCACAGTCTGTGTTGGCAGGAGGGCAGAGGTCAACGTCAAGACATCTTATTTGTGGGGCGCCGCAGGGGTCGGTCCTTTCACTTCTTCTGTTCAACATTTATGTGAAGCCGCTGGGTGAGCTCATCCATGGTTTTGGGGTGCAGTGCCATCTTTACGCTGATGATACTCAGCTGTACAACTCCACTCCAGACCACCCCAATGATGCCCTTGTAGTGATGTCCCAGTGCCTCGAAGCCGTGCGGATCTGGATGGGGAGAAACAGGCTCCGACTCAACCCTTCCAAGACTGAGTGGCTGTGGCTGCCGGCACCCCGATATAGCCAGCTGGTACCATCGTTGACTATTGGGGGCGAGTCATTGGCCCCCCACAGAGAAGGCTCGCAACTTGGGTGTCTTCCTGGACACGCGGCTGTCTTTAGAAGAGCATATGACAGCCGTGGCCAGGGGAGCTTTCTATCAGGTTCGCCTGATTCACCAGTTGCGACCCTTTCTAGATCGGGACTCCTTATGCACAGTCACTCATGCCCTCGTCACTTCCCGTCTGGACTACTGTAATATTCTCTACATAGGGCTCCCCTTGAGGTGCACACGGAGGCTCCAACTGGTCCAGAATGTAGCTGTGCGGATGATATTGGGAGTGACATGGCGCTCACATGTAACACCTCTCCTACGCGAGCTGCACTGGCTCCCGGTGGCCTACTGACGCTTCAAGGTGTTGGTTCTTACCTTTAAAGTGCTCCATGGCTTAGGATCTGGGTACCTACGAGACCACCTTCTGCAACCGATAACCTCCCACCAACCAGCACGCTCCCACAGGGTGGGCCTCCTCAGGGTGCTGTCACTAAAGCAATGTTGACTGGTGGTTCCCAGAGGAAGAGCCTTTTCTGTGGAGGCACCTACCCTTTGGAACAGGTTACTCCCAGGGATACGAATGATCCCAGATCTCCGTACTTTCCATCATGCACTTAAGACCTTTCTGTTTCACCAAGCTGGGCTGGCATAAATTTCTTCTAATTGTTCTAAATTTTTATGCTGAAGATTCTTAACCGATGAGCCAAATTGGCTTAATCATCTTATATTGCTTTATTTCACATTTTATATGTATGTTATTTTGACTGCCCTGAGTCCTTCGGGAGAAGGGCGGTATAAAAATTAAATAAATAAATAAATAAACACCAGCATTGCACACCAGTTGCACCTGTTTCTGGGTCAAGAAACTTTGCTCGCAATCACTCATGCCCTCGTGACCTCTCATGTGGATTACTGTAGTGCACTTTACAAGGAATTGCCTTTAAAAAGCACTTGGAAGTTTTAATTGGTGCAGAATGTGGCTTCATGGGTAGTAAATAGGGTTAAATATTACTTGTAACATTACTGCTACCTGAGCTACATTGCTGCCAATTTGTTTGAGTGCAATTCAGCGTGCTGGTTGTCACCTTTAAAGGTCTTCATGGCTTCGAACCAAGTTACCTGAGAGACCATCTTCTGTCATTTGTTTCTATCCACCCAATTCAGTCTGGAACATTGGCATGTTATGGGTTCCATCAGCCAAGTAATGTCAGCTGGTGGAGACTAGGAGACATGCCTATGCTGAAGTACAGCTATTAAAATAATAACTAATATTTTAAAATGATAAAGCAATTGAAGGCCAAATCATATCATGAACAGTTGAGGGAGTTAGGTAGAGACATGTCAAACTCAAGGCCCGTGGGCTATATCTGGCCCATGATGTGGTTAGATCTGGCCCATGGGGCTGCCCTGGAAACAGCGAAGGACTGGCCTGTGATGCCTCGGCCCCGGCCCAGGCCACTGGGTGCTGATCTACAACCTGGTGGTGGCCACAGGGCCACCCTGGAGCCAGCAAGGGGCCATCCCCGATACGTCCCGGGCAAACACTGAGGAGGTGATGAGTGCATGGGGCCTGGCATCCCTGGGGACTATTTTGCTCTGCAGGTTGACTGCTGTCAACTCTCAAAACGACTCTAGCTGAAGCCATGTTTTTCTTGATTTGTTTCTTAATTGCCATACTTATGGGGGGGGGAGACCTATGGAATGTAGGATGATTTTTTCCAATGTGCCAGATGTAACAATGATAAGGTTCCTGAGAACCAAGGCCAGATCAACGTGTTCTAGCAATGGCAGGAGGGAGTGCTGAGAAGTTCATCACCTGCTTGGTTGGCTAATGTGACCTGTGACATAAGGGGTGTGGACAGTATCTATTATTTAAATATAGCAAAAATGTGGGAATTATTCAGTGTTGGTTTCAGATTTGACAGTGCCGACATGATGTACCCAATAAACAGGATTTTTGAGGAAGCCAAGGCCTCAGAGTCTTGAATTGGTTGGGAGCATTACTTGGAACCATGACAACTGTGTTCTGAGTGCCTTCCTTTCACCCAGGTTGCCAGCACTTGCTGTTTCCTGTGTGCATGCCCAAGGGGCAGGGCCGAGGCAGTGGGGCGGACCCTCACTGGCTCCAGGGTGGTCATGCAGGTCAGATCAACCAAGTTACCTCTCCTTCCTTCCTCTTTCCCTCCCTCCCTCCTTCCCTGCCTCCCTCCTTCTCATTTCCTTCTCCTTCCTTCTTTCCTTCCTTCCTTCTCATTCCTGTCTTCTTCCTTCCTCCATGCTCAGGAAGGGATGAGGGGAGGCACAGAGATTGGGAGTGCTGCTGGTAGCTGTGTTGCAGGGGTGGGTGAAAGGGAAACATCACGGGCTGCAACGCCATGTCAGTGAGTGGACCATGGAGGTGCTGGTGGTGGGTGTGGCACTGATCTTCAACCATGGTGGCCATCAAGGCCAGAACATGGTCAGTCTTAGATCTACAGGGCTGCCCTGGAGCCAAGTGAGGGGTTGCACCACCTCCTGAGTGCATGCACAGGAGGCGGCGAGCGCACAGAGTCTGGAATACCTGGAGACCATGTTGCTCTGCAGTCTGACTGCATTCTGAGTGTTTCCTTTTTACCCAGAATGCCAGCACTCACCACCTCCTGTGCACATGCCCAGAGGGCGGGGCCAAGGCAGCGGCTCAGCTCCTTGCTGGCTCCAGGGTGGCCCCACAGATCTAAGGCTGACGCGTTTTGGCCTTGATGGCCACCATGAAGTTGTAGATCAGCACTGCACTGCACCTGCCACCAGCACCTCCATGGCCTGCTCACCAGCATGGCCATACAAGGCTTCCCTTTCATCAGGACCATCCCTGCCTCTGCAGCATGACCACTGGCAGCACTGCCAATCTCTCTCCCTCCCCTCATCCCTTCCTGAGCATGGAGGAAGGAAGGAGATGAAAATGAGAAGGAAGGAGGGAGGGAGGGAGGGAAAGAGGAAGGAAGGAAGGAGAGGAAAGTTGGTTGGAGATGCCCCAGTTCACACAGTTCTGCATCAATCCCAGATCCATTGAGACTTGGGCTCAAAGGAGAAAGCAGTTTTGTGTTCTGCTTTGTCACAGACAGGACTTTGTTGGCAGTCCAAGTTAACATTGGTATTCCTGAATTGTGAGTTTTTAGGAAAGTATCCTTCCTTGTGTGTTGCAAACAGCCATTTCCAGTGGGGAAAACAGGACAAAGCAGAGTGGGAAAAAATATTTTCCTTTGCTATATTTCCAGTCTGAATTAGACCATGCAGGGTCCCTAAAAGACAGCCCTTTTAAGGATTATGTATTAATAGAAAAGCAGCTAACTTACCTCTGTTCCTAAACACTAAAGCTGTTGCTCATAAAAAACAGAGGAGCTCTAATCAACTATCACAACCACCATTTTGACAGTTCTGCTGTACTGTTGTCTGTGGATGTCCCCACTAAATGGAAGCACGGAATAAACTGTCATAATGGAATTTCATATTACAACTCATCTCATGCCCTCATTACTTCAAAAATTTAAAGATGGATAGTGATTAAGAAAAATGTGCCTCATCTGAGGACTCCCTTTCCATAGGCTCATACTTCAGCATTTACAAAACTAGAACAAATATTTGTTAAAATCAGTAGTGAAATCCAATTTTTTTTACTACCAGTTCTGTGGGTGTGGCTTCGTGGGCGTGGCTTGGTGGGTGTGGCAGGGGAAGGATACTGCAAAATCTCCATTCCCTCCCCACTCTGGGGCCAGCCAGAGGTGGTATTTGCCGGTTCTCCAAACTACTCAAAATTTCTTCTACCAGTTCTCCGAACTACTCATAATTTCCGCTACCAGTTCTCCAGAACCTGTCAGAACCTACTGGATTTCACCCCTGGTTAAAATATGTAAGGAATAAAAAGAATAGATTCATCGTTATAATACCTATCAACAATTACTTACAGTTTGATTGGGCTTCTGGAGGAAATTGGATTCGAATGACAGCCATAAGAATGAATGAAAATACAGGCAAAGAAATTAATGTGAAAGACCAAAGCTGTGAAAAAAGAACAAATTATATTCAAGTTTGATATATTTGGAAAATTTTAACAATAGTAATCATACAAAAAGAACATCTGCTTAACAAGAAGTATAAAGTAATAAAGGTAAGAAAAATTAACAAATAAAGTCAATTTTCATTTTAGCACAAAGAAACTTTGTTACGGAAGGTCCCAACTTTTGCTAATTAGAAAAAAATTAGTATTGAAAACTGCCAGAGAAGACAGATTCATCCCATAAGTGATTATGGGGCAATGATCTTATGACATGGTTAAAGAAGCAAGGGTGGACATTTGCTTCCTTGTTTTCTTCCTTGGAAAAGATTTCTTTTTATGACTTATACATGACTTATTTGTTTTATTTGACAATTAAAAGTATCTGGAAATCAGTGACATTATTGGGTGATTTGTTGCAGGATTTCAAGGATGCGGCCTTACATAGCTCTTTAGGGCTAAAAACCTATGTGAAGGTCATTTTTTTTAATGTAAATACTCTGTAATCTTGCTAAACAACATGGATATACTTTTAATTTAATTTACTGTATATCATTGCATTACAATTCTCCAACTAGCGCTAACATTTGATCATTTGAGTATCCTGCTTCTTACCCACAAAAAAGTAGTAATATATAATGTTTATATTTTTTGTTAAAAGCCCTTGGTTAAAGGACTTTTGCATGCAGTGAGCCTTTGAGATTGGTCTAGGTGAGATGAGTGACATACAAATCAAATAAATAAAAATAAATAAATGTGTCTCTGGCTATACTGATTGGGACTTCTTGGAGTTCTTAAAAAGATTGTAGCATAGGGCCTCATACTGCTTTGAGGCTTAGACAGAATTTGCTTATCATAGGGCCATCCACAAAGATTTATTTATTATTTATTTAAATTTTTATACCGCCCTTCTCCTGCAGGACTCAGGGCGGTGCACAGCCAGGATAAAAACATAACATATAAAATTTAAAAACAATTTAAAAAAACATTAAACGATTTCGGCCCTGCAATTTAAAACAACCCAATTAAAACCGAATTCAATTAAAACTGGGAGAACAGGATCAAGCCAGCCCTGCTAGATGGAATAAGTGCGTTTTCAGGGCCCGGCGAAAAGTCCGGAGGTCTGATATCATGCGTATCTCAGGGGCTAGGTCATTCCAGAGGGCAGGCGCTGCCACAGAGAAGGCTCTCCCCCTGGGGGTTGCCAGCCGACATTGTCTGGCCGACGGCACCCGGAGAAGGCCCTCTCTGTGCGAGCGAACCGGCCGGTGGGAGGCTATTGGCGGCAGAAGGTGGTCTCACAGGTATCCCGGCCCTAAGCCATGGAGTGCTTTAAAGGTGGTTACCAACACCTTGAAGTGCACCTGGAAGACCACAGGAAGCCAGTGCAGCTCGCGCAGGAGAGGTGTCACATGGGAGCGCATCGTCGCTCCCATAATCCCCCACGCGGCCGCGTTCTGGACTAACTGCAGCCTCCGGGTGCACCCCAGGGGAAGCCCCATGTAGAGAGCATTGCAGTAGTCCAGGCGGGAGGTGATGAGTACTTGAGTGACCGTGCATAGGGAGTCCCGATCCAGAAAGGGGCGCAACTGGCATATCAGGCGAACCTGATAAAAAGCCCCCCTGGCCACGGCCGTCATGTGATTTTCTAAAGACAGCTGTGCATCCAGGAGGACACCTAAGTTGCGAGCCCTCTCCGTGGGGGCCAATGATTCGCCCCCAATAGCCAGCGATGGCACCAGCTGGCTATATCGGGACGCCGGAAGCCACAGCCACTCGGTCTTGGAAGGGTTGAGTCGGAGCCTGTTTCTCCCCATCCAGCCCCGCACGGCCTACAGACACTGGGATATCACTTCAAGGGCATCGTTGAGGTGGCCTGGGGTGGAGATGTACAGCTGAGTGTCATCAGCGTACTGATAGATCTCCACCCCAAAGCCATGGATGATCTCGCCCAGCGGCTTTACATAAATGTTGAACAGAAAGGGCGAGAGAACCGACCCTTGTGGCACCCCACAAGTAGGCACCTCGGGGTTGACCGCTGCCCCCCTATCAACACAGATTGCGACCGGTCGGAGAGGTAGGAGGAGAACCACCGCAAAATGGTGCCCCTCACCCCCAGCCCCTCCAACCGGTGCAACATGATACCATGGTCGATGGTATCAAAAGCCGCTGAGAGATCTAACAGGACCAGGATAGAGGAACAACCGCTATCCCGAGCCCTCCAGAGATCATCCACCAACGCGACCAATGCCATTTCCATGCTGTGCCCAGGCCGGAAGCCGGACTGGAGTGGGTCCAGATAGACAGCTTCATCCAGGTACTGGAGAAGCTGCCGTGCCACCACACTCTCAACAATCTTCGCAACAAAGCGAAGGTTGGAGACTGGACGATAGTTAGCCAAAACAGCCGGGTCCAGAGAGGGCTTCTTGAGGAGGGCCCTCACCACCGCTTCTTTCAAAGCGGCCGGCAGGACACCCTCACTCAAGGAAGCATTAACAATCCTCTGGAGCCAGCCTCGTGTAACTTCCCGGGAAGCCAGTACCAACCAGGAGGGACACGGGTCCAATAAACATGTTGTTGCATTCAGCCGTCCCAGAACCCTGTCCACGTCCTTGGGAGCCACAGGATCAAACTCCGCCCAGCTAACACTCTCAAGACCAGCCTCAATCATCCCGTCCGGATTTACCCAGTCAAAGGCCAGACCTTCCCGAATCTGAGCGATCTTGTCATATAGATACTGCACAAAGTCCTCAGCTCGACCCTGCAAGGGATCATCCCACGCTTCCAGATGGAGGAGGCAGCGGGTCACCCTAAACAGGGCGGCTGGGCGATTATCTGATGACGTGATAAGAGCGGCAAAATAGCTAGATTTCGCCCCTTTTATCGCCACTAGGTAGGTCTTAATATGAGACCTCACCAGTGTTTGGTCGGATTCGGAGCGGCTGGTCCTCCAACCACTCTCTAGGCATCTTTTCCGGCGCTTCATCTTCCTCAGCTCCTCAGAGAACCAAGGAGCTAGGTGAGTTTGGTGCTGGGTCAGAGGTCGCAAAGGCACGACACGGTCCAAAGCCCCGGCGGCCGCATTGTCCCAGGCGGCCACCAAGTCTTCAGCTGATTTGGAAGCTTTGGTCAGTTTAGTATGGACTAGCCCAGGTAGTTATGGACACAACCAGGTCTCCCCATGTAATAACAGTGCTACGATAAGAGCTGCGTTGGCTAACTATTAGCACTTGGACACAATTCATAGTGTGAGTGTCACACCTGCCTCAACCTGGATCCCTAGGAAACAAAGACCCTTGACTCCATTTTTGTGAAAGGTATACTTTTACTAATGACCAAGTGGTTACAATAAAGCAAAACCAGAACTGAAGTTTAAGCATGAAGATTCCCTATTTAACTTTTCCCCCCATTCCTTCCCTTTATTATATGTCTATTGTTCAGTTACATTCAAAGGATTTGTTTTGGTAATGGTCCCTGCTCTGGTGGCTAGGTGGTGAGACATTCCTCTCCCAGGCCTCCAGCCTTGGGATGATGAGATGATGTCTTGTAATGACAGTGAGTAGTTTTGGTTCCCCCCGCTTTCCTGTGATTACAGCAATTCCCTCCCCCTATAGTTTATGCCAGGCTGGCATCTAGCAAACGAAGTTGAAGCTGAAGCTCAAGATAGCAGCTCTGACATTCTGTCCCATCCCCCCCAAAAGGACTAAACCTAGGAAAAGGAAAGAGATAAAAAGAAAAGATTAGGGTTTAGTGGGATTTATCAGGATATCGGTTATGGAATTTGCGAAGGAGGCGTGGAAACTGGACATGTTGGGCATCAAACCACTCAGTTTTGAATGGGGGAAAATCTTTCCAGAGGGTTAGGTATTGAAATTTGCCTCTGTGCTTACGTGAGTCAAGGATTTCCTTGACCTTGAAATGCTGTTCTCCTTCAATAAGGATGGGAGGTGGTGGTAAATTTGTTATGGCACACAAAAGCAGTGTGGCTGCAGGTTTTAATAGGCTGCTGTGGAAATCAGGATGGATTGGATTTAAAAGATATTGGTAGTTTTAGCTGCACGGTCATGGGGTTGATCCATTTAATAATGGGGAAAAGCCAATGAATTTCAGTCCCAATTTCTTCAAGGGTTGCCTGGACTGCAGGAATTTTATGGAAAGCAAAGCTTATTTCCAACTTTAAATTCCCTTTGTTGCACTCCTGTCAGCATATATTTTGTGGGAATCTCTCATGAGCTCCTTGCGGGCAACTGGCCATGTGAGTTGCAGGGATTTCACCTGTTCAGCTAGTGACGTACTTTGGGGAGGTTATTGGGATAGCTCCAGCATAGCAATGAAATTTGAGCAATTGTCCTGTTGATAATTAACATACCAGTGGAGATTGCTCTAGTATACCATTCTCTCCATTGATCTGGAGGTGGTGAGAGGAAGTGAGCCTAAAAGCTTAAGGAATTCCATCCAAAATCGGGAAGTGAATTGAACTCCTCAGTCTGATATGATTCTGGTCGGAGCTCCATGGATCAGTAGATATGCGGTAAAAAAAGTTTTACTAGGATCTAGGGGGATTTTTGGGCACACCACAAAGTATTACCGGAGCTATCAGGTAACTCTACAATAAAGTTCATAGAAATCTTCCATGGGGCCATGGGATTAGCCATGGGTTGAAGTAGGCCTGGAGTTTTCCTGGATGGCCCTTTGCAGAGGCACACAAAGGGCAACTGGTGACATAGCTTTCTATGACCAATTTCATGCTTAGCCACTGGAACTGGTGCCTTACCCAAGTATAAGGGGTTTTTTTGTTTTTTATTATAAGTTTTTAATTTTATTTTACATCTACCGTATTTTCCGGCGTATAAGATGACTTTTTAACACATGAAAATCTTCTCAAAAGTCAGGGGTCGTCTTATACGCCGGGTGTCCTTTTCCTGTAACCAGGCAGACCAGCCTGAAAGGCTCTGACGAGCCTTAAATGGCTCTGGCAATCCCAGCTGAGTTGCCTGCTAATCAGGCAACTCGGCTTGGATCGTCAGAGTAAAAGGAAAAAAGTTTTTCCCTTAGAAATAGCTCTGGCGATCCCAGCTGAGTTGCCTGCTAATCAGGCGACTTGGCTTCGATCGTCAGAGTAAAAGAAAAAGTTTTTCCCTTTGAAATGGCTCTGGCGATCCAGATTTTTGCGGTAGCAAAAATCCTCCCCCGCTCCAGCTTGCTTATCTTAGCTGCTAGTCACAATGCTTGCTTTGCTTCACTTGCCTGCAATCCATTGCAACCAAGCAGGCAGGGAGTTGTGGACTTCAACTCCCAGAATTCCTCAGCCAGCAAAGCAAAACTGGCTGAGGAATTCTGGGAGTTGAAGTCTACAAGTCTTAAAGTTGCCAAGCTTGGAGACCCCTGTTCTATTGGGTAAGTTTTTTTCCCCTTTGGGAGCTTTAGGAAGTTTTAAATTTAGCTTTCATATAAAAATAAAATAAAATAAAATAATATTTGTGCAGCTTTCTGAGATTTAGTGTGTTTCTGTAGTGTTTCACTCTAACTATACAAACACACAAAATCTCACAACGCTGTATATGGAATTTTGTGTGTGTGAAGTGTGAAAGTTGTTTTTTTGGGCTTTTTGTGGTTGTGTGAGGTTCCTGCTTGTTGCAGGGGCCATTTTGGGTCTAGCACAGCTGCTTTTACATTGTGGGTGAGCCAGTTGTGTTGTGTTGTGTTGTGTTGTGTTGTGTGTAAAGTGTGAAAGTTGTTTTTTTGGGCTTTTTGTGGCTGTGTGAGGTTCCTGCTTGTTGCAGGGGCCAATTTGGGTCTAGCATAGCTGCTTTTACATTGTGGGTGAGCCAGTTGTGTTGTGTTGTGTTGTGTGTGTGTAAAGTGTGAAAGTTGTTTTTTTGGGCTTTTTGTAGCTCTGTGAGGTTCCTGCTTGTTGCAGGGGCCATTTTGGGTCTAGCACAGCTGCTTTTACATTGTGGGTGAGCCAGTTGATGTTTTTAAATTTTTATTTGGTGTGCGTTGGAAGAGGAGCAGTCTTATACGGCGAGTATAGCCCAAACCCTATATTTTAACAGGAAATGTTGGGGGTCGTCTTATACTCCCAGTTGTCTTATACGCCGGAAAATACGGTACATATCAATGTATGAACAGTGTGGAACCTGGGTGTCATACACTCTAATACAAATAAAGCTAGTAGAATTAATCATAGTTATTACATTCAACCAACATATATTTTTAATAAAAATACACATTTATATTAATCTGTAATTTATCATTATTTAATTATTCCATGTTTTTATATATTGAACTAATGCCACTCACCATGTTATTTGATTGTACATAATAATACCGCCATTCAATTTCTATGTCAGACCTGGAAGCCATATTTCTACCTTTGTGCCTTCAGGCTTCAGGCCTGCCACAAATCCTACTGTGGGGAATTGGGAGGGGGGATTGCATAGAGAGAAGATGATACATAGTTGCAGTAACATTCTTTATAGAAAGTCAAGGCCATGGGGCCCTGCAGCTGTGTGGAGAAGAAGGAGGAGGTATAGTCTGTTCTGGAAAGTAATTGATTGGATGTGTGGTGGACATGTGGGAGGGGGTAAGGTATTGAACTTTTTTTTGGGTGTGGAAAACCTGGAAGCTCTCAGATTCAGGTTTTCCCAGATATGCCAATATGACATCTCTAATAAAAGTTAGCTTGAGGAAATTCAATCCTCAGAGTTTGATTTCATTGGGGGTTTTACTTGGAACTCTGACATTCTAAGCTTCCCTCTTGTTATTGCTTTTATTTTATTATGTAAAATGTATACATTAATATTCCTCTCTTATTTCTATCTCTATTCTAATTTCTAATCATGTTACCCTTTTATTAAAAGATGTTTTCTTTCTATCCAACATCTCTCACCCACTTTGGATGAGGGGTGTGGCCAGCGTCACAGCAGTATGCGGATTCTTTAGGTGTTCTGAAAGATCTGTTGATATCTCCATTGCCCAGAGGTCTCAAGTGACCTAAGTCATCCTGTTGGGACGACGAACAAGAGGAGCACAGACAGACCAACACAGGGGGCTCACAAACTCTCTGGTTGGTCTGGAGAAGCTCCTCAAACTGGGTGGCAGAGAAAGCGACCTTAGAAGTTGCTAAAAAGCTGGAGCAGCTGCAGTGGAAGAAAGCATAAGAAGACAGCATGTGTCATCGAGGTGAGAAAATCTCTTTTTTAAAAAAAAGTTTCCCTTCATCTCCACTTGCAAGTAAATAGAGTGAAAAAGAGGCTGAGAGAGAGGAGTGAGAGCAGGAATGTATTCGGCTCTCACATCCGACATTGGGCTGCGAGGAAAGCGAAAGTAACAAGGCTAAAAGAAACTTTTCTTTTGGAGGGGAAACGGAAGAATTTGGGAATTCCTTTAAAAATTAAGACTAACCAACTTGAGAAGTCTGAACTTTTTTGTGCAAAGAGATGAAATAGTTGCGAATAATTGTGAAATTAAAGTTCGAACAAAATTAATTGAAAATGGAAAAAACTCTTGTTGAAAATACTTGGCTTGATTGACTGAACTAGCCTGCAGTGCCATCTAGTGGTAGAAGACAAGAAAAGAAAAAGAAAAATGAATTAACTTTAGCTCTAAAGCTGATCTTGATAATTTGGACTGAGAAGATAAGAAAACAGATGTGCAAGAAAGAAGGACTGGATTGTTAATTTTGTTTTTACATTTTAAACTTTTTATCTTTTTTGCTTATTCTCTTATTTACTTTTTCTGAACACTTTGAAGTACTTCGTTTGCATTTTGTTTTTCTTTTTTGGACTCTATAAGTTAGTAAAGGAACTAAGGAGTGGATATTCTTTTTTCCTTCTTGTTTACTGTTTTCTCTCTCTTGCTACTGGATTTGAAAATAACTGGATAGTTGAGAAGGTGGATTAAGACAAGAAGAGTCTGAAGAAAAGTTTTCCTTTTTTTTCTTGTTTGGGATTAAATCCTGATTTCTATTTTTTCTTTTGGGAATTTTTTTTCCTTTTTTGGTGGTTTTTTTCTTTTTCTCCCTTTTTTCACTGTTGGAATATTTTTGAGGGGGTGATTGAACTCTGTCCTTTTTTTGTTTTTTTTCTCTTTTTCTCTTTTTTCTCTTTTTATATTTTTCTCTAATCCAACCATCAGGGAGGATTAGATATTTGGATTACAAATAAAACATAAATAGATTACAAATTTATCTTGACAACATCAAAATGAAGAATTTTACAGCACATCTACACCCAGCAGCAAGTCCCTCATCGACAGAAACAAAAACTTAGGAGACATTGGAACTACAAAATCTCATACAGTCTCTTCATGATGATTTGAAACAAGACTTAAAGGAAATGAAAGAGATGATTGGGAAAAATGAAGAAAGAATCCAAACAGTAGAGGAAAAAATGGAAAGGACAGAAAAGAGGGTTGATGAATTAGAAGAAGAGTTGATTTCAGTAGACAGAAACCAAGAAAAAACAATAATTTCATTGGGAATGGACTGTTCTGACTATTATCTAAGATTCCAAAATATAGAGGAGGAAAAAGGAGAAATTTTACCAGAGGTGATTGCTGAGATGCTGGTAGAAGCTATAGAAGAACCCAAGGAGAAGATTTTAAATGAAATTGACAAGGCTTTTAGAGTACATACAAGATATGCAATGAGAAACAAATTACCAAGAGAAGTACATGTAAGATTTACAAAGAAAGCACTCCAATCAGAGATATTTCACATAACAAGAAGTACAGGATTGAAGTACAAAGACAAAGAAATAATAGCACTGAGGCAAATACCTAAAAGAGTTAGAGATTTGAGGAGAGAATATCAATTTTAAACAAAATTTTTAAAAACAAAAGGGATGAGTTTTAGATGGTTAATACCAGACGGAATCTTGGTGACATGGCAAAAACAAAGACATAGATTGGATTCAGTTGAAAAAGAGAAGTTATTTTATGAACAATTTTGTGGTCCATTAGAAGATGAATTGGGAGCAACAAGAGGACTTAAACATAAAGAGGAAAAAAAAGCTACAGAAGAAAGCACAAAGGAGCAGGAAGAAAGAGCACTAAGAGAAGGTGCAAGATCGAAGGATCCAAAAGAACAAAGAGAGACAAAAGCGATGAAACTTAAAACTACTAACAAGTAAAGTAAAATATGGAAGAAGAAACAAAAGCAATATCAATAAATGTAAATGGATTGAATTCGGCAACAAAAAGATACAGAATTTTTAACAGATTAAATAGACTAAAGATGGACATTATATGCTTACAAGAAGTACATATTAGAAAACAACATACAAAATAATTAGAGCATTCAAAATTAGGAGTTGTATTTACCTCATTGATGCAACAAAGTAAGAGGGGAGTAGTTTTATATGTTAAAGAAAAACTAGAGCCTAAATTAATATTTGAGGATGAAGAAGGCAGGATTTTAATGGTGGAAATGTAAATGAATTTTAAACAAATACTTTTGATAGCGTTATACGCTCCAAATGACAAACAAGAAGAATTTTATAAGAAGCTGTCCAGGAAAAACATAGAATTGGACTATAAATACATATACATATACATATACATATACATATACATATACATATACATATATTTATTTATTTATTTATTTATTTATTTTATTTGGCTTATATGCCGCCCTATCTCACAATGGACTCAGGGTGGCTCACAACAATAAAACACAAGCCACAATATAAAATAAGACTAAAATCTAAAAAATTTAAAATTAACCCTTAAAACCCCATCATCAGTCCAGGTCGAGGGATTTGAAAAGCCAAGTTTTTAATTCACAGTGGAAGATGCAAAGGTCAGGCGCTAATCAGAGCTCCAAGGGAAGTTGATTCCAGAGGGTGGGCGTACCCACCGAGAAGGCTCTACCCCTGGCGGCCGCCAGCCGCCACTGTTTAGGTGACAGCACTCTGAGTAGGCCTTCTCTATGGGCGCGAGCCAGGCGATGGGATATCATTGCTGGCTGTAAGTGGTCCACCAAATATCCTGGTCCTAAGCCATGTAGGGCTTTATAGGTCATCACCAGCACCTTGAATCTCACCCGGAGGGCAACCGGTAGCCAATGCAAACCGCGCAGGAGGGGTGTTATATGGGGATATCGGGATTCTCCCATCACAACCCACATGGCTGCATTTTGCACCAGATGAAGCCTCCGAGTGGTCCTCAAGGGCAGCCCCATGTAGAGAGCATTGCAGTAGTCAATCCGTGAGGTGACCAGCGCATGAGTAATTGTGCGTAGGGCATCTTGGTCCAAGTAGGGACGCAACTGGTCCAAGTAGGGACGCAACTGGAGAATGCCCCCCTGGTCACGGTCATTACATGGTCTTCTAAGCTCAACCATGAATCCAGAATGACACCCAAGTTGCGCACCCTGTCTACAGGGGGCAAAACTTCACCCCCTATAGTCAGCGATGGTACCTCTTCCCTGAACCAAGATGCCGGTACCCACAGCCACTCGGTCTTGGCTGGGTTGAGTTGCAATTTGTTTCTACCCATCCAGACCCGCACCGGTCCAGGCACATCGAGGGCATCACTGGGTTGGTTCAGGGTGGAAATAAAAAGCTGAGTATCATCAACCTACTGATGATACCTCACCCCAAAACCATGGATGATCTCCCCTAGCAGTTTCATATAGATGTTGAACAGGAGGGGCGAGAGGACCAACTCCTGAGGCACCCCACAAGTGAGGGGCCTCAAGGTCGATCTCTGCCCCCCCTGCCAACACCGCTTGCATTCGACCTGAGAGGTAGAAGGAGAACCACTGTAGAACAGTGCCTCCCACTCCCAACCCCCCGAGGCAACGCAGCAAGATACCGTGGTCGATGGTATCAAATGCCGTCAAAAGATCCAATAGGACCAGAACAGAGGAATAACCTCTGTCCTGGGCCCTCTAGAGATCATCCATGAGTGCGACTAATGCCGTCTCCATGCTGTACCCGGGCCTGAAACCCGATTGGTAAGGGTCAAGGTAATCTGTTTCATCCAGGACTAGCGGGAGCTGACGTGTAACCACATGCTCGACAACCTTCGCTAAAAAGCAAAGATTGGAGACTGGATGAAAATGACTTAATACAGCTGGATCCAAGGCTGGCTTCTTCCACTGCCTCCTTCAAGGCAGTCAGGAAGTTTCCCTCCCACAAAGAAGTCGCTATCACCACCTGGATCCAGCCTCGTGTCACCTCCCGGGCCAAATAAACCAGCCAGGAGGGACACGGTCCAACACACAGGTGGCTGCACTCAGCTTCCCCATGATCCTGTCCACTTCCTCTGGGGTAACAGAATCAAACTCTTCCCAAAGCACAGGACCCGCTGTCTCACCCCCGTCTGACTCTGTCCAGTCAGAGTCCAAGCTGTCCCAAATCTGAGCGATTTTGTCTGACAGGTGCTGACCAAACTCCTCAGCTTGTCCCTGTAAAGGATCTTCCCTCACCCTCTGATATAAGAGGGAGCGGGACACCCTGAACAGGGCAGCCAGGCGATTCTCTGCAGATGCGATGACATCGGCGAAGTAGCGGCGCTTTGCTGCCGCCAACTTCACCAGGTAAGCCCGTGTGGCCGACCTTAACTGAAATCGGTCAGATTTGGAACGGCTGGCTCTCCAACAGCTCTCTAGGCCTCATCTATGCCGCTTCATCCCCCAGAGCTCCTTGGTAAACCAGGGAGCCAACTGGGGTCTGCGACGAGTGAGAGGCCGCAAAGAAACGACCCGGTCCAGAACCCCAGCAGCAGCCTCTTCCCAGGCCTCCACCAGGGTCATGGCCAGGGCGTGGGAGAGAGAGAGAGGGATCATCCCAAGCTCCTTCTGGAACCTCTCGGGGTCCATCAGGTGCCTGGGGCAGAACCAGATGATCAGTTACACTTCCCAGCAAGGAGGGGCGGCGTAATGGAAGCCTAGCCAAAGGAGATAATGATCGGTCCATGACAGGGGATAAATAGAAGGAGATCCCCCACCAAACTCATCCTGCCACTGCTCTGAGACAAAAACCAGATCGGGTGTGTGCCCCCCCCCCATGAGTCGGGCCCTGGATAATCTGAGTCAGGTCCATAGCTGCCATGGAAGCCATGAACTCCCGAGCCGCACCCGACACCACACCCAGGGACGGCAGATTGAAGTCCCCCAGAACAGTAAGTCTGGGAAACTCCACCACCAGCCCCGAAAGAGTGTCGAGCAGCCCAGGCAGGGCTGTTGATACGCAGCTGAGAGACAGGTACGCAATCAACAAGCCCAACTGACCATATGGGCCCCACCTCATGAGGAGGGCCTCACATCCATCAATCTTAGGACCAGTGACCTCCCGCGGACTAAGGACCTCCCTAATAACCACTGCCACCCCCCTCCTCTACCTTGGGCCCTTGGTTGGTGCAGCACCCAGAAACCTGGTGGGTACAATTCAGTCAGAGGGACACCCCCCTCTGAGCCCAACCAGGTTTCTGTAATGCATGCCACGTCTGTGGTTTTCTCCTCAATCAAATCACGAATGAGGGGAGCTTTATTGACCACAGACCTAGCATTAAAATAGACCAGCCTAAGCCCAGGGGCCCAATCCCTCAAACCCCCAGGAGGTTGGATAGAACTAGGAGGGTTGGAGCATGCCACCACTCGAAGATAGAGGGGGCGGGCTCCCAAAATCCGATATGAAATTTGATTTATATGCCGTCCTTCTCCGGAGACTCAGGGCAATGTATATGTAGAATGGGTGATTTTAATGCTTTTTGATAATGTGAATTGGCAGTTTATGATAAAGGAACTACAGATAATGGACTTTGGGGAGGGATTTATGAATACTATAAAAACAATATATGATAAACAATCAGCTAAGATAATGATGAAAGGAGAGATGACAGAAAAAGTTAAGATAACAAAAGGAACAAGGCAAGGATGCCCATTATCCCCATTGTTATTTGTATTGACTCTAGAAATGCTAAGTAGAAATATAAGACGAAATGAAGAAATAAAAGGGATGAAAAATAAAAAAGAGGAATATAAACTACAAGCCTTCGCGGATGATTTAGTATTTATTTTGGAGGAACCCCAAAAAACAGGACCTAAATTATTAGAACAAATAGAGGAATATGAAGAGGTAGCAGGTTTAGAAATAAATAAAGAAAAACAAAAATATTGGTAAAAAATATTACAGAAAAACAAAAAAGAAAATTAGAGAATTAAGGGAGAAATAGGATATACAAATTGTGAAAAAAGTGAGATTCTTAGGAATACAATTAACTTCAAGATGTGTAACAATAAAAGAGGATAATTATTATAAATGAAAAAGACAAATTGAGAAAGACTTTGAAAAATTTGCAATTATCATTTATGGGAAAAATAGCAATAATCAAGATGGATATATTATTGAGGTTATTGTTTTTATTCCAGACAATTCCTATAAAAATTGAAAAGACTTATTTTCAATACTTAAACAAGATAATGAGGCAGGGGGGAAAGGCAATAATTAATATAAAGATGCTACAAGATGCAAGAAATCTATATAATTCTGATAGTAATACATATGTTTATATTAAAGTATATTCTTTCATTATTTAATAGCTCAGTGTTTCAATATATTATTACAATGCCAATCATAATATTATTACAACATACTTAATAATATCATCATTCAATCTCTAGTTTCCCCATTTGATTGTTACTTTTATTCCATTATATAAAGGTATGTGTATACAAATATTTCCCCCTTCTCTTATTTCTACCTAACTTCTAATCATGCCACCATTCTAAAAAAAGAAGGGAAAGAAAGAGAAAAAGAAAAGCAAATCAAAATCTCAAAGAAAAAAGAGAAACCCTTTCCTTTCTAACCATCGTCTCTTGCCCACTTCAGTACTTTAGTTGCTATGCTTTTTTTGGACTTGCCTCCCATATTCCTCTCTTGGATCTTTATCTCTGTCTGCATCTACTTCTTGACTATACAATCTACGTATTTCTCCCATCTCTACCCTCTTCCACTGCCTAGCTTCCAAAGTATCTGCCCAAACCCCTCTCTCCTATTCAAGAGTATCTTCCTGTATTTCCAATTCTCTTTTCAACTCTCTTAAAATATTTTCCCCCTGGTTTAATTCATCAATCACATTATTATTATTATTATTATTATTATTATTATTATTATTATTATCATCATCATTATTATTATTATTATCTTCTCCTCCTTGTCTTCTTTTGTTCACTGGTTCTTTGGTTCTATCTTTTCCTCTATTATTATTAGCCCTTTTCTGAGCGTCTAGATCTTTACTCAACATCCCTCGTATAGCATTTTCCATTTTTTCCGTAATCTCCTTAAATCCTTTCTCCATGATGTCCTTTGTACTTTGGAAAATCAAAGCCATCTCTTTCAAAGTTCCACTCATTTCTTCCTTATGAAGCATCTTATTTTGTTTTTGTTTTTTTTTAAATTCCACTTTTATTCAGTAGTTCAAGAACCATTTATTCAGACCTAAAGAAGTACACTGATCACAGTTCTTTGTATCCCATAGGAAATCAATCAGTTCCATTTAAATTGTCCCAGGAGTTATCAAAAGCCTCTTTACCTCCCCTTCAATCTTCTAGCATAACATTCAGGGGTCACTTTAAGTAAATAAGTTCTTTGTTCTCATATTTGAGTCTCCAGTAGTCGTGGGGTAGTTAGATATAACCCAGTAAATATTTTCACAATCTTCATATAAGTATTCCCAGACTTCATATAAGTATTCCCAGACTTGTATATTTTCCTTTCGTCAGCAGGTGGTGCTCTCAACTTAAATTTCAATGTTGCCACTAGTCAGTCTAATTTTAGTTATTTTGATCGTAATTTCAATTGTAATTCAATTATAGAAGCAGGATAAGTTTTTTGAGTAAAAATTTCCAGCATTTTAAAATGCCTTCCCATTACCACGTCTTCCCAGTCCAATCTTCTGTATTTTTAGAAATTTATTGTTTCCTCTCTTTAGGTCTTTTCCTTCCAGTATAAAATCTTCTTTATTATTTCACCTTCTGACAGGATTTTTTCTACCTTCCAATTTTGTGCAAATACAATTCTTGCTGCTGTTGTTATGTGTATAATTAAGTACATATCTTCTTTACTATATCTCTCTGGTAAAATACCCAATAGAAAAATCTCTGGTTTTAATTCTATATGTTGGTGTATCATTTCCTCTAACCATGTCTGTATTCTAATCCAATAATTTTTTGCTTCTGTACATGACCACCACATATGATAATATGATCCTGGCAAGTGCAAACATTTCCAACATTTGCTGATTTATTCTTAAACATTTTTGCTAACCTTTCTGGTGACATATGCCATCTATAAAACATTTTATATAGGTTTTCTTTATATGCAGTTGCCATTGTTAATTTATAATTCCTTTCCCATAGTTGTTGCCATCTCTCTAATTCAGTGGTGGGATTCAATATTTTAACAACCGGTTCTGTGGGCATGGCTTATTTAGGGGTGTGGCTTGGTGGTCATGTGACTGGGTGGGCATGGCTTGGTGGTCATGTGACCGGGTGGCCATGGCTAGCTGGTCATGTGACTGGGTGGCCATGGCTATGTGCGTAGTCACTCAGAGGGCTGAAAAAAGTCATTTCTGACCGGTCCTCACACTTTGGACTGGTACTCACACTTATGACCATCCTCACATTTATGCCCATTGCAGCATTTTTAACAATCATGTCACTCATTTCACAACTGCTTCTCTTCACCAGTGTCAAAATAGGGCGCAAAACATAAAATGTGAGGACAGTTGTAAGTGCGAGGACCAGTCAAAAGTGCGAGGACCAGTCAAAAGTGCGAGGACCAGTCAAAAATAACTGTTTCAGCCCTCTGAATAGTCCCTATGCACATAAGGACTACCCAGAGGGCTGAAAAAAGTGATTTCTGGCAGATCCTTGCACTTTTGACTGGTCCTCGCACTTATGACCGCTCATCATTTATGCCCGTTGCAGTATTCTTAACAACCAGGTCACTCATTTCACAACTGCAGTGCTTCATGTGACCGGGTGGGTGTGGCCAGGTGGTCACGGGACATCGCTTCTTTGCCCTAATGACAGTTTGCTGCAATGGTTGTAAGTGTGAAAAATGGTCATAAATCACTTTTTTCAGTGCCATTGTAACTGTTGTAAGTCAAGGATTACCTGTACAAAAATACAAAAAGCTTCTTTGCTTGCAAAAAGCTGCCTTAAATACCAATCATTAGATTAGAAATACCTGCAAACTGGAGTTACAAATCAGGCAGGGTGCCAGAGCATCTTGAGGAATTAAAATAGTTAAAATGCAGCCAATTCTTGCTCATAAAGTGAAACCCTTTAGCAGAGAGGTCATTTAAGCTCTCTAGAATGAAGCAAAGGAGCAAACAGAGTATCTGTTGCTTGTTAAACCAATTACCAGAACAAATAGTCAGATTTCCGAAGCTGCTTCTTTTCAGGAACAGAGATTAACATTTTTCCTTCCAAACAAAGCTGAATAGAGAAAATTATCTCATCACTAAACACAGGATTAAACATCACCAAGCACAGAATTAAACTTCACCAAAAACCAGTTTTAGACCAAAAGTCAGAAAGGGTATATAAACTCACATTTGAATGTCAATCTTTCTAGCTAGCCAATAAGCCTTGCTGAATGTCACTCAACTTGGTTCCTTGTCATTAAAAGCTTCTGCTTCATTATTCAATTATTTATTCAAAGTGCTGATCATGGCATCCTGGCTGGAAGAACTCCAACAGGGGAGTATTTCCTCCCAACAGTGGTGTAAAAAGCTTAAAACAACCCTTCCCCTTTAAGAAAGTCAAGCAAACAAAAAACAAAAAATACCTCCAAGAAGCTCCGGAACCGGAAGCGACAGTAAATCTAAGCGTACTGCCAAGAATGTATAAAGGTTAATGGAGAGGCAATAAAGATTAGGGTAGGAAACAAAAATTCCTTACAGGATTAACCCTGTAAAGTGGAAAAAACAAAAGGAGATTTTTTTTCCTAACAACCGGTTCTCCGAATTGCTTAACTACTTAACAACCGGATCTACCGAACCGGTGCGAACCGGTAGAATCCCACCACTGCTCTAATTCTATTGTAAAACCAAAAAAGTTTTGCCCATATTATCATTGTCTCTTTTACTTCTTCGTCTTCTAATCTGATTTGCAATAAATAATTATACAATTTCTTGATCATTTTTTCATCTGTTCCAGTCATTATTTCATCCAATTCTGATTTTCCCAAATTAAAACCATACTGTTTCAAGTCTTTATCATATCTTGATTGTATCTGCAATTGCGTATACCAGCCTGTCTCAATCCCTTGTTTTTCTAGTTCTTGTTTCTGTTTTAATTCTTCCTTCTCTGTTAAAATGTCCTTATATCTCACAATATTTTCCATGTTAGTCATATTTGGATGTGTCAACGCTACTATTGTTGAAAGCCACATGTATTTTCATATAATGGGTTTTTTTTCACTTTCTCCCATACTGTTAACAAACCATTCCTTACACAATGTCTCTGGAAGTATCCGTGTATCCTGTTTTTTCCGTACCATAGAAAAATGTGCCAACCTAGTTGCAAATCATGTCCTTCCAAAGTCAATAATCTTGTTTTTCTCAATAAAATCCATTCTTTAACCTAAGTTAACATCGCCGCTTGATGATAGAGTTCCCAGTTTGGTAGGCTGAACCCTCCTCTAGTTCTAGAGTCTTGGAACAGTGTAAGATTAATTCTTGCTTTTTTTCCTTGCCATATGTATTTCCACATAATTTTATTCAAATTTTCAAAATATTTTTTCTCCAACTTTATCGGAATCATTTGAAAGAGAAACAAAATTCTTGGTAATATATTCATTTTAATTAATGCTATTCTTCCCATTAGTGATAATTGCAATTTTTTTCATTTTTCCAAATCTATCTCAATTTGATTTCTCAATTTACATTAGTATCTTCCTTCACCATAATACACCTTGAAGTTAATTGGATGCCCAAATATTTCACTTGCTTCACTACTTGAATGTCTAACTTCTCCATTAGTTGCCTCTCATGTTTTTAACCATAATTTTTGTCTTATCTTTATTGATTTTCAGTCCCGCTATTTCTCCATAGTCCTCTATTTGCTTAATTAACTTTGGACCCGTTTCCATAATAAATATTAGATCATCTGCAAATGCTTGTAGTTTATTTTCTTCTTTTTAAATTTCCATTCCTTTTATTTCTTTATTTTGTCTTATTTTTCTGTTTAAAATTTCTAGAATCAAAATAAATAATAACGGACATAGCAGACATTCCTGTCTGGTTCCTTTTCTAATGTCCACTTTTTCTGTCATTTCACCATTTACAATTACCTTTGCCGATTGATCTTTATAACCATATTAATAAACCTATCCCCAAAGTCCGTCTTTTGTAGTTGTATAGTCATAAATTGCCAATTCACATTATCAAACGCTTTCTATGCATCTAAAAATAAAAATGCCATTTGTTTCTCTGAATGTGCTTCATAATATTCCAATGTATCCAATATGATTCGTATATTATCTCTAATCTGTTTTTTCAGTAGAAAACCATTCTGATCTGAATGTATAAACTCATTTAACAGCCTCTTCAATCTTTCCACCATAATTGATGCAACTATTTTATAGTCTGTATTTAATAGTGAAATTAGTCTATAATTCTTTATTTATTGTAAATCTGATTCTTCTTTTAGTATAAGGGTTATATATGCTTCCATCCATGAGTTCGAGACCTTGGCTTCTATTAATAAGTCATTAAATACTTGTAACACTGTATTACTTAATACATCTTGCAACTTTTTATATAGTTCTGCTGGTAATCCATCTGGTCCTGGGGTTTTGCCATTCTTCTGTTTTTTAATTCCTCCATCAATTCCATCATCAATATTCTTTCTTTTAATGCCTTTTTAAATTTTTCTGGAATTTTAAGGATCATCGCTTTTTCTAAGTATTGTTCTATTTTCCTTTCTGGCACCTTCTCTTGTTGATATAAACTCTTATAATATTTCTCAATTATTTTTTTCTTTTCCTCATTTTGATCATATCTTTCCATCTTGATCTAGTAATTGGCTTATCAGTTTCTTTTCTTTTTCCTTCTTCATTTTGTATGCCAGCCATCTTCCTGGCTTATTCACATTTTCAAAGAAGTTTTGCTTTGTTGATTTTATTTTATTTGACAGATCTTCATTTTCTATTAAATTCAATTTATGTTTTTGCAAGTCCATCAAATTTTTGATTTTTTTGTCCTGTAGATTTTTTTATAGATCTTTCTCTAATATCTTACACTCCTCCTCCAATTTCTTTTGAGTTTGTCTATTCTGTTTGTTCCTTTTTCCTATGTATGTCATTGCCAATCCTCTTATGTATGCTTTACTGCTGTCCCATACATTTTGCAGTGATGTATCTTCTTTTCTGTTTTCTTTAAAGAAAAAGGTCAGTTCTTTTTCCATATATTGTAAAAAATCCTTTTCATTTAATAAATTTTGATTTAATGTCCATCTCCTTCTTTTCCTCTGCCCCTTCCATGTCATCATTATTGGGCTGTGGTCTGCCCATGTATTTGTTTCTATATCAATCTTGTCTATCTTAGATATTAAATCTGTTGACATCCACATCATATCTATTCTTGACCACGACATGTGCCTATTCGAATAAAATGTATATTGCTTCTTCTTTAGATTTCTTTTTCTCCATGCATCTTGTAAACTTAATTCCTCTGTCATTATATTAAATGCTTTAAGAAGCATCTTTCTTAATTTTTTATTCACTTTTGTCAATTTATAGTCTAGCTCATTATTAACAATCGCATTGAAATCTTCTGTTATGTAAATATCTTCATGTTCATATTCTAGTATTTTCCTGTGTAATTTTGCATTTTGCAATTCTGAGCAGATAGTTCTAAATTGTTCCTTGGGGTTAGGTTTTATGTGAAAAGGAATCCTCCTCACCCCCAGTTCCAGTCACTGTTCACCTACTTTGCTCCAGCACCAGTCTTAGTTGTTCCTCGGTTGTCCCAGCTTCATGGCAGCCATCTTTTGGCTGCCTTTTCTCCTTGCCATGGCTGAGAGGGAAAAAGAACCTAGATCAGACAGGAGAGTTGCGACTCTCTGCGACCTCCTAGGCACCCCTCTTTGCTTCACCATCCCTAGAGGGTGGCTTTGGCTCCTTTCAGAGCCCACCAACAGGGAGAACTCGGCATGGGAGCACGGAGACCCACTCCTCATGTCCAATCTCGCTGCAATGTCAACCATAAGCCTCCCAAATATAAGGTTTTGATGAACCCAAAGTGTCCAGCCATTTTGGAATTGTGACTGTGTTGCAGAATTAAAGTTCTTAATTCTGAGTTCTTAAAAATTGAGTTTAGACCAAGGCCAAGCCTCACGAAGAGTGTGGTCCTCTTTGTGGTGTGTGAAGCAGACTGTTCTAAACAGTTGCAGGAGATTATTGGTTATCTTAGGTTCTGCTTTGCTCTGTGCCCTGGTGATGGTGAGGGCAGCAATTTGATTTGAGAGGATGATGGAATTTACAATCTCTTCCCTTATGCTGTCATGTTGAGGCAGTCTTGAAAGCACATCTGCCTTGAAGTTTTTTCCTCTTGGTAAATAACATAGGGTGAAAATGAACCAGTTATAATATTGTGCCCACTTTACTTGTTTAGGAGACAGTTTTCAGGGAGTCTTCAGAGCTTTTAGGTTCTTGTGATATGGCCAGACTTTGAAAGGAGTTTTACTGCCTTCCAAGAAGTTGAGCAGTGCCCATGGCACTGCGTAGGCTTCCTTCTCCCATACTGTCCACCTATGCTCTGTATCAGAGAGTTTTTTGGAGGTATAGGCACCTGGCTATAAGACATGAACTAGCATCCACTTGGATGATGAACGATTTGTCAGAATCAGGGTGTCTAAGGACGGGTTCAGCCACAAATAGTCATTTAACCTTTTCAAATGCTGTCTGGCATTCCATGGACCATTTGACAGATTGTCCCAGTCTGAATTTTCACTCTCCTTTGGTTTTGAGTAGTGTGGTGATTGGGAATATGATTTGCACAAAAGCCGGAATAAACTTCCGGTAAAAGTTAGTGAAGCCAAGGAAGCTCTGCAGCTGTTTTTGGGTATGGAGTGTTCACCATTTGAGAATGGCTCGTACTTTTTCCGAGTCCATCTCTATCCCCTCATGGGAGATGTAGTCTAGCTTGGTTTTGTGAAACTCGCATTTGGAAAGTTTTGTGTACAATTGTGTACAATTGGGTGGAATGGAGATTCTCTAGGACCGCTCTTACTAATTTCACATATTTGTCCATGTACCCGGTGTAGATTAAAATATTATTCAGGATATTGTATAAAGGATACCTTTATACAAATGTTCATGTAGCGCCTTGTTGAACAATTGCATAAATATGGTGGGGACTCTTTATAAGACAAATGGGAGCACCTGAAATTGGAAACAGCTAGTGGGAAAGCAATTTTTCACTCATCTGCCTCTCTAATTCGTACTCGGTAGTAAGGCTCCCTCAAGTCCAGTTTGGTTAAAAAAAATTCCTTGCCAGGTGGTAGGGGGTACACCTTCTCCAGATAAATAGCATTTAGCCTGTGGTAGTCAATGCACAGTCTGAGGAAGCCATTCTTCTTTTCTCTGAATAGTATAAGGCTGTATGATTTCACTGTATGGCTGTATGATTTCACTGATTGGATAAACCCTCTGGCTAGGTTTTTATCAATGTAGGCCTGAGCTATTCTAATTCTCTCAGCATGATGGAATAGAATCTAGGCTTGGGCAATTTAGCCCCAGGTATTTTTTTGATAGCACAGTCTGGGGGTGGAAGCATTTAGCACTCGGTAAAAATCTCCTCCAGACCTCAATACTCTTTTGATATAAGACAGATGGGTTCCCCCTGTTTGCAGGCTGGAACTATGCTTTCTCCCTTCACTTTCTTATCAGGTGGCGCGTGGCTACCTTGTTATGGAATGAAATGGAATGGAATGGAATGGAATGGAACGGAACGGAACGGAACGGAACGGAACGGAACAGAACAGAACAGAACAGAACAGAACAGGAGCTGGAAGAGACCTTGGAGGTCTTCTAGTCCAACCCCCTGCTCAAGCAGAAGAACCTATATCATCTCAGACAAGTGACTGTCCAGTCCAGTCTCTTTTTAAAAACCTCCAGTGATGGAGTGCCCACAATTTCTGAAGGCAAGCTTTTTCATTGGTTAATTGTCCTCACTGTTAGGAAGTTTCTCCTTAATTTCAGGTTGCTTCTCTCTTTGATTAGTTTCCAACTATTATTTCTTGTCCTGCCCTCTGGTGCTTTGAAGAATAATTTGACCCCTTCTTCTTTGTGGCAGCCCCTCAAATACTGAAATACTGCTATCATGTCACCCCTAATTTCTTTTCTTTAAACTAGCCAAACCCAAAATTTGCAGCCGTTATTCCTATGTTTTAGTCTCCAGGCCTTTGATCATCTTAGTTGCTCTTCTCTTAACTTTTTCCAAAGTCTCAACACCTTTTTTGCAGTATGGTGACCAAAATTGGTTGCAGTATTCCAGGTGTGGTCTTACTAGGGTTTTGTGAATAATACTTCATGTGATCTTGATTCTATACCTCTGATTATACAACCCAGGATTGTATTAGCTTTTTTAGCTGCTGCTGCACATTGCTGGCTCATATTCAAATGATCATCCACTAGGACTCCAAGGTCCCTCTCACAGTTACTGTTTTTGAGCCAGGTCTTGCCTAATACATTTGATTTTTCCTGCCTAAATGTAAAGCTTTGCTTTTATCCATATTAACATTCATTTTTTATAGGGCCCATTGTTCAAGTTTGTCAAGATCTTTTTGGAACCTGAGTTTGTCTTCTGGGGTGTAGGCTATTCCTGTCAGTTTAGTATCATCTGCAAATTTGATGAGTTCCTGCTTCTATTCTCTCATCTGAATCATTTATAAAGATATTGAAGAGTCCTGGGCCTAAGATGGAGCCTTGCAGGGGTGGGTTCTACTTACCTTTACTACTGGTTCACAATGGGGCTGCGCACCTGAGCGAAGCAAGCACATGCGCAGAACAGGGATGGGTTCTAAAAAATTTTTACTACTGGTTCTGTGGCCATGGCTTATTTTGTGGGCGTGGCTTGGTGGGGGGGGTAATGTGATTGGGTGGGCATGGCCAACTTTTTTTTTTAACTTTTAAAAGCATTTTTTCTACAACCTTAAGAGGTTGCAGAAAAAAATGCTTTTAAAAGCCTCTGACGATCAGGCAACTCAGCTGGGATCACCAGAGGCTTTTAAAGGCATTTTTTCCCCCTACAACCCCTTTGGCCAAAGAACTTGCAGAAAAAAATGCTTTCAGGAGCCTTTGACGATCAGGCAGCTCATCTGGGATCACCAGAGGCTTTTAAAGGCTTTTTTTTCCTACAACCTCTTCGGCTGAAGAGGTTGCAGAAAAAATGCTTTCAGAAGCCTCTGACGATCCCAGCTGAGCCACACGATCATCAGAGGCTTTTTTTTTACTTTTAAAAGCATTTTTTCGGCCGAAAAGGTTATAGAAAAAATGCTTTTAAAAGTAAAAAAAAAAAAACCCTCTGATGAGGTGGGTGGGGTAAGCGAGTGGCGACCGGGTCGGGAACTGGTTTGGGGCCATGGCCAGCCAATGTTATTACCGGTTCTCTGAACTACTACCAATTTTTACTACTGGTTCTTGCGAACCGGTGCGAACCGGGAGCAACCCACCAGTGGTGCAGAAACTTCTGCACATGCACAGAAGCATTTTGATGACATCAGGGTCGGTGGATGGAGCCTCCTGCCGGTTTTATTACCGGTTCTATAGAACCGGTGCGAACTGGGAGCAACCCACCACTGGAGCCTTGTGGTACTCCATTGCTTACTTCTCTCCATGTGGATGTAGTACCATTAAGGACTACTCATTGAGTATGGTTTGTGAGCCAGCTACAAATCCATCTGGTGATGTTGTCTATTCCACATTTTTCTAGCTTACGAAGAAGTAGATTGTGGTCTACTTTGTCAAATGCTTACTGAAATCTAAGTATACTATGTCCACAGCATTTCACTGGTCTACTAATTTAGTGATTAATGTCACGCCTTGCCTTGGGTGTGAAATTCAAGCACCGTAAACAACCCTGAGTTTCCCACAACATCACGGTGGTCCCGGATTGGATGGCAATGGACTGGACATTGGAAGGAAGGATGGGGAACATTAGCTTTGTATCAGTGAGTGGTAACTTCAGATTCTGCCTCATCTTCCTGTAATCAACATCTTTAGTAAAAGTTCTTTTCACTTCAATCAATTGGAGTTGAGAATCTGCTTTCCTAAATGATTGTTTGGGGGCAAATCTGACACCATTCTTTCTTTTTACTAAACAGCAAACTAGACAAAGAATTTATAAATTAAAAGTTCCAATTGAAATGCTTAAAAATAAACCAAAATATAATTTATCAATATTTAAAAGAAATCTCTACTATTATGAAATAGGGTGATTCTAAGAAGGTAATAAATGTATATTTATTCCATTATCTGAAATAATTTATTTCCATATCTATTAACTAATATCAAAAACTATAGCTATAGAAACAAAATCTTGTATACAGAACAGAAACTAAACTCCAAGAAGGATTAATCAGACAGTTTAAATGACAGACTGATTTTACTATTGAATTATGATATTAAAGAATTTACATTAATATTGGCTAATAAACTGAGGGGTTATATTATTTTGGATCAATACAAATTCATCAAAGCAAACTAGGTTCATTGGAACAAAAGAGAAAAATAGTTTTATTCCTTCATTTACAAACTTCTAAAGCTTTCTTTAAAATGTTAAAATTGTTTTCAAGCATATAATAATAATTTTTTAACAGTTTTGTCATATTTTTTGAGATGCAATGAGAAATCTTGCTTATACCAAACTCATGTGTGAAATGTTGATCTCCTCAGCATAAAATGAAGTATAATTTGTCAACTGAATGCATCTGCTGTAGTCCTTTCTCGCCATGAATGAATTGTATGTTTAACATTTTAGAATAGTATCAGTAAAACCTTGGGCTTTACTTCCATAAATGTGACACTCAGGAGAAATATACTTGTAGAAAAATTATACTAAAAGTATATTAATAAATGCATGCTTAGATGAACAATATTTACCAGAGCAAATGGATCTTAAAAATCTCCAGAATTTTCTATTTTGTTGGCAAGCCATGAGAGCAGCTATGTTAATAAAAGTTTGTCACCATTTCTTTACTCAGCCCCCCTGTTGCTCCTGTTTGGCCTTCACTGGGACTATTGCTTATGTTATTCAGTTAATTAGTTAGTTATATCCTGTCTTTATTATTATTATAAAAAACTCAAGGTGGTGAACACACAATATTTTTCCTCCTCCTATTTTTCCCACAACAATAATCCTGTGTGGGAGGTTGGGCTGAGACAGAGTGACTGGCCAAAGTCATCCAACTGGCTTTCATGCCAAATGCAGGGCTAGAACTCAGAGTCTCCTGATTTCTAGGACAACACCTTCACCACGATACCAAACTGTTCCTCTCCTTTTCCTCTCTGTCAGTATTGTTATAGTCAGAAGCTGCTATGTGGAGTGGAGCTGCTTTATTTTATAATGCATTGCTCATATGCCATTTCTCAAATTGGTTTATTGCACCTTAGCACTTAACAAAACAGAAAATGCATTGCTAAAGGTGAGGGGTTAAATGCCTCAAAGGCAAATCTAGTGACTTACAAAGGAGAGCAAGACCATTAGTAGAGCAGCAGAATAATGGTTGAAAACTAAGTGAAATTGTTACAAATACTGCCATCTCCTATCAGCAATTATCATGTGATTATTTAGAATGGGGGGGGGGGACCCTTCAAAACTTAAAAAATAAAGGAGCTCTGGTGACGCAGCAGACTAAAACACTGTTATTAACTGTTATTAACATCAGCTGCCTGCAATTACTGCAAGTTCAAATCCCACCAGGATCAAGGTTGACTCAGCCTTCCATCCTTTCTAAGGTAGATAAAATGAGGACCCAGATTGTGGGGGCAATAAGCTGACTTTGTATAAAATATACAAAAGTATGAAGGCTATTGCTTAATGCACTGTAAGCCGCCCTGAGTCTCCGGAGAAGGGCGGCATATAAATCAATTTTTTTAAAAAAATGACTATAATCCATCAGCATCTCTGCTACAGTACATAAAATATAATATATACAATTAAAGGCTGCTACCTTTAATAAGTTACTTGTTGCATAAATGCTTCCTTGTGCAGATTCTAATTTAATCTAAACCAGCCTTCCCCAATTTAGTGCTGGGACTAAAGCTTCCATAATTTGCAGCCAGCATAGCATTTTTTTAACTAGTCATATTGATGTATTTTCTTTGTTTTCTTTTTCCTTGTTTTATTGTTCTATTATTTTCACTTTGTTTAAACTTCCTTTCGATTTCTTAATTTTTTTTATGGTTGTGAGCTGCCTACAATAGCCCATGGCAAGATAGGCAGCAAATAAATGTAATAATAATCACATCTACCTATCCCAGGTCCTTGAAAGGACTCAATAGGTAGAAAAATGTCAATTCCAGTGTGAATATCTGGCTCACTGTGCAATGAACCATAATGGATATAGATGAGCATCCTCTAATTAGTGAAATAGCAAAATACTCTCTGCTGTAAGTTGCCAACTCTTGAGGAACATAATTAAAGATACAAGCAGCTCAATAGAAATATTGAATATTGAAATAATACTTAGAATACAAGGACATGTTTATTTACTATTCCATCAAAACAAAAATGGAAAAAATTAGCTATGGAGAAAAGATTCTAACCCAAACGTTGCTTGCTGGCTGGCTTTCTGCTTGGTTAACATAACATTTAAAAATACTCCCTCACTTCACCTGTAGGTACCATCCAATGTGGCACACTTGAACAAGAAAAAAAATTAATATTTCCACAAATACAGCAGCAGCTTGGATTGATCAAGTAAGAACTCATAGATACATATATCTATAAAATATACAGTTATGATTCTTATTCTTATTGATCAGACATGAAATAGCACCACATTTGCAATGAAATTTCACTAAAGAAAATATTTTTTACATTCATCATTTTCAAAAAGTGTATTACTGCCTTTCCTTAAATAATATTTTCTTCCAGATCCCCCGGGACTTAAAATTCTCTTGCTTTTTAATTTCTATACTTACCGGTTGCCTTTTGACACTCAACCAGTTCTTCCATAGCAACACCCACAGGTGTCGGAAGAGAGAAGCCATCCTCAGAAGAGCTTCAGCAAAAGAAGAAAGTTTGTCTTCTCTCTGACCCAGGCTTAGGTTGCTAAAAATGTATGCTGTGATGAAGATTTGTATTGCTTTGCCTATGCACTTTTTCTATACAACCCAGATGGCCAGTTCAGCCCTTTGTCTCTGCTCTGTGCACATCATTGACTTTCCTACTGCACATGCAACAGATTGATTCATCCAATGAGAATCAAAAAGTGCTTAATTATAATACTATACTACTCTCTCAGCTTTCTTCAGTCCTGGTGTGATAAGGCTGGTGTCATTCCAAGAAGATGCTTCTGCTGAAATTAAAGAAGTGCACCTTTTCTCCCAGAAGGAACTCCCTACCACCTACACATATAGCCTACAGAAGAATTGACAAAGAAGCTAGCAACCAAGCGGCTTGCCAAGCCAGTAGGACCTGTTTTATTTCTTTTTCCTGATTTAATGCACACAAATTGGCTGGGAATAATAAAAAGTAGGTACATTACAGACATTCATTGTATTCCATTTAAATAAAATTAATGTTAATGTTTGTCTAAAGGACATTATTTTCCATGAGAGCATTAAAAAAATTCTAGACCATGTATGAGTTCATGATAAATAGTTTAGATTGATGCTTAATGCATAAATTAACATTATGTCACACATAGGGTCTTTTCTCACTGTAAGTTTAAATATATTCCACCCTTGAGCTGGCATAAAATTATATCAGCGTGGAATTTACTGTGTCAGTGGCTGATTTCTATCCTGCCTCCACTGTCTCTCTTTCAAGTCATTGAAAATATATCACTTTCTTCCAAAATGAAAGCCTAAGCAAGATTATATTACTACTATCCTTCTCTTCTTTCCTATTACCTAGTCCTATTAATATCTTACGACTATCACTTTGTTGGTTGTATCTTATGATTTATGATTTATCACTTTGTTGCTTGTATGTATAGACACCTGAGACAAATTCCTTGTGTGTCCAATCACACTTGGCCAACAAAGAATATTCTATTCTATTCTATTCTATTCTATTCTATTCTATTCTATTCTATTCTATTCTATTCTATTCTATTCTATTCTATTCTATTCATCTGGAGTTTTTGGATATTGTCAGAAAATATTGCACTAAGGACAAACTTAATCCAGTTTCTTTCATGAGCTGGGGATGAGATAAAGGCAGAAACAATATAGGGTTTTGTTCTGTTGTTAGATGCAACTAAGGAAAAGTATTTGTTCATGATGACTTTGTTCTGTTGTTAGATGTAATTGAGGAAAGGCCTACAGTTAGGTCTTAAATCAAATGAATTGTGGTCCTGTTAGAGATAATAAATTTCTGGGGAGATAATTACCTCCCACTGTAATAGAAAATTGAACATAACAAAAAATGAAACCTTCCTTCAAAACTATGCCCATCAGCACACAATATTGTTATGAATTAGTTGAGACAGTTACATGAGTGCCATCTTTGTGAGAAAAAGCTAGTGGGAAACCCCGGTTTGGCAATGAGAATCAAGTTGGTCTATGAGTTTAGTGAAAGTGAGGAATGGAAGTATGTGCAAAAAAGTATAACACAAATCATTTGTAGCCCCCAAAATATAACTTCCTCACCTGTTTGAACGGTTGGGAGGGTTGTATATATATATAAAAAATGCTGGCCACAAGGCTTCAAAAAATAAAGATTTTTGGAATATACCGTATTTTTCAGAGTATAAGACGCACCTTTTTCCCCAAAAAATGAGGATGAAAAGCTGGGTGCGTCTTATACTCCGAATGTAGCCCACCCAGCTTCTCAAACGGAGATTTCAGAGGCTGAAAAAAGCATCAGAAACGAAGCTTCAGAAAAGAACCCCCCAAACAGAGCTTCAGAGGCTTTTTTTTTCTGAAGCTCTTTTTTCGGAGGCTTTCAGAGGCAGAAAAGAAAGTTTTTTCTGAAACAGAGTTTCAGAAGTTTCAGAAGTTTCAGACGCAGAAAAAAAAGCAAAAAAAAAAAAAAGCAAGGCACAGAGCTCACAACCAAGGAACCTATTGCTAAAATTCACCTCTGGGAACAGCTGATTGGGGTATTCCAGGAGGCTGATCCACCTGCCAATCAGTTTTTTTCTTATTTTCCTCCCCAAAAACTAAGGTGTGTCTTATACTCCAGTGCATCTTATACTCCGAAAAATACGGTAAGTAATCCTTATCAAATGTTCCTTCTAAATAAGCAGTGTGCACTTAGCTAACCTGTGGAATTTAGAAACTATAACAAGAATTAAGATATCACTCTAACATTACTAATGACTAGGGTCTTCAACAATGATCTGAAATGCAGTGAGGCCAGTTTGGCTTTTAAGCAAGAATATCACCTGACATGCATTTGCAAATGCAAAGTTCTAGTAATTTTTAAAGGAAATAGTCAAATGATTGGGCCACACCACAGCTGGGCCAAGATTTATCAGATCAAAGAAAGAATGCTCCGAAACATGTCCTGACATGGGAAGCAACTCTCCATAAGGAAGATGATCAAAGAAACAGACCCAGTAGTAATAACCAGAAGCAAGACTCATAGAAAATATTTTGTACCATATATTTCAATCGGCTTTCAAGTCTCTGCAGAGGAATCTGGTTCTGAATCTTCAGAAAGATTAAAAGAGCCACTAAGAAATAAAAGACAAGACACAGTATGCAATTACATCCCGTGTGAAAACAAAAAGAAGAATCGGTGGTTCACTTCTCTGAGCATTCTCAGTGGCATATATTAATAATAAATAAATAAATAAATAAGTGCATAACCACAGTAAAAAAAATAGGCTACTAAGAATAAAACAAACAAATAGATCATTGAACAAGACAATGTAGTTGAGGCCCAAAGTACAGACTCATTTTTTTGTACTTTGGACACATTTGTTGTCTCCAATTCAGGTCTGAGCCTGGTGCCAAGGCTGGTGAAGGATGACAGACACCAGCTGCAATTTGTGATTTCCTTTTTATTGGCGTGCTCCAAGGAAAAGGGGTCCTGGCCAAAGTGCCAAGGACCAAGAACAAAGGATTAGGAAAGCTTTATACATTTTCACTAAAGCAGAAGGCAGGACAAGGCAGGATAATAAGAAATATCATCTAATAAACAATTTAGTAATGGTCTAACAATTTGTTCTATTGATCTCTAGCTGTCCCTATTCTTAAACCTTGGCTAATGAATGCTCCGGGAGCATTCTATATGCTCCAGGCTATCCCTATTCCTAACTTTTAGCTGAGCGTGTCTAACTCTTTGTTAGTGTTTCCCCCACTCCCCCAAGTTTTATTTATTTATTTATTTTAATTTGAACATTTTATCTTCCATTAAACAGTGTGTCGTCTGGGTACAAATATCTCTGTGCAATAACAATCAAAATTTACAGTATTCATTACACTGATGTTAATTCTCTAATCTTACAACAGCAATAATAATAAGCATAATAAACCTATTTCATTTCTCCCTCTTAACGTAACTTCTAATAATATAATAATATTAAACACAATAGTCTTATCAGTCATATTAATAAGAATAATCATATTGTTTACATCTCTGTCTTAACATATTTTCTATATTTCACTGATCTCCATTTATTTCTAACTTCTGTTTTTGTTCTCCAACCATCCATAAAAAAGCTCCCATGTCATATAATATTCAGTTTGTTCTTTCTCCTGTATAGCCAGTGTTAATCTATTCATTTCTGCACATTTTAATATTTTCCTAATCACATTCTCATCTGTAGGATCTCTTCACTCTTCCAATTTTGTGCAAATACAATTCTAGCTGCAGTTAGTACATGTATAATTAAGTATGCATTCCCTTTACTATAGGTTTCAGGCAAAATCCCCAACAAAAATATTTCTGGTTTTAAGTCAATATGCTGCTTTATCATCTTTTCAAACCACCTTTGTATTTTTGTCCAATATTTTTTTGCTTCTACACATGTCCACCACATACCACACAATCTCACCAGGCTCAAGGTTGACTCAGCCTTCTATCCTTCCGAGGTAGGTAAAATGAGGACCCGGATTGTGGGGGCAATAAGCTGACTTCGTATAAAAAGAACACCGCTTAGGGGCAGGCCGAAAGCCCTACTAAGCAGGTATATACAAAAGTATGAAGGCTATTGCTTAACGCATTGTAAGCCACCCTGAGTCTCTGGAGAAGGGCGGCATATAAATTGAACCAATAAATAAATAAATAAATATAGTATGACCCAGCTGTCTGGTGGCATTTCCAACATTTAGCGGATTTATCTTTAAACATCTTTGCCAGCCTCGCTGGTGCGAGATGCCATCTATAAAAAACCTTATATAAATTTTCTTTATATGCAGTTAACATTGTTAACTTATAATTCCTATCCCATAACTTCTGCCATTTGTCTAGTTCTATTGTGTAACCAAAATTTTTTGCCCATGCTATCATTGTCTCCTTCACTTGTTCATCTTCCAATTTAATGGTCAATAAGTAGTTGTATAGCCTTTTTTTATCAATCTTTCTTCTATCCCTATTAATATCTTATCTAATTCTATATATTCTTTATAGAAACTATATAATTTGGCATCTTTCTCATATCTAGAATGTATCTGCGCCTGCGCATACCATGCCATGTCGATCCCTTGATTGCTCAATTCTTGTTTAGTTTTGAGTTCCCCCTTTTCATTCAAAATATCTTTATATCTAACAATATTTCCCATGTTAATAACATTTGGGTGGATCAGTGCTTCCATTGTTGAAAGCCAAACTGGTATCTTCAAGTAATGTTGTTCTCTGATTTTCTCCCATACAAACAATAGAGCATTCCTTATATAATGTCTTTGAAACTAACCATGTACCACTAACCATAAGAACCACATGTACCACTAACCACAAGAAAGTATGCCAATCCAATTGTAAATCATGTCCCTTCAGAGTCAAAAGTCTTGTATGTCTCAATGCAATCCATTCTTTCATCCATGTTAATACCACTACCAGGTAGTACAATTCCCAATTAGGTAACCCAAAACCTCCTCTATTCCTTGAATCCTGCAACATTTTAAGCTAATTCTTGCTTTTTTCCTCTGTTAAATATATTTTAATACTATTTTATTAAGTTCCTCAAAGTATTTTTTTTCAATTTTATCGGAATTGTTTGAAATAAGTACAATACTCTCGGCAATATGTTCATTTTAATTGTAGCTATCCTTCCTATCAATGATAGTTGCAGATTTTTCTACTTTTCCAAATCTATTTTAATTTGTTGTATCATTTTATACCCCTTCATGGATTACTGCCTTGTTGTGGCGAAGGGGCTTGCATAGCTCAATGAAGCTATGAGCTATGCTGTGCAAGACCAACAGGTCATAGCAGAAAGTTCTGACATAACGTGATCCACTGGAGAAGGAAATGGCAACCCACTCCAGTATCTTTGCCATGAAAACCCCATGGACAGTACCAAAAGGAAAAAAGATATGACGCCGGAAGGTGAGCCCCTCAGGTCAGAAGGTGTCCAATATGCTACTGGGGAAGAGCAGAGGGCTAATACTAGTAGCGCCAGAAAGAGTGAAGCGACTGGGCCAAAGCCGAAAGGACGCTTAGCTGTGGATACATCTGGTGGTGAAAGGAAACTCCGGTGCTGTAAAGTTTTTTTTCTCCATAGGAACCTGGAATGTCAGATCCATGAATCAAGGCAAGCTGGACGTGGTCAAACAAGAGATGACAGGACTGAACATTGACATCTTAGGAAACAGTGAATGAAAATGGACAGGAATGGGTGAATTTAATTAAGATGACCATCAGGTATATTACTGCGGGCAAGAATCCCTCAGAAGAAATGGAGTAGCCTTCATAATCAATAAAAGAGTAGAAAAAGCAATACTGAATACAATCCCCAAAATGACAGAATGATCTCAGTTCGAATCCAAGGCAAACCATTCAATATCACAGTAATCCAAGTCTATGCCCCAACCACTGGATGAAATTGACTGGTTCTTTGAAGCCCTACAGCACCTTATAGAATTAACACCAAAAATGATGTCCTTATCATCATGGGGGATTGGAATGCTAAAGTAGGAAGCCAAAAGATAACCAGAATAACAGGCAAGTTTGGCCTTGGAGTACAAAATGAAGCAGGACACAGGCTGACAGAATTCTGTCAAGATAATACAATGGTCATAGCAAACACTCTTTTCCAACAACCCAAGAGATGACTCTACACATGGACATCACCAGACGGTCAATACAGAAATCAGATTGACTATGTGCTCTGCAGCCAAAGATGGAGCAGCTCTATACAATCAGTAAAAACAAGACCAGGAGCTGACTGTGGCTCAAATCATGAGCTTCTCATTACAAAATTTAGACTTAAATTGAAGAAAGTAGGGAAAAGCACTAGGCCACTCAGGTATGAACTAAATCATATCCCTGATGAATATATGGTAGAGATGACAAATAGATTTAAGGAATTAGATCTGATAGACAGAGTGCCTGAAGAACTATGGATGGAGGTTCTCAACATTGTACAAGAGGTAGCAACTAAAGCCATCCCCAAAAAAAAGAAAGGCAAGAAAGCAAAATGGTTGTCTGTGGAAGCTTTGCAAATAGCTGAGGAAAGAAGGGAAGTGAAAGGCAAGGGAGAAAGAGAAAGATGCACCCAGTTGAATGCAGAATTCCAGAGACTAGCTAGAAAAGATGAGAATGCATTCTTAAATGAACAGTGCAAAGAAATAGAAGAAAACAATAGAATAGGGAGGACCAGAGATCTCTTCAAGAAAATTGGAGATATGAAGGGAATGTTTCATGCAAAGATGGGCATGATAAAGGACCAAAATGGCAAGGACCTAACAGAGGCAGAAGAGATTAAGAAGAGGTGGCAAAATTACACAGAAGAACTATACAAGAATGAGTTTAACATCCCTTATAACTACAATGAGGTGGTCACTGACCTCGAGCCAGACATCCTGTCAGGTATGCTTCCTTCAAAATCCAGGAAAGAAAGAGCCAGACTCCATTGTTATGAAGAACTGTACTTTGACTGGTATAGAAATGAACGCAACCAAAGCAAAGCTGAAACTAAAGACTATATGTGCGAAAACTGTATACACAAATCATCCCCTCCCACTGTCCAACACAGGTCTTCTAGGGGTCAGGTGGAAGCACGTCTGGCTGCATCATCAATCAGGAATGTCACGACGGTTGACCCGATAACAGCAGTTTCGTTTTCCCCTTCTAAGCAGACTTTCATCTAAGTAAGGTTTCACTTTTGCCCCCACATCGCCCACACACCCCCTCCCCCTTTCTATGGCAGCCAAGCAGTAAGGCGGAGTGGGCCTTAGGAAATCTGAGCAACAACAAAGCTAGTGGAGGAGACATTATTCCAGCTGAGCTATTCAAAATCTTAAAAAAACAACGCAGTAAAAGTGCTACACTCAATTTGCCAGCAAATTTGGAAAACTCAACAGTGGCCACAGGATTGGAAAAAGTCAGTTTACGTTCCAATACCAAAGAATGTTCAAACTATCACACCATTGCACTCATTTCACATGCTAGTAAGGTTATGCTTAAAATCCTAAAAGCTAGACTCCAGCAGTATGTGGATCAAGAACTACCAGAAGTACAGGCAGGATTTTGAAGAGGCAGAGGAACTAGAGATCAAATTGCCAACATACACTGGATCATGGAGAAAGCTAGGGAGTTCCAGAAAAACATCTACTTCTGCTTCATTGACTATGCTAAAGCCTTTGATTGTGTGGATCACAACAAATTGTGGCAAGTTCTGAAAGGGATGGAAGTACCAGACCATCTTATTTGTCTCTTGAGAAAACCTATAAGCGGGTCAAGAAGCAACAATGAGAACTGGACATAGAACCACTGATTGGTTCAAAATTGGGAAAGGAGTCCAGCAAGGCTGTATACTATCACCCTGCCTATTTAACTTATATGCAGAGCACATCATGAGAAAGGTGGGGCTAGATGAATCAAAAGTTGGAATTACGATTGCAGGGAGAGGTATCAACAACCTCAGATATGCAGATGATACCACTCTAATGGCAGAAAGCGAAAAGGAACTAAAGAGCCTCTTGATGCAGGTGAAGAAGACTTGAAGGCAAAAGTTGGCTTGAAACTCAACATTAAGAAAACTAAGATCATGGCATCCAGCCCTCTCAATTCCCGGCAAATAGATGGGGAAGAAATGGAGGTAGTGACAGATTTTATTTTCCTGAGCTCCAAGATCACCGTAGATGGGGACTACAGCAGGGATGGTTTCCTTTACTACTGGTTCGCAATGGGGCTGCACACATGTGCAGAAGCATTCTGATGATGTCAGGGTCGGTGGGTGGAACCTCCTGCCGGTTTTACTATAGAACCAGTCCGAACCGGGGGCAACCCACCACTGGACTGCAGCCAAGAAATTAAAAGATGCTTGCTCCTGGGGAGGAAAGCTATGGCAAATCTAGACAGCATACTAAAAAGCAGAGACATCAACCTGCCAACAAAAGCATATAGTCAAGGCTATGGTTTTCCCAGTTGCAATGTATGGCTGTGAAAGTTGGACCATAAGAAAGGCTGAAGGCCAAAGAATTGAGGCCTTTGAACTATGGTCCTGGAGACCCTGCACACTCTATTGGAGACCCAGCAGGTGATAGAAGTGGCGGCGGAGGCTGTCCAGCTGGTGGGCACCCAGACAAAGATCCCCACCAAATGGCCAGCTACTGGGGATCTGTACTGGGGTGGAGGATGACTTCAGCTGCTGAGGTTTGTTCCAAGGGCTAGTGAGAGATGAGTGATGACAACAAGGGAACCGGTTACCACCGCCATCCAAAGGAGACCAGGGATCCCGCTGGGTCTGGATGAGTCAGGGAACTGGAGATTTCAAATGGAGTCATGCTGCCAGGTCCTGGAAGAACTGCCAGAGGGGTCCAAGTGGACGAGCCTCGAGCGCCCGGGGCTAGGATGGAACCTGCCAAGATGCTGCAGAGGAAGCAGCCCACTTGACCACCCACAACTCCAGCTGGGGTAGCAGGAATAGCCTGTTTGGGTTTACCACCCCAGTCACAGCTGGGTCCAGGCACAGTGGATTTCTACCCCAGAGCCACCGCAGCCCCCTGCACCATCTCCTTCAATCCCTCATCCTGCAGCCCCACCGCTGATTAAGAGCCAGCTAAAGAGACACAGGCCCTGACAATTTGAAGAGCCACTGAGAGAGGCCTCAGCACAGCCCATTGAATGCCTCTGCTGTGGCCACCAAGGTCACCAGGCAGTTGATTGCCTGGCTCCAGACCCCTAACCAAGGTAAGGCCCCCCGAACCAGCCAAGGTGAAGAAACTGCTGCGGAAGGTGATGGAAAGGTGACACCCGCCAGGCTGTCAAGGTCTCCCCTCCCACAACTGGGGAAGAGGGAACTCCAGCCCAGAGGCCCAAACTCCGGCCCAGGGCCAATGGCTTATGACAGCCATGATGAAGGTAAGAATGATCCGATAGTAAGTGAAGCTGTCCACCCATTCACCATCCAGTCGAGAATAGTACTACCAAAGACAGGGGCACAGGGGGAAATGGATGCGATCACAGACATGGGCTGTGATCATGATGTACAACATACGACATACAGACATACGATTTGAGCAAGTTGATGGATCATTGATGGGGGGGCTGCCATGCTCCTCACCAAACTTGTTAGAAATGTGTCGCACTGGGAATTTATCGTGGTGGTGCCAAAAATGACAGAAGCAATGATTCTAGGCCTGGCATGGCTAGACAAATGGGGGCCCACCATCTCATGGGAAGGTGGCTACAGGAAACTAAAGCTGGGGATAGGTCCTCTCCCTCCTCCAGAGGTTGCCAGAGGAGGAGCTGTCCAACGATGGAATGGTGATAAATGAAGCAAGAAAGCTGCCACCACCTCACAGCCACTCTCCCTAAAGAATATGGGGATCTGGCTGAGGTGTTCAGTGAGGAGGAATACAATGTGCTACCCAATTGTGAAATCTAAAAATTTTCCCTACCAGTTCTGTGAGCGTGGCTTGGTGGGGGGGTTCCTGTGACTGAGTGGGCATGGCCAACTTGACATCACTCACAGCCATGACCACTCAGTCACATGACCACCACCACCACCAAGCCACGCCCACAGAACCCCTTAGGAAAAAAAAATAATTTCTATTTTCTATTCTAAAACCCTATTTACCCCTGTTGCGAGATGCCTGCAGCTGCAGCCTCTTTTTTTTGGTGTGCCTGGAGGTGCTACTTGTGCTGAAAGATGCAGGCTTCTTGTCACAAAACTTACTGGAGCCTCGCTCCCCGTCTTAAACATGCCTTCGCCATCACCGCCCTGTTCGATGCACTGGCCACGCATGCGCACACCGTTGCTGGCTGCTGCTGCTGAAAGTGAATGGTGGCAGTGCAGTGCTGCTCCAGGAGGGCAGGCTGGCTGCAGATGTCCCGGGGCTGCTGCACATGTGCACGTGCATGTGCCACAGCACCACTGTTTGCTTTCTTCCTTCTCCCACTGCAATATGAAAGTGAATGACAGCAGGGTTGCTTCAGGAGGGCAGAAGGACATGTGCACACTGTGCAGCCAGGCAGGGAGGGAGAGCTGCAGTGGTGGCCCCTTCCAAACGCAGCACACAGAGGCGAAGGCAGGCAAGGCAGCCCCGGCACACCTGTTGCTGTGGAGGCGCAGTGATCGCTCAACAAGGGCAGCCTTGGCGAGGGCTTCATTGGCCTCTCTGCCCACTCCATGTCCCACGTTGGCCAGCTGCATGACTATAAATGTGGCAACCTGGTCTTCAGCAAGATGAAGGGCTACCTGCACTGGCCTGGCCAGATAAGCACCGCCACCCAGGCCGAAGGGAAAGTGCCACGGGCTCTGTGGTTCTGCAGCCAGGGCTGGCCCTCTCCCCACGTGAGGGGCTGCTGCCCCGCCGGCCATTTGCTTCCACGCCTCTCACACCAGTTCTTCACTGGCAGGAAGCAGCGCCACACCTAAGCCTCCTTCCCCTGAAGTGCTGGACTCCATAGGCCAAGTTCCCGGAGTGGCACCAGCAGTCAAAAAAATCAGGCAGGTGACCGGGTAGGAAGCCAGTGGGATGCTTTGGAGCCACAAGCCCCATGGAGCTGGCATGGGAGGCACGCGGGCCAGGTGGAAGGCAGCCTTTACTGCAGCATCCCCCTCCCCTCTTTGAATCACCCTGCATGGGGGAGGGACTCTGCCTTTGCAGAAACAGGGCAGGTGCATGTGCAGCAGTCCTGGGACATCTGCTTGCCCTCCCAGAGCACCACTGCCACCACCACAGCCCATTTCAGCCCCAGCATAGTGTCTGTATTTCCACCAAGGGCTGCCCGCCTACCCACTGGCCGGGCTGGGCTGGATGCTGACCTTGGAAGGCAAGCAGGCATGGGGGATCTCCGGGAAAGCCATGTGGAAGACAGGCAAGCATGACAGGACTGCGGGGAAGGGAGTAGGCTGCTAGCTCCCTTTCCCGTGGCCCTGATATGCTTGCCTGCCTTCCACATGGCCTTCCACTTGCCTGCCTTTGCAAGTTGGCCACGGGGATGCCAGGAAGGCTGCCTAGAAAGTAGGGAAGCATAGGAGGGCTGCGGGCTGAGCAGAGACTGGGTGGGACAGGGTGAGTGAGCAGCAACTGGGGGACCGGTTTGGGGGCATCGCCAGCCAGTGATTGCTACTGGTTTGGCGAACCAGTCCAAATGTCTGCTACTGGTTCTCCTGAACCAGTCTGAAATGGTAGGATTTCACCCCTGGTGCTACCCCCTCACCACCCCACAGACTGTGCCATAGAGTTCGTATTGGGGGCTAAACTACCCAAGTCTAAGATGTATTCCATGACCCCAAAAAAGATGCAAGAACTAAGAGAGTACATTGACACTAACCTTGCCTACAGATTTATCCAACCGGCTAAGTCTAGAATGGCCGCCCTGGTCCTCTTTAAAGAGAAAAAGGACAGGTCGATGTGGATTTTAGATGAATTAACACCATATGCATGGAGAAGACCTACCCACTTCCCTTCATAAAAGACATGTTAGCCCACCTGGCTAAGGGGAAGGTGTTCACCAAATTGGACCTACAAGAGGTGTACTACCAGGTCCGAATAAAAAAAGGTGATGAGTGGAAAACTGCCTTCAACTGCCCCTCAGGGAGTTTCCAATTCAAAGTGATTGTGAAGTTTCTGAAAGATGCCCTAATTAATTCATGAGCCATGAGCCATGAATTCAAAAGAAATACAGTCATTTATTAAGAGCTCCTTTTTGGCAATATTTGGATGCAGTTAGAATTAATCCCACGTAGATTTATGTTCCCCCATGACCCTGTCTCTCCCCTACTCACTGGCCATGTCATAAATCACATTCTCCAATTAACTACTTTGGCTGGCTGTGAAACCCAAAGCTCTCCTACCGATTGTGGTAGAAAAGCAGCTGTGGAATGTAGTTTCAGTTAGGGAAATCAATCAGCTCCATCAGTTCTTCCTCCCTCCTGCTCATGGCAACTTGAAAGCTTTGCAAGTTGACAGTGATGCCTTTTGGTTTGCAAGGAGACCCTGTAGTCTTCATGCAACTAATAAATGAGGTGCTACATGAGATATAATATATATATGATATATATATATATATATATATATATATATATATATATATATATATATATATATGTTATATAAGGGAGTCCTTGTGTACTTAGATGATATTCTTATCTTCATTGAGACCCTAGAAGAACATGTGAAGCTAGTATGTCAGGTGTTGGAAAAACTCCTTGTGGCTAAAGTCCACTAAAGTTAAAGCGATTTTAGACTGGCAACACCCATGTACGTGAAAGCAGCTGCAAAGCTTCCTGGAGTTTGCTGACTTCTACCAACAGTTCATCTCCTTTTTTACTGAGATCAGCCTGCCCATCACTGAACTGTTAAAGACTGGAGGGAGGGGCTCAACAACCATGGCCAAACCAACCCCTAAAGTGGACCCTAGTACTCCTTCTTACCATTCTCTCTCCATTGCTGTATTCATTTTCAATTCAATATTTTCCTCTATGGTGTCCAGGCGACCCCGATTGTATCTTCAATTATTATATATATTTCTCAAAATCCCCATCCCATTTTTTAATTATTAACAACATATTCCAACTTATTCCATTTTTACCATGAAAGCTTTTGACTCAATTAACCTTCCAGCTCTTATTTTCTTTAATTCATAATTTCTTATTTCCACATCAATTAGTTATTTCCATTTACTAGCATTTCAATTTTATATCACAATTTCAGTTATTTTCACATTTAAACCAATCTATCTTTCACATTGCGTCTGCTAATCCATTTTACAATAAACAATATACTTCTTTTTTGTTTCTTACATACATCATTTACTAACATTTCACTTTTATTATCTTAATTTCAATTAATTATTCCATTTTAATTGGATTACCTTTCCTTCTGTAGGGATTTTTTCTGCTTTCCAATTTTGGGCAAATACAATTCTCATGTAATTCAGTTATTACATCAATAATCAAACATACATTTTCTTTACTAAATTTCTCAGATAAAATACCCAACAAAAACAGCTCCAGTTTTAAATCAATATTTTGTTGTGTCATCTTCTCTAACTATAATTAAATTTTTGCCCAATAGTTTCTCGCTTCTGCACTTGTCCACTACATATATTATGATACTGGTGCCTGGTGGCATTTCCAACATTTAGTTGATTTATCTTTAAACATTTTTGCTAATCTTTCCAGTGACATATGCCATCTATAAAACATTTTATACAAATTCTCTTTATATGCTGTTGCCATTGTTAATTTATAGTTTCTTTCCCATGGTTGCTGCCATTTATCTAATTCTATTGCATGTCCAAAAATTTTTGCCCATGCTATCATTGTTTCTTTTACTTGTTCTTCTTCTAATTTAAAGAAAGTAAGTAACTATACAATTTTTTAATCATTCTCTCATCTGTTCCTGTGAGTATTTCATCCAATTCTGTCATCTCCAAGTAGAAACCATATAACTTAGCACCTTTTTCATATCTCGATTGTATTTTCAATTGTGTGTATCAAATCATATCAATCCTTTGTTCTTCTAATTCTTGTTTCATTTTCAATTCCCCCTTTTCTGATAAAATATCTGTATATCTAGTAATATTTTCCATATTGATAATATTTGAATATATTAACGCTTCCATTGTTGAAAACCATATTAGTATTTTCAAATAATGTTTTTCTCTAACTTTCTCCCATACTAACAATAAAGCATTTCTTACATAATGTCTTTGAAAATTACTATATATCTTATTCTTCCCATACCATAAGAAAGCATGCCAACCCAGTTATAAATCATGTCCCTCCAATGTCAATAACCTTGTATTTCTTAGTACAATCCATTCTTTCATCCATGATAATGTTGCTGCCTCGTAATATAATTCCCAGTTTGGTAGTCAAAACTCTCCTCTAAGTCTTGCATCTTGTAACATTTTTATGTTAATTCTCGCTTTTTTCCCTTGTCATATAAATTTCATTATTATTTTATTAAGATTTTCAAAATATTTTTTTCTAATTTTATCGGTATTGTTTGAAATAAAAACAACAATTCTTCCCATTAATGATAATTGTAAATTCTTCCATCTCTCCAAATCCATCTCAATTTGTTTTTTCAATTTATAGTAATTATCTTCCTTAATTGTTATACATCTTGCTGTTAGTTGAATTCCTTTTTAGCAATCTGGATATCTAATTTTTCCATTAACTCCCTTTTCTGCTTTTCTGTGATGGTTTTCACCAATATTTTCGTTTTGTCTTTTTTAATTTTCAGCCCTGCTATTTCTCCATATTCTTCTATTTGTTCTATTAATTTTTGCCCTACTTCTTGCTGGTCCTCTAAAATAAACACTAAATCATCTGCAAATGCCTGTAGTTTATATTCTTCTTTCTTAATTCCCATACCTTTTATCTCTTCATTTTGTCTTATATTTCTATTTAATGCCTCTAGTGTTAACACAAATAATAATGGGGATAGAGGACATCCCTGCCTTGTACCCTTCACCTTAACCTTCTCTGTCATATCTCCGTTTACCATCACCTTTGCTGATTGCTTATAGTAAATTGTTTTGATCATATTTATAAATCTCCCCCCAAAGTCCATAGTCTGTAATTGCTTTATCATAAATTGCCAATTCACGTTGTCAAACGCCTTCTGTGCATCAAGAAACATCAACTCCATTTGTTTTTCTGGATGTGCTTCATAATATTCCAAAGTATTTAAAATTATTTTCATGTTGTCTCTAATCTGTCTCTTAGGTAAAAAAACATTTTGATCTGTGTGTATAAATTCATTTAAGAGTCACTTTAATATATCAGCCATTATTGATGCAAATATCTTATAATCTGTGTTTAACAGGGAAATCGGTCTATAATTTTTTATTTGTTGCAAGTCTGTAACTTCTTTCAGTATAAAAGTAATATATGCGAGTAATATATCATTGATGGGTAGCAAACCTCCCTTCCACTTCTCATGGGAACACTTCACAGCAGCTTACTTCCCCAGTTCACTCCCCACTCCCGGTTTCCATGGCAGCCGAAGGCAAGCAAGCTGTAAAGCGCATTCTGGAGATCCTGCTGACAATATGAATCCCACAAATCCATGGTCATCCTGAACTTTCACATCTACTTTGTCAATAACTGAGAACCAGCCTTCTGGTTAGTCTGGGTAGACATATTGTGTGAACATACTGTAGATGACTTCTATTGCCCTTTTAACCAATATTAGGAAAATTTATAAATCACCATTCCCCAACATAGAAGCTATTTTTGGTATTGCTTAGTAAACACCCTTAAATTAATTTTTCATGCAAAGTGTGTTCACTGATGAATGAAAATGCAGACAAACCTGTTTTGAAATCAAATCTAAAAGAGCAAATACAAAAAGATTAGCTGTCATCCTGACTCTCCTCAAGACAAGTCTCAGCATGCTTGGAATCCAGCTAGCAGCAGACCATACCAACTACCTACCTGCAGTGTAACTGCAAAATTACCTAGTCTGCAAAGAAGATTATTGAAGTTATATTAATGAGACAAGGGAAATGAGGATGAACACAATCAACACTTATAGAAAAATATTTTTCTATATTATTTATTTTTTTCTGTGCTGTAATATTATAGGCAACTTAGCAAAAAGCAAGCAATGGTACGGGTGCCTGGCTGATGGTAACCATGAAGATATGGCATAATAAAATGATTTTCTTCCCCTCTCCAACAGCAGCAAATTCACTTGTACAGAGGAATATCATATCTCCTTCCAGCAGAAAAAACAATAACAAAATATTAAATCAAATGAGTCTAGAGATGTGCCTGTGGGTCAAGCAAGTACTAACTAGATTCTTGGCATGAATGAAGCATCCTCATTACTAATCAAGTTATCTTAGGATCAAACAAAGTCCACTACTGAGCTGATAAGTATCAGGTTTTTATAGTCTACATCAATACTTGAACTGTATGATGATATACAGTTATCCTGCAAAGTAAAATAATGCCATAGAGCTGCCACCAAACTTCCGAATTGTAGGCAGCAAAGTCTCATGTGACTCTGAAGATCTCAGCAGCTGAAATAGAAGCACATTGGGAACTCTCAAGAGGGCTTCTAGACAGAGGCAGTTTCAGAAGAACTTAGATTATAACAATAACAAATTTCACTATAGCCACTAAAACGTAATGAATGCCAGAGATGTCACAGAACAGCATTCAAGAGTCTGTGGTGTAGGGTTGTGACAACCCTATGTGGTTTTTCCCAAATAGCTGTTGCTTAAAAAGAAGAAGCCATATAATTTAAATACAATAATTTAGTCAACACTAAAGCCATTAGGGTTTTTTTTTTAAAGAAAACCTTTAGTCTTCTTTAGAGTGATGGCTATTGTTTTACTATTCACTTTTGTAAAACAAATCCCTCTAATAAGTAAAACTAGGCTATTACAGATAATTGTCCTTGCCCAATCTACAAACTCATTTTCTAATTGTACAGAACTTTTCATATACAGGAATGCATTCAAACTATGATCCTCCCCTGCAGTTTCAAAAGGATGAAATTCCTTTTGTATATATCAGAATTGTGCCATCTCATTCCCATCTTATCCTGTTGCAGCCAGTATCCCAGCCACCCTTACCTCTTTTAATCAACAGTAGCAATAAATGTTTCAGGAAAAGGTGGAATCAGGAGATGTTTAAACAGAGGCTGGATGATTAGATATTTAATAGTGGTTTCTTCTAGGGTGGTGGGGGAGGGTTAAACTAGATGAACTACAGGATTCTTCCAATCCTTCAATTCTTTGATTCTTGCAGTGCTGACTAACTGACTTCTTTTTCACCAGAGTCATATGCAAAGGGAGATAGTGACTGAGGCCAGAAGCCATCTATACCCTTGTTTTTTCTATAACTAAGCATAGTACAAAATGAAGAAAAATTACACTGCATGTAATTTTTTCCATAGCCTCAGTCATTCATTAAAAGGGTGAGGGAGCAGTATTCAATCAAGGTAGTAGCTGTAGCAGAAATAATTCTAGTTTTCAATATTTGAATGTATGATTGGAGCCTGGAGGCAAAAGAAAAATCAAACAGTGTTTATTATTTTCTCTGGTTTTATATAATCAACTAATTACAAGCCATAGTTCTAAACTGTAATTAATGTAAATAGTCTTAACCACAATTCAACTCTCTTTTAACCACAATCTTAGTGCTATAAGTGACTCAAATATTCTGCTAAGCTAACTTTGGTATTCCTTAATACAACCTTATCCAAGATGGGCTCTTTTCCAGTATGTGGATTTCAATTCCCAGAATTCCCCAGGCTGGCCATTTCTGAGAATTCTGGGACTTTGTTCACTCATATGGAGATGCCCAAGATAGGAAAGGCCAGTTCATCAATTGTAGGATATATGATTAAAACAGCATAGTGTAATATCATGTAAACACTTTCTCTCTTTGGTCTGCCATTTATTGTCCCATTACTAATATTTATTTGCTACTTGTATATGGAAGCTTCCCCTTCTTGGTTTACTGAGTCAGAAAAAAAACACCTCTCAAAAGCACAATAAGTGACAGTGTCATTTTGACAAGGAACAAAGAGAAATGGTCAGTCAAGTTGCAGATGAGCTATTTATACTGCTGGGTAATAAGTCCTTTATCGTTTGATCACGTAAAGAAGGATTCTTCTGATTGTTGCATATTGGTCACAATATTTTACCATTTCTAGAAGCCACATTTTATTTATTTATTTTATTTATTTATTGGTTCGATTTATGTGCCGCCCTCCTCCGGAGACTCAGGGCGGCTTACAATGCATTAAGCAATAGCCTTCATACTTTTGTATATACCTACTTAGTAGGGCTTTTGCCTCCCCCCCCCAAAGCGGTGTTCTTTTTATACAAAGTCAGCTTATTGCCCCCACAATTTGGGTCCTCATTTTACCTACCTCAGAAGGATGGAAGGCTGATTCAACCTTGAGCCTGGTGAGATTTGAACTTGCAGTAATTGCAGGCAGCTGGCATCTAAGTGCTACTTAACAGCACTTTAGTCCGCTGCACCACCAAGGCTCTATCATTTATAATTTATATCATTTATAAATGTCTTCCTCTTTGTTTAAGATTGTTTAATGACAATCTTAAAAATAAAACAATCTTAAACAAATCCATTGTAAACCAAATTAAGGAGAAATTTTGTGACAGTGAAGAACAATCAATCGGAGGAATGGTTTGCCTCCAGAAGTTCCATCAATGGAAGTTTTCAAGAAGAGATGGGACAACAATTTGTCCGGAATAGTATAAGCTCTGCTGATTGAGCTGGGGATTGAACTAGAAGACCTCAGTAGTGGGATTCAGCCAGTTCAGGCTGGTTCAGACAAACTGGTTGTTAAATTGCTGGCTGGCCTCACCCCACCCCACCCGGCCACTACTGGCCTCGCACGTTTTGGCTGGTGCCTTAGAGTCATATTGCAACATAGCTGCAGCTGCTCTTTGGCTCCCTCGTCTCGACCATGTGGCTATGCAGCCCAGGCTTCTTGCCTGCCTTTGCCGCAGCATACGATGCGACAGCTCTCACTTGTCTTGGCCTGCTCCCAAATGCCTGCCTCGGGCTGCTCCCGACTGCTCCAGGATCTGTGAGATGGAAACGTATCAAACAGATCCAACATAGAAATAAGAAGAAATTTCCTGACAGTGAGAACAATTAATCAGAGGAATGGGATGCCTTCAGAAATTGTTGGTGTTCCATCACTGGAGGTTTTTAAGAAGAAATTTGTCCATAATAGGGTCTCATGCTTGAGCAGTGGTTGGACCTCCAAGGTCCCTTCTAACTCTGTTATTCTTTATAAATCTCCATTCAGTCTTACCAAGAGAATAGTGACAAACAAAACTTGGAAATGTACATCAGGTCTTCTAATAGCAAGATGTCATCTTATTGGCTAGTATCAAGGGGAAGATGACTTTGAAAAAGCTTCTTCTCTCACCATAACATGCAAGACAAGGCGAGGACTGGCTAGGAAGGGAGGGGCGAGGAGAGGAGAGGCTAGGTGAGGTGCCCCTTGATGTGAATGACATCGAGTTGGCCATGCCCATCTAGTCACATCGCACCCAGTCATGCCGACCCACATGCCCACTCAGCCACACTCACCCAGTTACATGCCCACCCAGCCACACACACCTAGCCACGCCCACTTAGCCACACCCACAAAACCTGTTGTTAAATTATTTGAATCCCACCACTGGAAGACCTCCAAGATCCCATCCAACTCTGTTATTCTATGTTCTATGTTCCATTCCAATAATAATTTTTCAAATGCATTTATACAAAAATAAATACAAAAATGAAATATCAACAATTTTGTTCATTCAACAAAAAAAGAAAGTCAATACGCAGTCTAAAATGCCTGGTTCTAAACACAGTGAAACTGAAGCAGATTCAGAGAGGACCTATCAGGATATAAGAAGTCTGGAAACTACAGTACGTCCTACAAGCAACAATTAAAAGATGTAGGCAAGTTTAACTTGTAAAAGAGAATACTGAGGGAGCTATGATTGCTGTCTACAAATACTCAAAAAGTTGTCATGTGCAAGTGAGACAAACCTGTTCTGCACTAAAACTGAAGACAGCAAAGAGACTAACATTTTGAAATTAAAAAAAAAATTCAGAAAATTCAGTTACTCCAGACAATAAGATCTGTTTAATCTGTTGAATAGTTTTATATTTTAGAATAGGATAGATTCCCTCTTGCTGGTGGGGTCCAAACAGGAGTGGATGGCCACTTGATTTAGATCTTCCCTTCCAATTCTTACGTTATATGGATTTCTAAATAATTTTTATTGCATGTCCCCAAGAAGATATTGTATTTCTATAGATATTGCCTCAGAACAGGACTCAATTATATAAGCCTTGCTACAGAACCAGTTTTCTAAGTAATTATACACTGTATACATGTCCCCTAAATCTCCTATGCCCCCAAGTCTTGTCTTTTATTACTTTCTTGTTAAACTAACAATAGGATATGAGAAAGTGACAGAATTTCATGAGGACCACACATGTAATACATGTAAGATCCTTTTGTCTGGCTGCATTACTCACATGAAATAAGATACATCTGCGTTCCCTTTGTAAGTGTATTAGTGATAGTTTATTGTGCCACCAAAAGTAACCAAACTTCCAGTTGAATTAGTCTTTATGAAAGCAGTTGGAAATCTCTCATTTTTGTCCAGCAGTTAATACAATTAGACAAAAATATATTAATAACAGAATAACAAGAGTTGAAAGGGATCTTGAAGGTCTTCTAGTCCAACCCCCTGTTCAAGCAGGAAACCCTATACCAGTGATGGCTAACCTTTTTGCCAACGCATGCCAGGTGGAGGGGAGTGCCCACACCCATAATTGTATGCACCCTGTGCATGCATGTGCAACACCTCCCCCGCTCCCCTCACTCCTGGCACACAATGGACCGGTAGGCCTGTTTTTCTCTCTCACCTGGCTCCAGAGCCTTTCTAGGAGTCTGGGGAGGGCGAAAATGGCCTTCCCCACCCTCCTGGAGGTCATCCAGAGGCCGAAAACAGCCCATTTGCAAACTTCTGGTGGGACCGGAAGGCCCGTTTTTTGCTATCGCCAGCCTCTAGAGCCTCTCTAGGAGTCTGGGGAGGGCAAAAACAGCCTCCCCCCAAGAGGTCCTCCGGAGGCCGAAAATGGCCCGTTTGACCAGAAGTTGGCAAACGGGCCATTTTTGGCCTCCGGAGGACCTCCAGGGGGTGGGGAAGGCCGTTTTTGCCCTCCCCAGACTCCTAGAGAGGCTCTGGAGCCAGGTGAGAGAGAAAAACAGGCCTTCCATACCACCCCCCAAGGCCCTCCGGAGGCAGGAAACTGTTTCTCTACTTCTGGTGTGCCCAGAAGGCCTGAAAATCAGCTGCACATCATGGCCATGCCAGACAAATGGCTGTCCAATCACTTCTTAAAAACCTCCAGTGTTTGAGCACCCACAACGTCTGTTACATTGGTTCATAGATCTTACTGTCATGAAATTTCTCTTCAGTTCTAGATTAGTTCTCTCCTTGATTAGTTTCCATCCATTGCTTTTTGTCTTGCTTTCAGGTGCTTTGGAAAATAGGTTGACCTCCTTTTTTGTCGCAACCCCTCAAATATGAAACACTGTTATCATATCATAAATTCAGAAAAAGTCTTAGGAGTTGGAAACAAATCAAGGCATTAGAAACACAAAGGAGCATGAGAAATTTACAAGTAGTTGCGAAAAAACATTGTCCATCATCCTGTATATATCAAGGGAATGGGTGAGTTGTGAGGTATAATCCTTGTCTCCTGCTGGTTTCATGGATATGTTTCATTTGTTTTCTTGGCCAAAACAGAAGCAGTTTGCCACTTTTAACTTTACATATTTGTCCGATTCTCTGATGTGACATCATTTAGTTTCCAGAGGTTGGCAGAGGTCAATTCTATGATGCCATCTGCGATAGGCTAGCTCAACCCTGACTAGGTGGCTTAGTGGCTAAGACACTGAGCTTGTGCCGGCAGTTTGGTGGTTCAAATCCCTAATACAGGTCTCCTGCGTGAGCAGGGGATTGGACTAGATGACCTCCAAGGTCCCTTTCAACTCTGTTACTGTTATTTATTTATTTATTAACCCTGTCAATACACCATGAGGGAATTATCCAGATCTTGTATATGCCATTATTTATTGATTTGATTTTTATTTGATTTTTATTTCACCTCAATCTCAGGGAGTTACATCACAGTAAAAACCTCTATCGAATTAAGACAACATACAACCCAAATTGTAGACAGAACCAAAGTTGGAAGGAAAAATGAAAATAAGAGAGCAGATGTGACTAGAAGTCCTCATTATTGAATTTAGTTTATTGAGAATATTTTATATTCTAAATTAACTATTTTAATTTTAATATTTCATATTATATTAAAATAAAATATTTCAATATTTTATTAAAATTAAAATAAATTTTAATATTTTGATAATTTAGAATATTGCCTGTCTCATCACAGCTGATTGCCCAAATCAGCTGTATATTCATCATGACTGATGGTTGTCAGCACACAGCTGCTCGTGTAATATGACTGGGTGGGAAGGCTTCCCTGACAGGTCTGTTGACGCTGTTTCCCTGCCAGCTTATTTTGTTGCAAAACAACCATGTTTGTTGAGTAACAGGAGACAGGAAATGCAATCTTCCTGTCAAAGCAAAGGGAGAGAATTGAAAGCATTGTATAATTGATGCTGCATCTAATTTACATTCTTAAACGCTGTATTCCAAGTTTCCTCTTTTGGAATTTTAATAGTGGGAATGAAATACATTGTACTGTAAGAGGAGATCCATATGGGATAAAAATTAGGAGTCCAGCAACAGCCTTTCCAACTAACACATTTAATTAAGAGTAGTATACTTTTGTGAACTGAAGTAAGCTGCAGTTTAGAAAGGTTTATACCTTTTAATAAAATAAGGCTTTTTTTTAATTATGAAAGAACAAACTTAACATTTCATCATATCTACATCTGTCAAGTGTGTCTCAAATGGCTCAACTAGGCAAATTGTGAAAAATGTGAACCACTCTTGTTAAATAGCAATTGTTTTTCCAATAAAGTGTGAGAAATGAGATCTGAATGAATCCTTGAAGAGTTGCTTGGAGCCTGAATGATATTAGGAATACACAGATTGCCTAATCTGCTTTGTGGCTGAATTCTGGCTCTGAAAGGAGTTAAACTGGCTTTGTGTCATCTGAGAAGCAGGGCCCAGCCCAGCTCCAAATTCTAGAACATGAATGGAAAGAAAAAGTACCCTGCCCTCTTATTATCAAGCCTGGGAAACATGGCAAAGAAAATAATATTACAGAGTGAAATTGTAATAATAGAGAAATATAACAATGCTGGTTGAATTTATTATTTTTTTTTAAAGTTAACATGCTCCAAGTAGATAAAGTGCCCCAAATTACATATACTTTTTTTTTATAAAAGTTTTTTATTTTTTTCAAACACACATACAAACAAACAATGCATTTTTTCTGAACAGAGTATTGGCCGAGTCAAACTTTATACCGCTTTTAGTTTCTCGAACACCATATATATATTTCACTTTTCGCCATAAAATTCTTTCTCTCTAATTTTTTGTTTTATTTTCCTTCTATTTCTTCTAATATACAAACAATATTACCATTTGCCAGTTTTCATTTCATTTAAATTGAACAGACGGGACAGAGAATTAATTAATAACAGAAAGGTGTATTTGCGCATGTCCAAGATGGTGGTCCTACCCGAAACGCTGTGAGAGATGGGATGATAGCTGGCCATTGGGGGGGGGGTCTGTAGGGGTCGTTGACCATCTACGTCCCCTCGCCCAGCCAACGCGTTGGTGAGTTTTCTGGCTCTCCAACGCTTCCAGAATGCTACGTTGCGAGGGATTGCTGTTCACCGCGGGGAGGCGGTGTCAGCGGCTGTGGGCATCGTCAATGGCGGTGGATGGTGGATGATGGCGAACGGCGGCGGATGGCAGTGAACTAGGCCATCGGTTGCTTGGCTGACTCCGACCAGATGGCCCGTAAATTTTACAGCCGGGGTGACGCCGGCATCGGTGGCTGCAGTGTCGGTGTGGGCTGCACTTTTCACCGGACCAGATGCCCTGGATGGAGGTAGGGGGCATCTGTGAGATGAAGATTCCAGCAAGGAGGCTGCTGGTGATGCCCGCAACGCCAACGAAGCCACCGCCAACAGGCCCCCAGTTGGTCAGCTGGTCGGCTGGAGGCCAGGTGCTTGCAATTGGCGAGGGGCATTATGTTGGTAGGAGACCCTCCACCATGGATTTGAGACCAATATGGGAGTTTTCCATGGTAACCCCTGAAGACTAATTCCAGGGGGGAGGCCCTCCTTACTGACATCGTTGGAGGCGAAGATTTAACACGGAGTGGCTGTTGAAGATCTTAGGTGGAGGAGGAGGGTTGAAAGGTGGGCAGAATTGGTGGTCTTTTTCTGTCGCCTGGGACAATCCTCCCCTCCCCGCCACTTTTGACTGATTTACAGGCATAAGGGCGGCCACTATACCCTTTATGGAGATGTTCTCCCCCCCACCTTTTTCCATCTGCCCTTGTAATATACTTACGATTGAGATCAACGTGGACCCTCTTATTCCGGAGTTTTGGGATCCGGCTCTATTTTTCATCCTGCTCGCTGGCTGTACGGAAAACAAGGCAGTTTACGGGAGGACTGATAGAGCCGGTCCTATACTATGTTTCGCCACTGATGGGACGTTTCATCTTTCCAGGGTCAATATGGCCAAACCGCTGTGAGAGGGTGGTTTTGGATTTTCCAACTTTCTGTTCTGTCCCCGTCCCCCAAATGCACAAACTCACACAGTCATTCGAGGGTTAATTTACTGAATCCAAAATCTCACCCGCACAATGTCAGTCTTGTTGAAGCATCAAAAGCAGCACTTTTTGGAATTTTGTCCGTCACAGAATCTAAACGGCCACACCCCTCCTTTATATAGCCTGTGGGGTGTGGTCCAGTGACTCAGCTTAATCCCTGGCACGCCTCCTCTTCTGCTGTGATCGTTTCGCAAGCCGACGCTGACGTGGGTCCAGCCACAACTTGTCTCCCTCATCACTCTCCGACCGATCGGAGACACCTGGCTCCTGGCCAATCTCCTCTCCTTCAGCCGACACCTGAGGAATTTTCAGAGAGGAGGGGCCGGGAGAGGGAGGCCTGGCCGGCTCCTCTCCTTCATGTTCAGAGCCTTCTTCCTCCGATACGATGGCCTCGGGGGTCGGAGCCACAACACTTTCCATGACCAGTATGACCGACCACCGTGAGAGGGTGGTCTGGATATTCCCCCAGTTGGTCAGAACATGAGGACTCCTACCCACTACCATGAGAGGGTAGTGGTAATTCTTCCGGCTATATTTTAATCTGGCCTTGTTTCCTGGACATTTTAAGACTATCATTATGGACCCAGAGGCCACACCTAGGCCATATCTATACCACCACCCAAGTGTTTTTGGATGTATTTAAGGTCTAAGCTTCTTGCGCTGCGAGATTCCCCCCTCTCGCAGGCTTGGCCCTCCATGTTATCGAGGGCCTACCTTAATGACAGGTTTTGGGACCCCGAGAGGTGGCATGTCGCAAAAAGGGGATTGAGGGTTTTTTGGGGGACATTTTTAAACAGACTTTTAAGGGGTTCTGGGGGGGGTTGGAGGGTTATGTGGGTTTGGCGGATAACCCATGGGGGAAGGGGGCTGGCCCAGCAGTCAGTGGTGCCACAGGGGGCAACTAGGAGGTAAGATACCTTCCTCATGGAAAACAGCTTTTGTTTCATTGATTCCGAAAGAAGAATCAGGTCCTAAGAAACCAGAAAATTATAGACCAATATCTTTATTAAACACAGACTATAAAATCTTTGCAAAAGTACTAGCCAACAGATTGATGCCAGTTATTCAAAAGATAATTCACCATGATCAAGCAGGATTTATTGAAGGCAGATATATGAAGGAGAATGTTAGGCAAGTCATAGATTTAATGGACTATCTAGATAAGAATAAACAGATCTCTGCAGTGCTGGTTTTTTTGGATGCGGAAAAAGCCTTTGATCGAGTGAATTGGAACTTTATAATTAAGACTTTGGAAAAAATGGATTTGGGGGAGCAGTTTATACAAGCGATTGGTGCAATCTATCAGGAACAATATGCACAACTTATTATTAATGGATGTTTAACATTGAATTTCAATATACAAAAAGGCACCAGACAAGGTTGTCCATTATCCCCGTTATTATTTATTCTAACTTTAGAAGTCTTACTTAACGCAATACGGGATTCGAACTCCTTGACTGGAATAGTTATAAGGCAAGAGGACTACAGAACTAAGGCATTTGCAGATGACCTGGTTGTTACCCTATCACAACCTATGAATTCAATAATCCAGATGAAAAATATCATAGAAGATTATGGCATGGTATCTGGTTTTAGGTTGAATCAGAAGAAAACTAAAATGATTGTCAAAAATCTGACAGAGAGCAAAAAAAGGAACTGGAAAGAATGGCAGGTTTTGAGATTGTTTCAAAGGTCAAATATTTAGGAGTACAAATCACAGACTCCAATGCTAAACTGTTTCAAAATAACTATGAGGTTCTGTGGCAAAATATACAAAAAGATATGCAAAACTGGAAGAAACTGCAGTTATCACTGCTTGGAAGAATATCAGCAGTAAAGATGAATGTTTTACCTAGATTTATCTTTTTATTTCAAATGATACCGGTGCTTAAATCAGACAAACCATTGCTAGAATGGCAAAAAGGACTGAACAAATTCATTTGGAATGATAAAAAACCAAGAGTTAAACTGAAAATAATGCAAGTTACTCGTAAGAGAGGTGGTCTTAAACTCCCAAACCTTCGACTATATTATGAAGCAACTGCATTGATACAATTAAGTGATTGGTTTGGGAAAACTAAGACTGACTTGTTGAATATAGAAAGTCACGACCTGGTTTGGGGTTGGCATGCATACTTATTTTATGATAACAAAGTGGATAAAGTGTTTAATAGTCATCTACTTAGAAATGCCTTGTTGAGAGTCTGGAGAAGGCACCGAACTAATTGGGATTACAAGATTCCGTTTTGGCTGGATCTCGCTGATACCATGTGGAATACAAATATTAAGTCACTCGGGGGTTTCTTATATAAAGAGTTACTTTACTTTGAAGAGGGCAGGTGGCGATTGAAGACTTTGGATATGCTGTTGGAAGAAGGGAAATCGTTGACTTGGTTGCAGTACAATCAATTACAGATGAGATGGAAAGAAGATCAACAAACTGGTTTAATGGAATATGAAGTAGAATTGGTTGAACAGATAAAGCGGACAGGTCCAATGCATATTAAGAGAGTTTATAATGTTCTGTTAGAAAGAGACTCAGAAAATGAGCTAGTTAAAGATTGTATGATTAAATGGGCACAAAATTTCTCTCAACCAGTTATGATGGAAACATGGGAAAAAATATGGGTTCAGAATGTTAAATTTACACAGTCACAAAATTTACGAGAAAATTTTTATAAAATGTTTTATAGATGGCATTTAGACCCCAAGAAATTGTCTTGTATGTACCCTAATGTGCAGCCAAAATGTTGGAGATGTGATTGTTTAGATGCTACATATTATCACATCTGGTGGACTTGCAGGAAAGTGAGGGCTTTTTGGATAAAAATCTGGTGGGTTATGCAAAATGTTTTAAAGAAAAAAATACAATTTTCTCCGCAATTTTTTCTACTGGGTATAGTTAAAGACTTTACACTGGGTGAAACTAAATTGATTTTGTATATGGTGACAGCAGCTAGGTTGTTGATTGCCCAACCTTGGAAGAGTGATGTTTTACCGACGGTTGACCAATGGACCCAGAAGATGGCTGGATTTGCAGAAATGGCAAAGGTTTCAGCTTTTTTAAAAGACCAGACGCATGAGAAGTATATACAGGAATGGAAATTATGGATTGAGTATGCACAGAATAAGTATCAGACTAGAAAATATTATATCGCTTTTAGCTGAGATGATTATGTTAGTATGTTAGTAAATATAGAAAAAAGATATGGAAGATTGAATAACATATATATTGTTTGGGAATATTAATATTGCATATAATG